>CAUJRU010000047.1:600000-825000 GCA_963277665.1 Viscum album | reverse complement strand
AAAACCCTATTAGACCCCAATAAAAGCAACAATAAACCTAAAAACCCAAATATACAACAAAATTTCTATTAAACCATTCAAAATGCTAATATTCATGAAAAAACCCTGACAAACCCGGCAAACCGTGACAAAACACTGAAAAAACCCTAAAAACCCAAAAACCCCAAAAAACCCAAAAAACCCCTAAAAACCTTAAAACACTAAAAATTCATAAAAACCCAAAAAAACCCAAAAAAAGCCTAAAACCAATAAAAACAAGAAAAAACCAAAAAAACCCGAAAACAAACCTGAAAACCCCTAAAACCCCCTCAAAAACTCTAAAAACCCTAAAGAACCCTAAAAACACCAATAAAAACACTTAAAATCCTAAAAATGCATAAATAACCCTAACCAACCCTATGAAACCCTTTAAAACCCATAAAACACCCTAGAAAACCCTAAAAACCTCAAAAAACCATAATACACCATAAAGAACCCTAATGAACCCTAAAAAACCGTAAAGAGCCACTAAATCCACTAACAACGCTACATAAACCCTAAAAATTTCTACAAAAAATCCAAAAATTCTTCAAAACCCACAAAATGTAACAAAACCCCAAAAAGGCTAAAATAACCCTAACAATGCATAAAAAATCAAAACACACCTATAAAACCCAAAAAAATGCATAAAACCCCAAACAAGTTAAAAAAACCGTAACAAACCCTAAAAATCCTAGTAAAACCTAAAAAACCCTAACAACCACTAATAACCCTTAAGAACCAGTATGAAACCCTAATAACCCCTAAAACCCACTATTAAACCCAAAAAACCCTAATAAACACTAATAAATCATAATAACCTGTAATAAACACTAACAAACTCTAGTAGACCCTAATAAATGCTAAAAAATCCCTAAAACCCTAATATATAATATAAAAAACTATTAAACCATAATAAACACTAATAGTCACTAAAAACCCTAACAAACTCGACAAAATTCTATAAAAACCTCCAAATAATAGCCTAAAAAACCCTACAACCCAGTAATAAACCCTAAAAAACCCTAATAACCCCATAATAAATCGAAAAAACCCAAACAACTCCAAATAAATCATAACAAATCCTAACAATGCCAAATAAATCATAACAAACTGAAACAAACCATAACAAACCCCGAACAATCCCCAATAAACCCTAACAAATCATAATATACCCTAATAAATTGTAATAAACCCAATTACACGTTACTAAACCCTAATAAATAAAATACACCCTAATAAAACCTAAATAACCTTTAAAAATGGTTGATAAACCCTAGAAAAAGCTATTCATGCCTACAAAAGCCCAATAAAATCGTAATATACTATAAAAAATGCTAATAAACTGTAACAAATCCTAAAGAACACTAATAAACCCTAAAGATCCCTAATAAACCCTAGAGAACCATATTAAACTTTAAAGATCACTAAAACCCCTAATGAACCCAAAAACCTCTAAAACACAATATATAAACCCTAAAAAACTGCTACAATACCCAAACAAAACCTAAAACACCCTAAAAACCCTAAAAACCCCTATCAATCCCAAAAAACTAAATTAACCCATCCCCCCCCCCCCCAAACCATTAAAAAGCCATCAGATAACATAAAAACCCATAAACACCCGTTAACAACAATTAAAAACCCTAAGAAAACTACAACACATAAACAACAGTTAAAACCCTAAAAAAAGCTTCAAATAGATACATAAACCCTAAAAACGTTACACAAACCCTTAAAAATGCAACAAAAACCCTAAAAACTCCACACAAACCAAAAACACAACATAAACCCAAAAAAAGCTACATAAACCCTAAAATCACTACATAAACCCTAGAAATGTAACATAAACCCTAAAAACACAACATAAACCCTAAAAACGCAACATAAACATTAAATAATGCTACATAAAACCAAAAAACACAATATAAACCCTAAAAACACTACATGATCCCTAAAAACGTTACATAAACCCTAACAAATGCAACATAAACACTACATCACCCCTAAAAATGCAACATAAACAAAGAAAACCCAACATAAACCCTAAAAAATGCTAATTAAAACCTAAAACCTAAACACACTACAAAAACCCTAAATACGTTACATAAACCCTAAAAATGATACATAAAATCTAAAACTGCTTACTAAACCCTAAAAATGCTATATAAACAATAAAAATGCTACATAAACTCTAACAATGGTACACAAACCCTAAAAAATTATACAAAAACCCTAAAGGCGCTTTAAAACCCTAAAAAATATTAAACCCTAATATACCATTATATAAAACATTAAACCCTAATAAACCCCTAATAAACTCTAATAATCCCTAAAAACACCTTATAATCCCTGAAAACCCTAAGAAACTCTACTCAATCCTAATAAAACCCCAAAAATACCTAATAAAACCTAATAAACCCTAAAAACACGTTAAGAAAACCTAAACAACCCTATCCAACCCTAATAGACACTAATAAACACTAATAAACCCTAATAAACCCCAAACAAACCCTAAAAAGCCCTAATAAACCATAAATAATGCCATATAAACCCTACTCAACCTTAACAAACCTTAACACATTATAATAACCCCTAATAAAACCCTACAAACCCTAATAATGAAAAAATGCTAATATAACATAAAAAATCCCTAGAAACCCTGATAAATTCTAATATAACCAAATAGACCCTAAAAATGCTCCCAAATAATAAAAAATGATCACATTCAATAGAAACGCTCTATATTACCTAAAAAGACCTAAAAACACTAATATAACCTAATAAAGAAAAAAAATTCTAATATAACATAAAAATCCCTAGAAACCCTAATAAACCATAATAAACTCTAATATAACCTATGAAACCTTAAAAACTATCACAACCAAAAACAAAATACTCACAAACAATAAAAACACGCTATATTATCTAAAAATACATAACAAAAACTAATATAACCTATTAAAACAAAAAAACTGATAATCCCCCAAAAAAACCTAGAGAGATGGCTGATCTTCTCTCTCCTGCTCTGCTATGTGATGGTCCTCCTCCAGATTGAAGATGATGGTGACCTATGCGAATTGGCCTCCCCCCCCCCAAGGGGGAGGGGTCCTCACCCGTTCTTGATGAAAGCAGAGCCTACATTCTATTGTAAGATCCTGATTCGCTTTCCTCTTTTCTGCATATTACTCTTAGCCCTAAGATTCCATGTCTGTTTGAATGTCATCTAAAGCTACAGTTGTCACTTTTGGGGTTCAACGAGGCTTCGGCGTTGCATAATCAGACTCTGGTGGCTCGATTCTCTAACTGGCGCCCTCCAGTGGATGTTTTTGATAGATTTGTGTTCGAACATTGGGATCTCCAGGATAGGGCGATGGTGGGCTTGGTATATGCCTACCATATTTTGATCATCTTTGCTTCTGAGGTTGACCTTATCCAGTCCTGGTCCACTGCCCCCTCGCAGATGTGACGGTGCCCGTTTTTCTCTCTTCAGGTGGATCTTTGATCTTCATTTATGTAGGGACTCACCTTTGGTTTCCATTTGGGTATGATTCCCTGAACTCCCTCTTCCCTTTAAAAATCTGTCAATTCTTACAATGATGGGAAACCTGGTTGGATGATTTATGTGTGTGGATAGCCGAACGAGAGCCCTCTGTCATCCGGTTGCTTCGAGATTCTGTATTGAGGTTGATGTTTCCAAGCAAACAGTTGATTTTGTCTGGATTGAGATTAGTGAGGAGCTGCGGTGGAAGAAACCTGTGGTTTTTGAATCCTGGGTGAATTACGGTGAATCTTGTCGGACTATTGGTCATGTGAAATAGGTGTGTCGTTGTGGGGGATGTGATCATTTGTCTTCTGAGAGTGATGTTTGTGCCACCCCCCTCAAGGCTGGACCTAGATTCTGACCGTGGAGATGGACCATGCCCTTATAAAAATGAGGGGGAGCTCCACCCATGGGTCTTGGTAAAGGACTATTTCAATCGGTTGAAGGCTGATTTAGGATAGGCAAGTGCTTCCCCTTCATCTAGTGGGGTGGTGGAGGTGGTTCCTGAGGAATATATGACTGATGATGACAAATTTCAGATGGTTCCAAGTGGTGTGTGCAGTGACATCCCCAGTCTAGGCTCTGAGGGGATGAGGATGGAGGGGTTGCTGAAGAATGTTGCTTCTGCTAAGGCAAATGGTCAGGAGTTAGAATAGGACCCGATTCTAACTTCGAATCCATTTCCAGTGCTTGATCCAGATGGGGGGGAGTGCCTGGAGTCACTGGCTGATGCCCAGGCTGCTGAGGAGTGGCAGGTCTCTGGCATCCACTTAGAAGAGACGACCTTAAATACACCGGGTGATGATTTAGGTGGTGCCAAGGCCACCCCATCTGTTCATTTGCTGGAACAGGAGATGCATGATGCGACCCCTTCTGCTGCTGAGCGGACTATGGTGCAAAAGAGTTTGGGAATGGATCTTTTGGTCTTTGAAAATCTACCTCCCTGTGTTGAACTCACTGATATGATCATGCTGAATGGTTTGAAATTTCCCTTGAACAACACAAACATGAGATTCTGCAACATCCCAAACTGAAGGTGAGGTTTGACTGTGATAACATTGATGAGGATGTTAAATATGATTTTGTCTTTGGGTAATGCAATGAATTCGTTGATGCGAACATGCCCAAGAACTGGAGGAGGAGGACCTTGATGGATGGCTCACTCCATCTTGACTCAGATCCAAGAGGAGGGTCTGATCCCGTGGCTGTTGATTCCAGGCAGGAGGGGAGACCCAAGGTGGTGAGTGCTGATGATGTCCTTCACAGTAAGAGGAGGAGGAGTGCTTCCCCTACCAAGAGGAGGGAAAGGAGAGACTATTCAGCCCTTCTAAAACCAATGGCAACAAGGGCCTCCTCGAAGGCTTCCAAAGCTGTGGAGGATGCCCTTTCCGAGGACTGAGCAGATAGGAAGCTGGAAAAGAGGTGACTCGGGAGTTATTGCACTAACTTCCTCAAGCAGTATGAGTCATATGAATGGGAGACAGTGGACTCGAATGCCTCCTCTGGGTATGGTGCGGACAGGGACCCATATGGATGGGAGGACGCATGATGCGGTGCTGGATGATTTTAGTGGTGATATTGACTGAGGCTCCTTTTTGTGTGTGTCTTTTCTTTTGGACCCTTTATGTTTTTTTTCTTGATCTTTTTTTTGGGGTCGTTAAGGGATTTGTGTACGGCCCATTTGACCCCTCCCTTCCCTTGTCTTCCGTATCTTTTTTCATTATAAATTTAGGGGGTCGGGAACTGCCTGACCCTCGTATCTTCCTTGCCCAAACAAATCCTAACAAACCCTAAAAATCCCTATTAAACCCTAATAAAAACTAATAAACCCTAATAAAACCATAATAAAACCCTGAAAATACCTTCTCAACCCTATTAAACCTTGACACACCATAACAAAACCTAATAAAATCCAACTAATCCCCAATAAACAAAAAATGCAAACAAACCATTAAAATGCCCTAGAAACCCTAAAAAACCAAAATAAATTCAAATAAAAGCTAATAAACCATTAAAAATTCCCAAAAACACTAAAAAACGCTAATAAAACCCAAAAAGTCATAACAACCCCTCATATATATTAATAAAAAATAAAAAACACTCATTTACCCAAATAAAAACACCAACAAACCCTAGTAAACCCTAAAAATCCCAAACAAACCCTAATAAACCGTACTCAACCCTAATAAAACCTAATAAAACTTTAATGATACCAACTCAACCCTAATGAAACCATAAAAATACCTACTCAACACTAATAAACTTTAACACACCATAATAAACCATAATAAACCCCAAAAAACCCTAAAAATGAAAATATACCATTAAAAGCCCTAAAATCCTTAATAGATGCTAATAAAACATAATAAAGCGTAAAAGCACTAATAAACCTGAATAAACACTACTATACTCTAAAAAACCCTAATATACCCTCTTAAGAATTAATAAGCCATAATGAACCATAATAAACCCTAATAAATACTAAACATACCCAAATATATTGTAATATATCATAATATACCATAATAAACCCAACTTAATCCTAATAAAACCCTAAAAATACCTAATAAACCCTAATAAACCATGACACACCATAATAAACCCTAATAAAATCCTAATAACCCCCACCAAACCATAAAAATGCTAATCTACCTTTAAAAACCCTAAAACCCTAACAAACCATAATAAACGTTAATAACACCTAAAAATCCTAAAAAATTATAGTAAACCCTAAAAATACATCTAATAATAATAGTAGTAATAACGCACATGCATGTGCATGGTTTAAATAATAAATCATAACACACGTGCATGGGCATATGCCTGCGCATTTGCATGTGAATGACAATAAATAATAAATTATAAATAATAATGCATGTGAATTGCATGTGTATGTGCATGTGCATGTGAATGATAATAAATAATATATAATTACACACAGACAAGTGCATGTGCATGTACATGTCCATGGTAATAAACAATAAATAATAACCAAGTCCACATGAATGTGCATTTGCACGTGAATGATAATAAATAATAAATAATAACACATGTGATAATAGAATAAAGCACGTGCATTGCGTGTGCACGTGCATTAGAATTAATAATAATAACACATTTGATAATAGAATAATGCAAGTTCATTTCATTTTCATGTTCTTGATAATGAAAAATATATAATAACGCATGTGCATGTGCATTTACATGTAATGATAATGATAATGATGCATGCACGTGCATGGTAGTAAATAATAAATAACAATGCACGTGCATGTGCATTAGTATTTGATGATACAAACAACAACAACAACAACAACAACAATAATAATAATAGAATAAGGCAAGTGCATTTCATGTCCACGTGAATAGTAGTAAATAAAATGTAAATAACAATAAATAAGAACGCACATTAATGTGCATGTGCATTTACATTTGATGATAATAATAATGATATTAATTGTAATAATAATAATAATAACGCATGCACGTGCATGGTAATAAATAATAAATAACAACACACATGCATGTGCATTTGCATGTGATAATGATAATAATAATGATAATGATAATAACAAAAACAACAACAACAATAATAATAATAAAAACTTTGATAATAATAATAAAAATAATAATAAAATAATAATACAAGTTCATTGCATATGCACGTACACGGTAATAAATAATAAATAATAACACATGTGCATCTACATTTGCATGTGATGATATAATTAATAACAACAGTAGTAATAATAGTTGTAGTGGTGGTGATAATAGTAGTTGTACTAATTCATATGATAATAGAATATTGCATGTGCATTTTGTGTGCATGTGTAGGGTAATAAATAATAACTCTCGTGCATTTCATTTGCATGTGATGATGATGATGATGATAATAATCATAATATTAACAATAACAACGCATGTGATAACAAAATAACACACGTTAATTGAATGTGCGTGTATGTGCATTTGGATGTGCATTTTCATGTGATGATAATAACAATAACAACAACAAAAACAACAACCACAATAATAATAACAACATTAATAATAACAATGCACGTGATAATGAAATAACGTGTGTGCATTGCATGTGCACGTGCATGTGCATTTTCATGAGATGATGATGATAATAATAATAATAAAAGTAATAATAAGTTTTAGTTTTTTGAAAAAATAGCAGACATGAAAAAAGTGCTAGACATAGTGTCTCGAAAAACCTAACAAATCACAGAGTCATTAAAAAAGGAATAAATTCTTCTTCAGGTGTCCATTTCTGCTTTGTGAATAGTCAAACTAAATCTCATGGAACAAACTACAATAAAAACAAGTGGCAGAGGCCGAACAGACACACAGATTAGAAGTTATGACCGTTTTAAGAAAAAATTGAAAGGGGTCCGAACAAGGAAATGATGTTTTGGGGGCCTTCTGATTGTTTTTTGGGATTTTAGGGTCCCAAACATGACTTGAACTATGTTCAAGTTTTCCTTCTGCGTATATCTCTTTGCTGCCTTCAATTTGATATGTGGTAGAACACAAATGGACAACCGGAGTGAAAGTTATGGCCATTTGAAGTCGGACATATTTTTGGAGTGGTATAGCTAATGTATCTTATGTTTCTTTGATCTTCTCACAGCTTCGATTAGACGTGGTCCTCACTCGTCTCACGAGCTTCGATTTTACTAGTCACAGTGCTCAAACAGACAACCTAAGGAGATGTTGTGCCTATTTTAGTTAGTTGTGGGTTGCTTAGGTTTTTAGGCGCTAGGAGGGTTGCTCAATTAAAAACAAAAATGACTTCTGCTACATGTGTTCATTTTGGATATACCACATATCAAATCAAATATTGTGAAGAGATACACACTCTGGTAACCACTAGCACCCTTTCTGACATTCTTCAACCCCCCAAAAGACCCAAAATCCCTTTGGATGGTCAAAAGATTGGCTTCTAGTGTTCGTTTTGCAATAACTTCTTCTATGGGTGTCCATTTTTCCTATACCACATATCAAATTTAAGCATGAGACTATACCTACACTCCTATAACCACTGAAGCACCTTCTCACATTATTAAAGTCCGAAAAAGGTACTTATACCACCCAATAGACCATAACTTCTTCTCTGGGAGTCTGTTTTGCCTATACCATATATCAAATCGAAGATTTCGAATAGATCTACACATCTGTGACAAATAGGAACACCCTATAATGTTCTTAAAGACCTTAAAGGTCTTTAAGTCCTCCAAATGACCATAACTTCTGCTCTGGGTGTCTGTTTCACCTCTACCACATATCAAATTGAAGCGTGCGACTAGATCTATACATTTGTGACAACCATGAAAAACTAAATAACACTAACAAACCATGAATAACCCCATAAACATTAAAAACCATTAAAAACAACACAAAACCCAAAAAAACCCTAACAAACCCTAACAAACCCTAATATACCCTAACAAACCCTAACAAACCCCAAAAAACCCGAAAAAACAGAACAAACCCTAAAAAACCATAACAAACCCTAACAAGCCATACAAACCCCCAAAAGAACTATAAAACCCCAATAAACACAAAAAACCCAAAGAAACCCTAAAAACCCCTAAGAAACCATAATAAACACTAACATAACCCAAAAAACCCTAAAAACACTAACAAAACCCTAAGCAAACCTAAGAAATACTAAAACACCCTTAGAAACCCTAACACACCTTTAGAAACCTTAACACACAATTAGAAACCCTAGCACACCCTTAGAAACCCCAACACACCCATAGAAACCCTAACACAACCTTAGAAACCCTTAGAAACCATATCATACCCTTAGAAACCCTAACTCACCCATAAAAACACTAACCCTCCCTTAAAAACCCTAATACACCCTTAGAAACCCTAACAAACCCTTAGACACCCTTAATCACTCTAATAAGAACTAATAAATCCTAACAAACCCTACCAACAAATAATAAACCATAATAAACCCTAATAAACCCTCGGACTCACTACTAAACCCTTATAAACAGTAATTAATAATAATAAACCCTAAAAACACTAATAGACCCCAATAAAAGCTACAAAATACCTAAAAACCCAAATATACAACAAAAACGATTTTAAACAATTCAAAATGATAATATTCACAAAAAAACCTGACAAACTCAAGAAAACATGAAAAAACCCTAAAAAACCCCAAACCCCCAAAAAACCACTAAAAACATAAAAAACCCCTAAAAACCCTAGAATCCTTAAAAACCATAAAAAATCCAAAAAACCCAAAAAAAACTCAAAAAACCCTAAAACCCCTAAAAAACCAAAAAACACCGAAAAAAACCCAAAAACAAACCTAAAAACCCTAAAAAAGTGTCCAAAACATCAAAAAACCCTAAAACACCTAAAAACCACAAAAAAATGATAAAAACCCAAAAATGCCTTAAAATGCCTAGCAAAACCCAAACCAACCCTAGGAAACCCTAAAAACCCCCTAGCAAACCCCAAAAACCTCAAAAGAATCCCTAATACACCCTAAAGAACCCTAAAAACTGTAAAACACTAAAGAACCCTAAAAACCACTAAAGCCACTAACAACGCAACATAAACCCTATCAATTTCTACAAGAACCCAAAAAATGATTCAAAACCCATGAAATGCAACAAAACCCCAAAACGCTAAAATAAACCTAACAAAGCATAAAAAATCCAAACAAACCCATGAAAACCAAAAAAAGTGCATAAAACCCCAAAAAACTCAAACAAACCGTAACAAACCCTGAACACCCTAACAAAACCTAACAAACCCTAACAACCACTAATAACCCCTAAGAATGACTAATAAACCCAAATAACCCAAATAACCCACTATTAAACCCTAAAAACCCTAATAAACACTAATCAATCGTGATAACCTGTAAAAAACCCAAAAAAACTCTATTAAACCCTAATAAACGCTACAAAATCCCTAAAACCCCTAATATAAAATAAAAACACTATTAAACCATAATAAACCCTAATAATCACTAAAACCCCTAACAAACCTGACAAAACGCTACAAAACACTCCAAATAATAGCCTACAAAACCCTACAACCCACTAATAATCCTTAAAAAACCCTAATAACCCCAAAATAAATCATAACAAACCCTAACAACCCCAAATAAATCGCAACAAATCCTAACAATGCCAAATAAATTGTAAAAAACCGAAACAAACCATAACAAACCCATAATAAACCCCAATAAACCGTAACAAATCATAATAAACCCTAATAAATCGTTATAATCCCAAATAAC
This sequence comes from Viscum album, assembly GCA_963277665.1. Lineage (NCBI taxonomy): Eukaryota > Viridiplantae > Streptophyta > Magnoliopsida > Santalales > Viscaceae > Viscum > Viscum album. The sequence goes on along the minus strand of CAUJRU010000047.1, from coordinate 814,159 downwards.
TGTTAGTAAACCCAATTAAATAAAATAAACACTAATAAACCCTAATAAATCATAAATAAACCTAAAAAAGGTTGATAAACCCAAGAAAAATCTATTAATGCCTATAAAATCCCAATAAAACCCCAATATACAATAAAAATGCTAATAAACTGTAACAAATCCTAAAGAATACTAATAAAACCTAAAGAACACTAATAAACCCTAAAGAACCATATTAAACTCTAAAGAGCACTCAAAACCCTAAAGAACCCAAGAAAATTCTAAAACACATTATATAAACACCAAAAAATGCTACAATACCCAAACAAACCCTAAAACACACTAAAAACCCTATCAATCTAAAAAAACAAATAAACAAATAAACCCCCATAAAAGCCATTAAAAATCCATCAGATACCATAAAAAACCATAAACACTCGTTATCAACCCTTAAAAAACCTAAAAAACACTACAAACCATAAACAACCATTATAACCCTAAAAGAGGCATCAAATAGATACATAAACACTAAAAATGTTACATAAACCCTAAAAAATGCAACAAAAACCCTAAAAACTCAACATAAACCAAAAAACAATACATAAACCCAAAAAACGCTACATTAACACTAAAAGCACTACATAAACCATAGAACTGTAACATAAACCCTAAAAACACAACATAAACCCTAAAAATGCAATATAAACATTAAAAAACGATACATAAAACCTAAAAACACAATATAAACCCTAAAAACATTCCATGGACCCTAAAAACATTACATAAACCATAAAAAGACAACGTAAATGCTACATCAACCCTAAAAACGCTTCATAAACCCAGAAAACGCAACACAAACCCTAAAAATGCTACAAAAAACCTAAACCCTAAACACGCAACATAAACCCTAAAAACGTTACATAAACCCTAAAAATGATAAATAAAATCGAAAACCACTAACTAAACCCTAAAAACGCTACATAAACACTAAAAATGCAACACAAACTCTAACAACGCTACACAAACCCAAAAAAATGCTACAAAAACCCTAAAGACACTTTTAAACCCTCAAAAATATTAAACCCTAATATACCATAATATAAAAAATTAAACCCTAATAAACCGCTAATAAACTCTAATAATCTCTAAAAACACCATATAATAACTATAATCCTATTAAACTCTACTCAACCCTAAAAAACCCCAAAAATACCTAATAAACCCAAATAAATGACAATAAAACCTTATAAATCCTAAAAACACGTTAAAAAACTATACAACACTAACAAACACTAATAGACACTAATAAACACTAATAAACCAAAAAAAAACCCAAACAAACCCTAAAAATCCCTAATAAACCATAAATAAAGCCAAATAAACCATACTCAACCCTAACAAAACCTTAACACACCATAATAACCCCTAATAAAACCCAACAAAACCCTAATAATGAACAAAAATGCTAGTATACCATGAAAAATCCCTAGAAACCCTGATAGACTCTAATATAACCTAATAAACCAAAAAAATTCTCACAAACAATAAAAAATGATCACAAAGAATAAAAACGTGCTATATTACCTAAAAAGACCTAAAAACACTAACAAAACCTATTTAAGACAAAAAACGCTAATATACCTTAAAAATACCTAGAACCCCTAATAAACCATAATAAACTCTAATATAACCAAAGAAACCCTAAAACACTCACAAACCAAAACAAAATGCTCACAAACAATAAAAACACGCTATATTATCTAAAAAGACATAACAAACACTAATATAACCTAATAAAACAAAAAAACTAATAAACCCCTAACAAACCCTAATAAACCCTAAAACTCCATTATAAACCCTAATAAAAATGAATAATCCCTAATAAAACCCTAATAAAACCCAAAAAAACCTTCTCAACCCTAATAAATCTTGACACACCATAACAAAACCTAATAAAACCCAACTAAACCCCAATAAACAAAAAAATGCAAACAAACCATTAAAAATCCCTAGAAACCCTAATAAACCATAATAAATTCAAATAAAATCTAATAAACCATTAAAAAATGCTCACAAACACTAAAAACATGTTAATAAAACCTAAAAAGTCATAACAACCCCTTATATATGTTAAAAAAAACTAAAAAACACTCATATACCCTAATAAAAACCCTAACAAACCCTAGTAAACCCTAAAAATCCCTAACAAACCCTAATAAACCGTACTCAACCCTAATAAACCCTAATAAAACCTTAAAGATACCGACTCAACCCTAATAAAACCCAAAAATACCTACTCAACCCTAATAAACTTTAACACGCCATAATAAACCATAATAAACCCCACTAAACCCTAAAAAACGAAAATATTCCATCAAAAATCCCTAAAACCCCTAATAAATGCTAATAAAACCTAAGAAAGCATTAAATCACTAATAAACCTGAATAAATACTACTAAAAACTAAAAAACCTAATATACCCTCTTAAAAATTAATAAATCATAATGAACCATAATAAAACCTAATAAATCCTAAATATTCCCAAATATACCATAATATATCATAATGTACCCTAATAAACCAAACTCAATCAAAATAAAACCCTAAAAATACCTAATAAACCCTAATAAACCTTGACACACCATAAAAACCCATAATAAAATCCTAATAACCCCCACCAAACCCTAAAACATGCTATTATACCATTAAAACCCCTAAAACCCTAACAAACCAAATTAAATGTTAATAACACCTAAAAATCCTAAAAAATGATAGAACCCCCTAAAAATACCTCTAATAATAGTAGTAGTAATAACGCATGTGCATGAGAATATTCATGTGAATGGTTTAAATAATAATTCATAACGCACGTGCATGGGCATATGCATGCGCATTTGCGTGTGAATGATAATAAATAATAAATTATAAATAATAACACATGTGAATTGCATGTGTATGTGCATGTGCATGTGAATGATAATAAATAATAAATAATAACATGCATCCAAGTGCATGTGCATGTGCATGTGCATGGTAATAAACAATAAATAACAACAAAGTCCACATGAATGTGCATTTTCAAGTGAATGACAATAAATAATAAATAATAACACATGTGATAAGAGAATAACACAAGTGCATTTCATGTGCACGTGCATGAGAATAAATAATAATAACACACGTGATAATAGAATAACCCAAGTGCATTGCATTTTCATGTGCATGGTAATAAATAATATATAATAATGCACATGTATGTGCATTTACATGTAATGATAATGATAATGATGCATGCACGTGCATGGTAATAAATAATAAACAATAATGCATCTGCATGTGCATTTGTATTTGATGATACGAATGACAACAACAACAACAACAATAATAATAATAGAATAACGCAAGTGGATTGCATGTGCACGTGCATAGTAGTAAATAATAAATAAATAAAAGTAAATAAGAATGCACATGCATGTGCATGTGCATTTACATTTGATAATAATATTAATAATACTAATTGTAATAATAATAATAATAATAATGCATTCACATGCATGGTAATAAATAATAAATAACAACGCACATGCATGTGGATTTTCATATGATAATGATAATAATAATGATAATGATGATAATGATAATAATAATAATAATAAATCTGTGTTAATAATAATAATAATAAAAGAATAATACAAGTGCATTGCATATGCACGTGCATGGTAATAAATAATAAATAATAACGCACATGCATCTGCATTTGCATGTGATAATAATAATAATAATAACAATAGTAGCTATAGTAGTGATAATTGTAGTAGTACCAATGCATGTGATAATAGAATATTTCATGTTCATTACATGTGCACGTGCATGGTAATATATAATAACACACATGCATTGAATTTTTATGTGATGATGATGATGATGATAATAATAATAATAATATCAATATTAATAATAACAACGCATGTGATAATAGAATAATTCATGTGCATTGAATGTGTGTGTTTATGTATTTGCATGTGCATTTCTATGTGCAATAGCATGTGATGATAATAAAAATAACAACAATAGCAACAAAAACAACAACAATAACCACAATAATAATAATATCAATAAGAATTACAACGTACGTGATAATAAAATAACGTGTGTTCATAGCATGTGCACGTGCATGGTAATAAAAAAAAATAATGCATGTGCATGTTCATGTGAATAAGATGATAATAATAACAATAATAATAGTAATAATAATAATAACAACAACAACAACGCATGTGATAATAGAATAACGCACATGAAATGCATGTGCAGTGCATGATAATAAATAAGAACTCATATCGAACGTGATGATAATAGAATAATGCACATGCATTGCATGTGCCGTTAAAATAGGTCTTTGGTTTGATTTAAAAATAAAAATGAGGCTTCGGCCCCAACCTTTAAAAAAAATAACAATAATGACAATGATAATAATGATAATGATAATAATGATAATAGTAACGTGTGTTATAATAGAATAGCACACGTCCTAACAAACCCTAAAAACCTAACAAACCCTAACAACCACTAATACCCCCTAAGAACCACTAATATACCCAAATAACACCTGAAACCCACTATTAAACCCTAAAACCCTAATAAACACTAATAAATCATAATAACAGATAATAAACCCTAAAAACCCTATTATACTCTAATAAACTCTACAAAAGCCCTAAAACCCCTAATATATAATAAAAACACTGTTGAACCATAATAAATCCAAATAATCACTACAAACCCTAACAAACCCAAAAAAACACTACAAAACCCGCCAAATAATTGCCTACAAAACCCTACAACCTGCTAATAAACCCTACCAAAACCTAATAACCCCATAATAAATCATAACAAACCCTAACAACTCCAAATAAATCTTAACAAATCCTAACAATGCCAAATAAATCATAACAAACTGAAACAAACCATAACAAACCCTTAATAAACTGTAAAAAACCCTAAAAAATCATAATAAACCCTAATAAATCGTAATAAACCCAAATAAACGTTAATAAACCCAAATAAATGTTAATAAACCCAAATAAATAAAATAAAACCAAATAAACCCTAATAAATCCTAAATTACCCTAAAAAGGCTGATAAACCCTAGAAAAAGCTATTAAAGCCTACAAAATCCCAATAAAACTCTAATATACAATAAAAAATGCTAATAAACCATAAAAAATCCAATAGAACACTAATAAACCCTAAAGAACCCTAATAAACCCTAAAGAACCATAATAAACTCTAAAGAACACTAAAAACCATAAAGAACCAAAAAACTCAAAAACACACTATATAAACCCTGAAAACCGTTACAATACCCAAACAAACCCTAAAACAGACTAAAAAAACTCTAAAGACCTCTATCAATCCTGAAAAAACAAATAAACCCTTTAAAACCCCCAAAAAACCATTGAAAATCCATCAAATAACATAAAAACCATAAACACCCGTTAACAACCCTAAAAAACACTACAAACCATAAACAACCTTTAAACCCCTAAAAAAGGCAACAAATAGATACATAAACCCAAAAAACATTACATAAACCCTAAAAATACAACATAAACCCTAAAAATGCAACAAAAACCCAAAAAACAAAACATAAACCCAGAAAATGCAACATAAACCCAAAAAGCACTACCTAAACCCTAGAACCATAACATAAACCCTAAACAACGCAGCATAAACATTAACAAAATGCTACATAAAACCCAAAAACACAACATAAACCCTAAAAACACTACATGAACCCTAAAAACATCACATAAACCCTAAAAAATGCAACATAAACGCAACATCACCCCTAAAAATGGTACATAATCCCAGAAAATGCAACATAAACCCTAAAAAATGCTTCATAAAACCTAAACCCTAAACACACTACATAAACCCTAAAAACATTACATAAACCCTAAAAAATGATACATAAAACCCAAAACCGCTAACTAAACCCTAAAAGCGCTACATAAACACTAAAAAAGATACATAAACTCAAAATTCGCAACACAAACGCTAAAAAATGCTACAAAAAACTTAAAGACGCTTCAAAACCCTCCAAAATATTTAACCCTAATATACCATAATATAAACAATTAAACCCTAATAAACCCCAAATAAACTCTAATAATACCTAAAAACGCATTATAATCTCTAAAAACCCTAAGAGACTCTACTCAAACCTAATAAAACCCCAAAAATACCTCATAAATTCTAATAAATGATAATAAATCCTAATAAACCCTAAAAACACGTTAAGAAAACATAAACAACCCAAACCAACCCTAATAGACACTAATAAACCCTAATAAACAGTAATAAACCCAAAAAAACCTAAAAATCCCTAATAAACCATAAATAAATCCAAATAAACCCTACACAACCCTAACAAACCTTAACACATCATAATGACCCCTAATAAAAACCTACAAAACCCTAATAACGAAAAAAACGCTAGTATACCTTAAAAATCCCTAGAAACCCTAATAAACAATTATATAACCTAATAAACACTAAAATAACACACAAACAATAGAAAAAATGATCGCAAACAATAAAAACACGATATATTACCTAAAAAGTCCTAAAACACTAATATAACCTAATAAAGACAAAAAATGCTAATATATCATAAAAATCCCTAGAAGACCTAATAAACCATAATGAACTCTAATATAACCTATGAAACCCTAAAAACACTCACAAACAAAAACAAAACACTATCAAACAATAAAAAATGCTATATTATCTAAAAAGACTTAACAAACACTAATATAAACTAATAAAACAAAAAAAAAACTAATAAACCCCTATCAAACCTTAATAAACCCTAAAATACATAATAAACCCTAATAAAAAATAATAAACCCTAATAAAACTATAATAAAACCCTAAAAATACCTTCTCAACCATAATAATCCTTAACACACAATAATAAAACCAAATAAAACCCAACTAAACACCAATAAACACAAAAACACAAACAAAGCATAAAAAATCCCTAGAAACCCTAATAAACCATAATAAATTCTAATAAAACCTAATAAATCATATAAAATGCTCACAAACACTAAAAAAACGCTAATAAAACCTAGAAAGTCCAAACAACCCCACATATATATTAACAAAAACTAAAAAACACTCATATACCCTAATAAAAACACTAATAAAACCTAGTAAACCCTAAAAATCCCTAACAAACCCTAATAAATTGTACTCAACCCTAATAAACCCTAATAAAACATTAAAGATGCCAACTAAACCCTAATAAAACCCTAAAATACCTACTCAACCCTAATAAAACTTAACACTCTATAATAAACCATAATAAACCCCACTAAACCCTAAAAAATGAAAATATACCACTAAAAATCCCTAAAGCCCCTAATAAATTTTAATAAAACCTAACAAAGCATAAAAGTACTAATAAAACCGAATAAACACTACAAAACACTAAAAAACCCTAATATACCCACTTAAAATTTTATAAACCATAATGAACCATAATAAACCCTAATAAATCCTAAACATACCCAAATATACCATAATATACCATAATATACCCTAATAAACTCAACTCAATCCCAATAAAACCCTAAAAATACATAATTAACCCAAATAAACCATGACCCACAATAATAAACCCTAATAAAATCCTAATAGCCCCCACCAAACCCTAAAAAATGCAAATATACCATTAAAACCCCTAAAAACCTAAAAACCATAATAAATGTTAATAACACCTAAAAATACTAAAAAATGCTAGTAAACCCTAAAAATACCTCTAATAATAGTAATAGTAATAATGCATGTGCATGTGCATATGCATGTGCATGGTTTAAATAATAAATCATAACGCATGTGCACGTGCATATGCATGCACATTTTTATGTGAATGATAATAAATAATAAATTATATATAATAACGCATGTGAATTTCTTGTGTATGTGCATGTGCATGTGAATGATAATAAATAATAAATAATAATGCACATCAAAGTGCATGTGCATGTGCATTTGAATTTTCATGGTAATAAACAATAAATAATAACAAAGTCCACATGAATGGGCATTTGCATGTGAATGATAATAAATAATAAATAATAACACATGTGATAATAGAATAAGGCATGTGCATTGTGTGTGCACAAGCATGAGAATAAATAATAATAACACACGTGATAATAGAATAACTCAAGTGCATTGCATTTTTATGTGCATGGTAATAAATAATATATAATAACACACGTGTAGGTGCATTTACATGTAATGATAATGATAATGACGCATGCACATGCATGATAATAAATAATAAATAACAACGCACGTGCATGTGCATTTGTATTTGATGATAGAAACAACAACAAGAATAATAATAATAGAATAACGCAAGTGCATTGCATGTTCACGTGCATAGTAGTAAATGATAAATAAATAATAGTAAATAAGAATGCACATGCATGTGCATGTGCATTTACATTTGATAATAATATTAATAATACTAATTGTAATAATAATAACAATGCATGCACGTGCATGGTAATAAATAATAAATAACAACGCACATGTATGTGGATTTTCATGTGATAATGGTTATAATAATGATAATGATAATAATAATAATAATAATAATAATAATAATAAAACTGTGATAATAATAATAATGATAATAATAAAATAATAATACAAGTGCATTGCGATTTCACGTGCATGGTAACAAATAATAAATAATAACGCATGTGCATCTGCATCTGCATGTGATGATAATAATAATAATAACAGCAGCAACAGTAGTAGTGATAATAGTAGTACTACCAATGCATGTGATAATATAATATTGCATGTACATTAAGTGTGCACGTGCATGGTAATAAATAACAACTCTCGTGCATTGCATTTTCATCTGATGATAATGACGATGATGTTGATAATAATAATAATAATAATAATAATAACAACACATGTGATAATAGAATAATGCATGTGCATTGAATGTGCATGTTTATGTATTTGCGTGTGCATTTTCATGTGCATTATCATGTGATGATAATAACAATAACAACAACAACCAAAATAATAATAACAATAAGAATAAAAACGTATGTGATAATGAAATAACAAGTGTTCATTGCATGTGCACGTGTATGGTAATAAAAAATAAATAATAATGCACGTGCATGTGCATGAGAATGTGCATGTGAATGTGCATGAGATGATAATAATAATAATAATAATAATAATAATAATAATAATAATAATAATAATAATAATAATAGTAACAAAAACAACGCATGTGATAATAAAATAACTCATGTTCATTGAATGTGCAGTACATGATAATAAATAATAACTCATAGCGCACATGATGATAATAATAACAATAATAGTAACATTAATAATAATAACACATGTGATAATAAAATAACACACATGTATTGAATGTGAACGTGTATGGTGATAAATAATAACGCATGTGCATTTTCATTTTCATTTGATGATAATAAAAATAATAAAAATAATAGAAATTATAACAATAACAATAAAAATGCATGTGATAACAGAATCATGTAGTTGCATTGCATGTGCGCGTGCGTGGTAATAAATAATAACAGATGTGCATGTGCATTTTCATGTGATGTAATAATAATAATAACAATAACAAGAACAACAACAACATATGCACGTGCATGGAAATAAATAATATATAATAAATTATAAATAATAACGCATGTGCATCTGTATTTTGCATGTGATGATAATACTAATAATAGTAGTAGTAATAACAATAATGATAATGATAACAATGAAAATTATAATAATGATAAGGATAATAATGATAATAATAACCTGTGTGATAATAGAATAACCCACGTCCTAACAAACCCTAACAGAACCAAACAAACCCAAACAACCACTAATAACCCCTAAGAACCACTAATAAACCAAAATAATGCATGAAACCCACTATTGAACCCTAAAACCCTAATAAAGACTAATAAATCATAATACCCTATAATAAACCCTAAAAACATTATTATACTCTAATAAATGCTAAAAAAGTCCTAAAACCCCTAATTTACAATAAAAACACTATTAAACCATAATAAATCCTAATAATCACTAAAAACCCTAACAAACCATACAAAACACTACAAAACCCGCCAAAAAATAGCATACAAAACCCTAAAACCCGCTAATAAACCCTAAAACACCCTAATAACTCCACTATAAATCGTAAAACACCCTAACAACCCCAAATAAATCGTAACAAATCCTAAAAACGTCAAATAAATCGTAGAAAAATGAAACAAACCATAACCAACCCCTAATAAATCATAATAAATCATAATAAATTGTAATAAACCCAAATATATGTTTAAAAACTCTAATAAATAAAATAAAACCTAAAAAACCCTAATAAATCTTAAATAACGCTAAAAAAGGTTGATAAACCCTAGAAAAAGCTATTAATGCCTACAAAGCCCAATAAAACCCTAATATACAATTAAAAGCACTCATAAACCATGAAAAATCCTAAAGCATTATATTAAAACCTAAGGAACCCAAATAAACCCCAAAGAACCATAATAAACTCTAAAGAACACTAAAAAACCCTAATAAACCCAATAAATGCTAAAACACATTACATAAACCCTAAAAACCGCTACAATACTAAAAAAACCCTAAAACACACTAAAAAAACCTAACAACCCCTATTAATCCGAAAAAACAAATAAACCCTTAAAAATCCTCCAAAAAACCATTGAAAACCCATCAAATACCATAAAAACCACAAACACCCATTAACAACCCTTAAAAACCCAAAAAATCACTAAAAACTATAAACAACCATTAAAACCCTAAAAAGGTAACTAATTGATACATAAACCCAAAAAATGTTACATAAACCCTAAAAATGAAACATAAACCCTAAAAATGCAACATAAACCCAAAAAATGCAACATAAACCAAAAAAACGCTACATAAACCCAAATGGCACTACAAAAACCCAAGAACCGTAACATAAACCCTAAACAATGCAACATAAACATTAATAAAGGCTACATAAAACCTAAAAACACAAAATAAACCATAAAAACACTACGTTAATGCTAAAAACGTTTCATAAATCCTAAAAATGTAACATAAATGCTACATCACCCTGAAAAATGCTACATAAACCCTGAAAATGCAACTTAAACCCAAAAATTCTATATAAAACCTAAACCCTAAACACGCTATATAAACCATAAAAACATTACATAAACCCTATAAAATTCTACATAAAACATAAAACCGCTAACTAAACCCTAAAAGCGCTACATAAACACTAAAAATTCTACATAAACTCAAACAACGCTACACAAACACTAAAAAAGGCTACAAAAACCCTGAATTCGCTTCAAACACCTCAAAAATATTAAACCTTAATATACAATAATATAAAATATTTAACCCAAATAAACCCCTAATAAACTCTAATAATCCATAAACACTCCTTATAATCCATAAAAACCCTACCAGAATCTACTCAACCCTAATAAAACCCCAAAAATACCTAATAAACCCTAATAAATGTTAATAAATCCTAATAAAACCTAAAATAATGTTAAGAAAACCTAAACAACCCTAACCAACCCTGATAGACACTAATAAACACTAATAAACCATAATAAACCCCAAACAAAGCCTAAAAATCCCTAATAAACCATAAATAAATCCAAATAAACCCTACTCGACACTAACAAACCTTAACTCACCATAATGACCCCTAATAAAACCCTACTAAACCCTAATAATGAAAACAACGCGAGTATACCTTAAAAATTTCAAAGCAAACCCGATGAACTCTAATATAACCTAATAAACCCAAAAAATGGTCACAAATAAAAAAATGTTCACAAACCATAAAAACAAGCTATATTATCTAAAAAGACCCAAAAACACTAATATAACATAATAAAGATAAAAAATGCTAATATACCTTAAAAATCCTTGGAAACCATAAAAACCCATAATAAACTCTAATAAAACCTAAGAAAACTTAAAAACACTCACAACCAAAAAAAAACACTCACAAACAGTAAAAGATGCTATATTATATAAAAAGTCATACCAAACACTAATATAACCTAATAAAAAAATAATAATAATAAACCACTAACAGACCCTAAAAATTGCAAATAAACCCTAATAAAAACTAATAAACCCTAATAAAACCATAATAAAACCCTAAAAATACCCTCTCAACCCTAATAATAGTTGACGCACCATAATAAAACCTAAAAACCCAATTAAACCACAATAAACAAAAAAAACGCAAACAAACCATTAAAAATCCCTAGAAACACTAATAAACCATAATAAATTATAATAAAACCTAATAAACTATAAAAACTGCTCACAAAAACTAAAAACATGCTAATAAAACCTAAAAATTCCTAACAACCCCTCATATATATTAACAAAAACTAAAAAACAATCATATACCCTAATAAAAACACTAACAATCCCTAGTAAACCCTAAAAATTCCAAACAAACTCTAATAAACACTAATCAACCCTAATAAACCCTAATAAGACTGTAAAGATACCTATTGAACCCTAATAAAACCCTAAAAATACCTACTCAACAATAATATACCTTAACACACTATAATAAACCATAATAAACCCCACTAAACCCTAAAAAACGCAAATATAACATTAAAAAGGCCTAAAACCCCTAATAAATGCTAATAAAACCTAACAATGCTTAAAAGCACTAATAAACACTACTAAGCCCTATAAAACCCTAATATACCCTCTTAAAAATAAATAAACCATAATGAATGATAATAAACCCTAATTAATCCTAAACATACCCAAATATACCATAATATACTGTAATATACCCTAATAAACCCGAATCAATCCTAATAAAACCCTAAAAATACCTAATAAACCCTAATAATCCTTAACACACCATAATATACCCTAATAAAATCATAATAACCCCCACCAAACCCTAAAAAACACAAATATACCATTAAAAGCCCATAAAACCCTAACAAACCATAAAAAATGTTAATAACACCTAAAAATTCTAAAAATGATAGTAAACCCTAAAAATACCTCTAATAATAATAATAGTAATAACGCAGTGCATTTTCATATACATGTGCATGGTTTTAATAATAAATCATAACGCACATGCATGGGCATATGCCTTATTATTTGCATGTGAATGATAATAAATTATAAATAATGATGCAAGTGAATTACATGTGTATGTGCTTGTGCATGTGAATGATAATAAATAATAAATAATAACGCACATCCAAGTGCATGTGCATGTGCATGTGCATGTGCATAGTAACAAACAATAAATAATAACCAAGTCCACATGAATGTGCATTTGCATGTGAATGATAATAAATAATAACACATGTGAAAATAGAATAATACACGTGCATTGCATGTGCAAGTGCATGAGAATAAATAACAATAAAACATGTCATAATAGAATAATGCAAGTGCATTGCATTTGCCTATGCATGTTAATAAATAATATATAATAACGCACGTGCATGTGCATTTACATTTAATGATAATGATAATGACACATGCACGTGCATGGTAATAAATAATAAATAAAAGCTCACGTGCATGTGCATTTGTATTTGATGATAAAAAATAAATAATAAAAATAAAAATAATAATAATAATAGAATAATGCAACTACATTTCATGTGCATGTGAATAGTAGTAAATAATAAATAAATAATAATAATTAACAACGCACATGCATGTGCATTTTCATGTGATAATGATAATGATAATGATAATGATAATGATGATGATAATAATAATAATAATAGTTGTGATAATAATAATAATAATAATAATTGTGATAATAATAATAATAATAAAAGAATAATACAAGTGCATTGCATATGCACGTGCATGGTAATAAATAATAAATAATAACGCACGTGCATCTACATTTTCATGTGACGACAATAATAATAACGGAAGTAGTAATAATAGTAGTAGTGGTGGTTATAATAGTAGTAGTAGTACCAACTCATGTGATAATAGAATATTGCATGTGCATTACGTGTGCACGTGCATGGTAATAAATAATAACGCCAAGGCATTGCATTTGCATGTGATGCTAATGATAATAATAATATTATTATTAATATTAATAATAACAACATATGTGATAATAGAATAACACATGTGCATTGAATGCGCGTGTATGTGCATTCTCATGTGCATTTTCATGTGATGATAATAACAATAACAACAACAACAACTACTACAACAACCACAATGATAATAATAACAATAATAATAACAACAGATGTGATAATAAAATATCGTGTGTGCATTGCATGTGAACATGCATGGTAATAAAAATTTAATAATAAAATGCATGCATGTGCATGTTCATGTGGATTAGATGATGATAATAATAATAATAATAACAGTAATAATAAGTTATAGTTGTTTGAAAAAACAACAAACATGAAAAAAAAATGCTAGAAATGGGGTCTCGAAAAACCTAAAAAATCACAGAGTCATTGAAAAAAACATTACTTCTTCTTTGGGTGTCCATTTCCACTCCATGAATAGTCAAACTGAATCTCATGGAATGAACTATGATAAAAATAGGTGTCGGAGGCCGAACAGACAAACAGATCAGAAGTTATGACCATTTTAAGAAAAATTTGACAGGGATCCGTACATGGAAATGGTGTTTTGGAGGCCTTCTGATGGGTTTCTGGGATTTTAGGGTCTCAAACATGACTTGAACTTTGTTCAACTCATCCTTTTGCGTATATCTCTCCGCTTCTTTCGATTTGATATGTTGTAGAGCTCAAACAGACAATTGGAGCGAAAGTTATGGTCGTTTGAAGTTGGACTTTTTTTTGGAGTGGTATAACTAATATATCTTATATTTCATTGATCTTCTCATAGTTTCTACAAAACTTGTTCCTCACTCATCTCATGAGCTTCTATTTTACTGTTCACAACACTCAAACTGACACCCGAAAGAGAATTTCTGCCTATTTTAGTGAGTTGTGGGTTTCTTAGGTTTTTAGGTGCTAGAAGAGTTGCTCAATTTAAAACAACAATAACTTCTTCTAGGTGTGTTCATTTTGTCCCTACCACATATTAAATTGAATATTGTGAAATTATAAACACTCTAGTAACCACTTCAACACTTTTTGACATTCTTCAACCCCCCAAAAGACCGAAAATCCCTTTGGATGGTCAAATGAATGGCTTCTAGTGTTCGTTTTGCAATAACTTCTTCTATGGGTGTTCGTTTTGTCTCTACCACATATCAAATCGAAGCTTGAGACTATACCTACACTCCTATAACCACTGAAGCACCTTCTCATATCCTTGAAGGCCCAAAAGGTATTTCAACCCTCCAAAAGACCATAACTTCTACTTCAGGAGTCCGGTTTTCCTCTACCATATATCAAATAGAAGCTTTTGACTATATCTACACATCTCTGACCACTAGAAACACCTTATCATGTTATTATAGACCCAAAAGGTCCATAAGTCTTCCAAATGACCATAACTTCTGCTCTGGGTGTCCGTTTCACCTCTACCACATATCAAATTGAAGCTTGCGACAAGATCTACACATTTGTGACAACAATGAACAACTAAATAACCCTAAAACCCATGAATAACCCCATAAACACTAAAAACCATTAAAAACCATGCAAAACCCTAACAAACCTTAACAAACCCTAAAAAACACTAACAAACCCTAACAAACCCTAAAAACCCTAAAAAACATAACAAGCACTAAAAATCCCTAAAAACCCTAACAAGCCCTAAAAACCCCCAAGAAGCACTAAGAAACCCCAATAAACACAAAAAAACCCAAAGAAACCCTAAAACCCCTAATAAACACTAATAAATCATAATAACCTATAATAAACCCTAAAAAACTCTATTAGACCCTAATAAATGCTACAAAATCCCTAAAACCCCTAATATACAATAAAAAACAATTAAACCATAATAAACCCTAATAATCACTTAAAACCCATACAAACCCGACAAAACGCTACAAAAATCTCCAAATAATAGCCTACAAAACCGTACAACCCACTAATAAAGCTTAAGAAACCCGAATAACCCCATAATAAATCATAACAAACCATAACAACCCCAAATAAATCGTAAAAAATCCTAACAACGCCAAATAAATCGTAAAAAACTGAAACAAACCATACCAAACCCCTAATAAACCCCAATAAACCCAAACAAATCATAATAAACCATAATAAATCGTAATAAACCCAAATACATGTTACTAAACCCTAATAAATAAAAGAAACCCCAATAAACCCTAATAAATTATAAATAACCCTAAAAGGGTCGATAAACCCTAGAAATAACTATTAATGCCTACAAAATCCCAATAAAACCCTAATATACAATAAAAAAAGCTAATAAACTGTAACAAATCCTAAAGAACACTAATAAACCCTAAAGAACCCTAATAAAACCTAAAGAACCATATTAAACTCTAAAGAACACTAAAAACCCTAAAGAACCCAAATAAACACTAAAACACATTATATAATCCCTAAAAACCACTACAATACCCAAAAAAACTCAAATACACACTAAAAACCCTAACAACACCTATCAATCCCAAAAAAACAAATAAACCCATAAAACGCCCAAAAAACCATTAAAAAGCCATCAGATACCATAAAAAACCATAAACTCCCGTTAAAAACCCTAAAAAACTACAAACCATATACAACCATTAAAACCCTAAAAATGGATTCAAATAGATACATTAACCCTAAAAATGTTACATAAACCCTAAAAAATGCAACAAAAACCCTAAAATGGAACATAAACCAAAAAACACAACATAAACCCAAAAAACGCTACATACACCCTAAATGAATTGCATAAACCATAGAACTGTAACATAAACCCTAAAAAAGACCACAGAAACCACAAAAAATGCAACATAAACATTAAAAAATACTACATAAAACCCAAAAGAACAATATAAACCCTAAAAACACTCCATGAACCCTCAAAATGCTATATAAATGCTAAAAAATCCAACATAAACGCTACATCACCCCTAAAAACACTACATAATCCTCTGAAATGCAACATAAACCCTAAAAAATGCTACATAAATCCTAAATCCTAAACACACTACATAAACCCTAAAAACGTTACAAAAACCCTATAAATGATACATAAAATATAAAACCGCTAACTAAACCCTAAAAACGCTACATAAACACTAAAAATTCTATATATAATCTAACAACGCTACACAAACCCTAAAAAATGCTACAGAACCCCTAAAGACGCATTAAAACCCTCAAAAATATTAAACCCTAATATACCATAATATAAAAAATTAAACCCTAATAAACCCCTAATAAACTCTAATAATCCCTAAAACGCATTATAATCCCTAATATACTAAGAAACTCTACTCAACCCTAATAAAACCCCAAAAATACCTAATAAACTCTAATAAATTATAATGAAACCTAATAAAACTTAAAAACACGTTAAGAAAACCTAAAAAACACTATCCAACCCTAATAGACACTAATAAAAACTAATAAACCCTAAAAAACCCCAAACAAACCCTAAAAATCCCTAATAAGCCATAAATAAAGCCAAATAAACCCTACTCAACCCTAACAAACCTTGACACACCATAATAACCCATAATAAAACCCTAGAAAACCCTAATAAAGAAAAAAATTCTACTGTAAAGACCCGTAAATTTCAAGGAAATTTTTTTCTTAATTTTCTTTGGAATTTTACAAGATCGCAGTTTCTGACGGAACCTGGTTCTGAGGCCCGGTGTGCCCGGAATCATTTTCCGAAGTCTAGATTGGGTACGTTCATTGAACGAACGAGCGGGTTTTTATAACTTTTGAACCGGTGCTCGGAATCGAATTCCGAGGGCACCTATGGAATCGCAGCGCTGGTAATTTCTTAGAAACATCTCTTCCGGAGTTGCATTTGCTCGGGTGTGGTTTATTAAATTTTGGGAGTTAAGTGAAGAAAATAAAATAAAGTGGTGCGACAACTTTATTTTATTTCACTTAAAGCCACTTAAAGCCACTTAAAGCTACTTAAGCTGAGTTGAAGTGGATAGGGTGCAATCCAAAATATCCTACCCTCTTGTTAGGATATTTGTGAGGTGGGGCCCGCACGATCCCCACCGTTTCTTTTCCTCTAAGTAACGCACCCGCGAAAACTCCTCATTAATGAAAGTCAACTGGGGAATTTTCTAAAACTCTTAAACGCTCCTATTAAATGGACGGTTAAGTCGTTACCATTAATTCAACGAATTAATAGTTTGTTTCTTAACATGTTTTCAAACTGTTGGCATAATAATAAAATAAAACCAACACACTTTCTTCTTGGGTGCGGTTTGTTGAGGGGATTTGGAGAAATCTCTGAAGCTAGAAGATCTTCATCTTTCTTCACGAAGAACGCGAAGAACGCAAAGAACGCGAAGAATGCCGGCCTTCGACGAAAGGCGACGAAGAACGCCGACGATTCTCCTTCTATGACGCTTCTTCCGCGACGATTCTTTCCCCGCGACAAATTTTCGATCAACTGCTTGAGGTAGGAAATTTCAAATCTTTAAAATTTCCTTTGTGGATTTTATCCTTAAAATGGATTTAATTCGTGGAATTAAATCCGTGTGTTTTCTTTAACCCTCGGAGATCGTCAACGCAACGCCCTTCCGCGACGACGCGACGCCCTTCCGCGACGCGGCGATCCTCTTCTTCCACGACGGTCAATTCCGTGAAGAACGCATGTTTGACGACTATGACGAGGTAGGGGTTTTAATTATTTAAATCATTGTGATTTATACCTGTGGCGTTGATTAAATATTTGTTGTGAGATATTTTAAAACCGCTTACGCGGTGGGTGCGGACCAACGAACAAGTCCGAACCCACCGCCCCTTTCGTTCTTGGTCTGCGAAATGGCGGACGTCGACAAAGCAGGCCGCACGGACGACGCGGGGTCTTCACAGTGAGGGACGGACCCCGGGAGGACGTTTGGTGAAGACGGTGCAAATTTCTGACCATCGGAACTTGTCCGGTCGCCCGCGGAGCAGACCGCCGACGCGCCACGCCGGCACGGCGGCAGATGGCGGTGGCGCCCGGCGCGCCGCCGGAGGGAGCCGTCGCGGCTGAAGCTGCGGCGGCAGCAGCGCGGTCCCGCGACCACACGAGACCGGAGGAGTGGGACGCAGCCGGCTGCTGCATCCGCTGGCAAGGGCGGCCCCATGCGGGGTCGCGGTTCACTCACGCTGGGGAAGCGCGCCCCCCGCCCGCGGCTCGGTCGTAACAGCCGAGCCGACCCGCCTGGTGGCCGGGCCAGGCCGCGCCGGCCGGGTCAGACCCGGACCCGGGTCGGGTCGACCCGGTTCGGGCCGACCCAGGGGGGGTTGGGCAGGGTCGGTCCGGGCCCAGACCCCCCGTTTTCGGACCTTTTCGGTCTTTTGCTCATAACTTGAGCTACGGGCCTCCGAAATATGCACCGTCAGCGGAAATGCGATCCTTGGATTGAGATGGTCGTTTTGGTATATCACACTCAAGGTTTTGGAATACTTTGGGTTCGGCTGGGTTGGTTCGTACACGAAACCAACCGGGCCCTCGGAGCGGAAACGCTCATATCTTGAGCTTCAGACGTTCGATTGACGTGCCGTCGACTTTGTTGAATTCCTCTAAGTGAGACAGGTCTTTTGGCTTACTTCTCCCAAGGTTTGGGCGTAGGTGGATTACGGTCGTGTTGATTTTTCCTTAAAAACAACCGGGCCCCTGGAACGAAAAAGCCAATAACTCTCAGTCCGGGCGTCCGATTGACGCGCCGTCTGCGACATTGAGTTCCTGTTGACGATACAGAACTTTTGGATACATCAACTCTAGAATATGTGTCAGTTGATGTATCAGCCTCTCGGCTCGTGGAGCGGACCCTCCCGAACGAGCTTGCTGTGTGCGGGAACCCTAGAGCTGGCTGCGACTGCGACTACGACAACGACGACAGTACAGAGATCCTCAGTGGATTCGACGGCGACTGTGCAGAGATCCTCAGTGGATTCGATGGAGAAGACTACAGAACTCAGCGATCCTTTGTGGGTCAGTGCTACCGATCCTGTGTGGGTCCGATCCTGTGTGGGTCAGCGCTCAGCGGTCCTGTGTGGGCCAGCGCCTACAAATCCTGTGTGGGTCCAATCCTGTGTGGGTCTTTGCGGGGGTTAGTTACCTATCGATCCTGTGTGGGTCAGATCCTTTGTGGGTCATTGCGGGGGTTAGTTACCTATCAATCCTGTGTGGGTCAGATCCTTTGTGGGTCATTGTGGGGGTTTGTACCTATCGATCCTTGGTGGGTCCGACGGTTTAGATGAATTAGTGGCAATATCTGGTCATCTTTATCGTCATATGAAGAAGTATACCTGTGTGAACTGAATCCTGTATTGCTTTTCTATGTGGATTGTGTTGTGCTATCCTATGTGGATTTACGTTTTTCTCTCTTATGTGGACTGGTTTGTGCTTGGGCTCGGATGTTGGAGCCGAACGAGATTTGATGACTTAGGTATATGTATGGGCATATACATAAGTAGTGTCGGATGTTACTTCGTGATTGTATCTTTCTTTTGTGGATTATCCTTTGTGGATTCTGGGAGACCTTCGGGGGTCTTGGGGTCCCTACGGAGTAGCTTATACTCACCCCTGCACGGGCTATGCCCGCACTATGTTGTGTTGGTTGCAGACGATGGATAGTGTTGATCGTGGTTGAGGCTTGCGGAGCAGGACGGTACCTGGAGGTGGACCACTGGGCGGGACGTACTCGGAGCATTCAGCTGGACCCGAGGAGCAGTGGAGGCTATCTGTACCCACCCTTCAGGTGGGATTTCCAGTTGATAGCTCGACGTCACGGCTTTACTTTTCAGTTGTTGTTTTCCCTTTCCAGTTGTACTTTACTTTCAGTTTGAGTTTGTATACTGGCCCACTTACTTTCCGCACTTACTGTTGTACCAGTTTTTACTTAGTGTTTACTTCCGCCTGCTTGCTCTGTGGTGTTTGATGTTTACTTTACAAAGGCAACACCTTCCCTTTTTTACCGGGATTTATGCCTTCGTGCTAGTCGCCAGCCCCTGGCCTATGGATGGCGGGCTTGGGGTAGTCATGACACGGGCCCCGAGGATGGGTCATGAAAAATTGGTATCAGAGGAGTTCGGTTCTACCGCAGACTCTGATCTTTTTCTATGTGAAGAAATAGTGTTTAGCGTATTCGGTGTGGTTATCAGTCCAGGGAGTCCAGTGTTGGTGCGGCAGCCAACATATCCATACACCAGGACCCTGACTTCTGATTTCCGACTTAATGCACGAAAACATTGATTGCGTGTGTGTTTCAAGTTTTCTTTGTGATTACTTTGTGTCAGCTCACCAGGTATACTGTTCTGACCATGGCGCATCTATTTCCTCTTTCAGGACAGCCCCACGACGGCAGCCAGCTAGGGTTCCGAGAGTTGAGCATGACGACAGCCCACCGAGCGACGGGGCCTCGGGGTAGGGCCCTTTGATAGATGAGGCATTGGAGGTACCTTTACCCGCCGAGCCACCGATTCTTCCAGCACCAGCCGCTGACGATGCATGTCGCCTCAGTGCACTGCATGAGTTCCAGCGCCAGCGACCGCCCAGGTTCCGCGGAGAGACGGACCCCCAGGCAGCCGAGGACTGGCTGGAGGCAGTGGTGCGAGTTTTCTAATTAGTGAGGACACCAGCAAACCTCATGGTGATCTTCTCAGCGAGCCTACTGCACGCAGCAGCGGGCCGATGGTGGAGCTTGATGCTCCAGATGCACGATGAGGCATCCCTTCTCTGGACGGACTTTGAGAGCCTCTTCCGCTCGGAGTTCGTCCCAGCCACCCTCCGTGCGGTGTGCATCCAAGAGCTTCTTCAGCTGCGGCAGGGCAGCTTGACGGTCGCCCAGTACTCGGCGAGATTTACCGATCTCTCTCGCTACTCGACCGACATGGTACGAGACCCATTCTTCCGGGCCCAGACCTTTGAGAAGGGATTGAGACATGAGATCAGGGCATCACTGATCTCCCTCAGCATTCCGACTCAGGAAGGAGTACTGGAGAGAGCCCTTTTGATCAAAAGCTTTCTTTCTGAGACTTCTCCAGCGGCGAGATCTACCGCGGGGCGGCACGTAGCAGAGTCTTCTGCGGCAGGCAGTCGACAGATGACTCAGGGGTCCAGGTAGACTAGACCCTCACGCAGACGACCTCAGGACACTGGCTCAGTAGTGCGGGGCACACAGCATGGAGCCAGTCTTTCGAGAGGCAGGCAGTGCTACACATGCGGCAGGCAGGGTCACATGGCTCGTGACTACCCGACCCACCGTGCCGAGGAGCAGCAGACAGTTGAGGGGCCACCCAGACAGAGGCAGAGGGTCGACCATGGCGGTCCGCAGGGAGGAGGCGGACGAGGCAGAGGAGCTGGCCGAGTAGCAGGTCTTGGGCGACGCTTTGAGGCTCTACCACCACCACCACCAGGAGGTCCACCCCGACCACAGGGAGCTGGCGGGCAGAGACAGGCACAGCTCCAGGCAGCGGAGGCCTACGACCACGGTGTGCCCGAGATGATTCGAGGTATAATCTGTGTCTATTCCACCCTTGCTCCAGTTCTTATAGACACAAGAGCGAGTCACTCTTTCATAGCTTCTACCCTTGTTCGGAGCTCGGAGATTTCGACAGAGCCGTTGGCTCGATCCTTACGGCTAGAGACTCCTACGGGAGTAGACTTGACGATTACGCACTGGTGCCGACAGTTTGAGCTTACTCTAGGAGGTGAGAGCTTCAGATGGGATCTTCTTGTAGCGGCGTCGAGGCCTTATGACGTCATCTTGGGCATGGATTGGTTATCTACAGTCCATGCACAGATTGACTGTATTAGGCGCAAAGTGCGATGTGTACGCACCGATGGGAGCATGTTCACCATCACCGGTGAGAAGGGAGCCTTCGCAGCACAGGATGGACTTCCGCAGAGGAGGGGACAACCCATCACTCATCAGTTGGCTAGCCTCATCCTAGGATCAGTTGACGTGCAGAGTCCTAGTTTTCCTGCAGTGGTGGATCAGTATGCGGACGTCTTTCCTGACGACGTTCCAGGGATACCTCCTCGCAGAGAGGTAGACTTTTATATTGACCTGTACCCCGGGACGGCCCCAATATCGACTCCAGCATATCAGATGTCCCCCGATTAGCTTCGAGAGCTATAGGTACAGTTGGAGGACTTGCAGGGCAAGGGATTCATCCGACCCAGTGTTTCACCTTGGGCTTCCCCGATATTGTTCGCCAAGAAGGCGGACAGGAGCTTGTGACTTTGTGTCGACTATCGTCGCCTGAACCAGGTGATGGTGAGGAACAAGTATCTGCTACCGAGGATTGATGACCTCTTCAATCAGCTCAAGGGAGCACGGTGGTTCTCAAAGATAGACCTCAGGTCAGGCTATCATCAGCTCAGAGTTCGGGACGAGGACGTGCAGAAGACGGCCTTCAGATGTCGGTATGGCCACTAGGAGTTCTTGGTTATGCCATTCGGCATAACCAATGCTCCAGCAGTGTTCATGGGCCTCATGAACAGGATATTTCAGCCATACATCGATCAATTTGTCATGGTCTTCATCGACGACATTTTGATATACTCGAAGACTGAGGAGGAGCATGCCAACCACTTGCGGGTTGTACTAGACACACTCTGAGAGCACCAGATTTATGGAAATCTCTCGTAGTGTCAGTTCTGGATATGTGAGGTCCACTTCTTGGGACACGTCATCTCTGAGGCGGGAGTTGCGGTGGATCCTGTGAAGATCGAGGCAGTGATAGCTTGGGAGACACCCAAGAGCGTGATGGATGTGCATAGTTTCTTGGGAATAGCTGGATACTATCGGAGATTTGTGCCAGACTTCTCCGGAGTTACGGAACCACTCTCAGCTTTGACGGAGAAGGGGAAACCCTTTGTGTGGTCAGACAGATGTTAGCAGAGCTTCCAAGAGCTGAGACAGAGATTGATCATCGCACCTATCTTGAGGTTGCCTGAGGAGGGAGTAGGGTACGTAGTCTACTGTGATGCATTAGGGACCGGACTCGGATGTGTCCTGATGCAGGAGCGGGCAGTGATCTCCTATGTATCAAGTCAGTTGAGGTCACATGAGTAGAACTACGATACACATGACCTGGATTTAGCAGCAGTGGTCTTCGCTCTGAAGACATGGCGACACTGTCTGATGGGTGAGCGCTTTACAGTCTTTTCTGACCCTCAGAGTCTCAGGTACATCTTATCTCAGAAGGACCTGAACCTGAGACAACGGCGACGGCTCGATTTCCTCCAGGACTACGACTTTTAGATAGTCTATACTCCTGGGAAGGGGAACATGGTAGCCGATGCTCTCAGCCGGAGGACGGGCATTCAGCTACTTGAGGAGGTGACGGAGCAGCTAGCCGCTTTGCAAATATCCTTCATGGATAGAGATGGAGCAGCTTTCCTTCAGTCACTCACAGTCTCTCCTCCACTACTACAGCAGGTCAGAGAGGCACATCGTGGGAATGCTGACTGTGAGACGCGGCGTGCACAGATATCCTTTGGACATGCACCTGATGGATTCTCCTTTGGAGAAAAGCACGACGTCCTTTTTAGAGGACGTACCTTGGTACCAGTGGCTTTACGGGAGGAGGTGCTGATAGAGTTTCACACATCCCCTTTGGCGATACATCCTGGAGTGGAGAAGATATACCAGGATCTCAGACGACAACACTTGTGGCCAGGCATGAAGAAGGCTATGGCGGAGTTCGTTTCTCGATGTCTCACCTGCCAGCAGGTGAAGGCAGAGCATCATGTACCAGCAGGCTTGGTACAACCCTTGGAGGTCCCGGAGTGGAAGTGGGATGGGATATCTATGGACTTCATGATTGGACTTCCACGCACTTCCAGAGGCCACGACTCCATCTGGGTGATTGTCGACCGACTCACCAAGTCGGCTCACTTCTTACCCATCAGAGAGCAGGGCTCAGTAGAGAGCTTGGGACGTCTCTACGTTCAGGAGATTGTATGGCTTCAAGGTGTGCCATCATCTATCGTCTCCGATCGAGATGCTCGCTTTACTTCCCGGCTTTGTAAGGGGTTGCAGGAGGCGTTCGGGACACAACTACGTCTGAGCACCGCCTTTCACCCTCAGACGGATGGTCAGACGGAGAGAACCATTCAGACTCTCAAGGACATGCTCCACTCATGTGTCCTCGACTTTGGTCGCAGCTGGGAGGACCACCTACCCTTGGTGGAGTTTGCGTACAACAACAGTTACCACTCCACCATCGGGATGGAACCATACGAGGCCTTGTACGGAAGACCTTGCAGATCTCCTTTATGCTGGACAGACCCTGGGGAGTCAGCACTTGTGGGACCAGAGATGGTCCGGGTCACGACAGAGAAGGTCCAGGTCATCTAGGAACAGATGAGGACAGCTCAGAGCCGGCAGAAGTCTTATGCTGACAGGAGGCGAAGGCCACTAGAGTTTAAGGATGGCGACCACGTCTTCTTGTGGGTCTCACCTCGACGTGGTTTACAGAGATTTGGCCGAGGCGGCAAGTTGTCTCCACGCTTCATCGGACGATTCCAGGTCCTCAACAGGATTGGCGAGGTGGATTATCGCCTGGATCTACCACCTCAGTTGCACCGGGTGCACGACGTCTTCCACGTATCCCAGCTGAGGAGATACATGCACGACCCGACACACATCATTGACCATGGGGAGTTAGACGTTGATGATGGGGAAACTTTTGCGAAGGTTCCGGTGGAGATCGAGGATCGACATGAGCGGGTCCTACGTGGATGGTCGATTCCTCTAGTGTGCATCAGATGGCAGCACGGGAACCTCCAAGAGAGTACTTGGGAGCGGGAGGCTCAGATGCGTGCTCAGTACCCACATTTGTTTCCCTAGTTTATGATGTATCTTTACGGGGACGTAAATACCTGAGGTGGGAGTGATGTAAAGACCCGTAAATTTCAAGTAAATTTTTTTCTTAAATTTCTTTGGAATTTTACAAGAACGCAGTTTCTGACGGCACCTAATTCCGAGGCCCGGTGTGCCTGGAATCATTTACCGAAGTCTGGCTCTAGTACGTTCAGTGAACGAACGACCGGGTTTTTATAACTTTTCAACCAGTGCTCGGAATCGAATTCCAAGGGAACCGATGGAATCGAAGCGCCGGTAATTGCTTAGAAAAGCCTCTTCCGGAGTTGCATTTTCTCGGGTGTGGTTTTTAAATTTTGGGAGTTAAGTGAAGAAAATAAAATAAAGTGGTGTGACAACTTTATTTTATTTCACTTAAAGCCACTTAAAGCCACTTAAAGATGCTTAAGCTGAGTTGAAGAGGATAGGGTGCAATCCAAAATATCCTACCCTCTTTGTAGGATATTTGTGAGGTGGGGCCCGCACGAGCCCCACCATTTCATTTCCTCTAAGTAATGCACCCGCGAAAACTCCTCATTAATGAATGTCAACTAGGGCATTTTCTAAAACTCTTAAACGCTCCTATTAAATGGACGGTTAAGTCGTTACCATTAATTCACCGAATTAATGGTTCATTTCTTAACATGTTTTCAAACTGTTGGCATAATAATAAAATAAGACCAACACACTTTCTTCTTGGGTGTGGTTTGTTGAGAGGATTTGGAGAAATCTCTGAAGCTAGAATATCTTCATCTTTCTTTGAGAAGAACGCGAAGAACATGAAGAATGCCGGCCTTTGAAGAAAGCTGACAAAGAACGCCGACGATTCTCCTTCCGTGACGCATCTTCCGCGACGATTCTTTCCCCGCGACAAATCTTCGATCAACTGCTTGAGGTAGGAAATTTCTAATCTTTAAAATTTCATTTGTGGGTTTTATCCTTAACATGGATTTAATTCGTGAAATTAAATCCGTGTGTTTTCTGTAACCCTCAGAGATCGTCGACGCGACGCCCTTCCGCGACGACGCGACGCCCTTCCGCGACGCGGCGATCCTCTTCTTCCGCGACGGTCAATTCCATGAAGAACGCACGTTCGATGACTACGATGAGGTAGGGGTATTAATTCTTTAAATCTTTGTGATTTATACCCTTGGCGTTGATTAAATATTTGTTGTGAGATATTTTAAAACCGCTTACGCGGAGGGCGCGGACCAACGAACAAGTCTGAACCCACCACCCCTTTCGTTCTTGGTGTGCGAAATGGCGGATGTCGACAAAGAAGACCGCACGGATGATGCGGGGTCCTCGCAGTGAGGGACGGACCCCGGGAGGACGTTTGGCGAAGACGGTGCAAATTTCCGACCACCGGAACTTGTCTGGTGGCCCGCGGAGCAGACCGCCGGCGCGCCACGCCGGCACGGCGGCAGATGGCGGCGGCGCCCGGCGCGCCGCCGGAGGGAGCCGCCGCAGCTGAAGCCGCGACGGCAGCAGTGCGGTCCCGCGACTGCGCGAGACCGGAGGAGCGGGACGCGACCGGCTGCCGCGTCCGCTGGCAAGGGCGGCCTCATGCGGGGCCGCGGTTCACTCACGCGAGGGCAGCGCGCCCCCCGCCCGCGGCTCGGCCGTAACAGCTGAGCCGACCCGGTTGGCGGATGGGCCGCGCCCGTGCCAGCCGGGCTGGGTTGTGCCCAGGCCGGGCCGGGCCACCCCTGTCGGGTGGTCCGCGCCGGCCCGGTCGGTCCGGGCCCAGACCCCCCGTTTTCGGATCATTTCGGTCTTTTGCTCATAACTTGAGCTACGGGACTCCGAATGATGCTCCGTCAGTGGCGATGCGATCCTTGGATCGAGACGGTCGTTTAGGAATATCACACTCAAGGTTTCGGAATACTTTGGGTTTGGCCGGGTTGGTTCGTACACGAAACCAACCGGGCCCTCGGAGCGGAAACGCTCATATCTTGAGCTTCGGACGTCCGATTGACGTGCCGTCAACTTTGTTGAATTCCTCTAAGTTAGACAGATCTTTTGGCTTACTTCGACCGAGGTTTGGATGCAGGTGGACTACGGCCGGGTTGGTTTTGCCTTAAAAACCAACCGGGCCCCTGGAACGAAAAAGCCAATAACTCTCAGACCGGGTGTCCGATTGACGCGCCGTCTGCGACGTTGAGTTCCTGTTGACGATACGGAACTTTTGGATACATCAACTCTGGACTATGTGTCAGTTGATGTATCAGCCTCTCGGCTCGTGGAGCGGACCCTCTCGAACGAGCTTGCTGTGTGCGGGAACCCTAGAGCTGGCTGCGACTGTGACTACGACGATGACGACAGTACAAAGATCTTCAGTGGATTCGACAACGACTGTGCAGAGATCCTCAGTGGATTCGACGGTGAAGACTACAACACTCAACAATCCTTTGTGGGTGAGTGCTACCGATCCTATGTGGGTCCGATCCTGTGTGGGTCAGCGCTTAGCGGTCCTGTGTGGTCCAGCGCCTACAGATCCTGTGTGGGTCCGATCCTATGTGGGTCTTTGCGGGGGTTAGTTACCTATCGATCCTTTGTGGGTCAGATCCTTTGTGGGTCATTGCAGGGGTAAGTTACCTATCGATCCTGTGTGGGTCAGATCCTTTGTGGGTCATTGCGGGGGTTAGTACCTATCGATCCTTTGTGGGTCCGACGGCTTAGATGAATCAGTGACAATATCTGGTCATCTTTATCGTCATATGATGAAGTATACCTGTGTGAACTGAATCCTGTATTGCTTTTCTATGTGGATTGTGTTGTGCTATCCTGTGTGGATTTAAGTTTTGCTCTCCTATGTGGACTGAGTTGTTCTTGGGCTCGGATGTTGGAGCCGAACGAGATTTGATGACTTAGGTATATGTATGGGAATATACCTAAGTAGTGTCGGATGTTACTTCGTGATTGTATCTTTCCTTTGTGGATTATCCTTTGTGGATTCTGGGAGACCTTCGGGGGTCTCAGGGTCCCTACTGAGTAGCTTATACTTACCCCTGCATGAGCTATGCCCGCACTACGTTGTGTTGGTTGCAGGCGACGGACAGCGCTGATCGTGGTTGAGGCTTGCGGAGCAGGACGGTACCTGGAGGTGGACCACTAGGCGGGACGTACTCGGAGCAGTCGTCTAGACCCGAGGAGCAGTGGAGGCTATCTGTACCCACCCTTCAGATGGGATTTCCAGTGGACAGATCGACGTCGCGGCTTTACTTTTCAGTTGTTGTTTTCCCTTTCCAGTTGTACTTTACTTTCAGTTTGGGTTTGTATACTAGCCCACCTACTTTCTGCACTTACTGTTGTACCAGTTTTTACTTAGTGTTTACTTCCGCCTGCTTGTTCTGTGGTGTTTGTGGTTTACTTTACAAAGGCAATGCCTTCCCTTTTTTACCAGGATTTACGCCTTGGTGCTAGTCGTCGGCCCCTGACCTATGGAAGGCGGGCTTGGGGTAGTCACAGCACGGGCCCTATGGACGGGTCGTGACAGCTAGTATACCTTAAATAATAACAAGAAACACTGATAAACTCTAATATAACCTAATAAACCCTAAAATGCTCACAAATAATAATAAAATGATCACAAACAATAAAAATGCGATATATTACCTAAAAAGACCTAAAAATACTAATATAACCTAATAAAGACAAAAAATGCTAATATACCATAAAAATCCCTAGAAACCCTAATAAACCATAATAAACTCTAACAAAACCAAATAAACCCTAAAACGCTCACAAATAAAAAAATGCAAACAAAAAATAAAAACACGCTATGTTATCTAAAAAGACCTATCAAACACTAATATAACCTAATAAAACAAAAAAACTAATAAACCCCTAAAAAACACTAATAAACCCTAAAAATACCTAATAAACCCTAATAAAAACAAATAAACTCTAATAAAACTATAATAAAACCCTAAAAATATCTTCTCAACCCTAATAAACCTTGAAACACCATAACAAAACCTAATAAAATCCAACTTAACCCCAATAGAAAAACGCAAACAATCCAATAAAAAGCCTTAGAAACCATATTAAACCATAATAAATTCAAATAAAAGATAATAAATGATTAAAAATTCTCACAAACACTAAAAACATTCTAATAAAACCTAAAAAGTCAATACAACCCCACATATATATAAACAAAAACAAAAAAACACTCATATACCCTGATAAAAACACTATCAAACCCTAGTAAACCCAAAAATCCCAAAAAAAAAACCATAATAAACCGTACTCATCCCTAATAAACCCAAATAAAATCATAAATATACCAAACCAACCCTAATAAAACCATAAAAATACCTACTCAACACTAATAAACCCTAACACACCATAATAAATTATAATAAATCCCACTAAACCCTAAAAAATGGAAATATACCATTAAAAAGCCCTAAAACACCTAATAAATGCTAATAAATCCTAACAAAGCTAAAAAGCACTAATAAACCTGAATAAACACGAATAAACACTAAAAAAATCCTAATATACCCACTTAAAAATGAATAAACCATAATGATCTATAATAAACCCTAATAAACCATAAACATACCAAAATATACCAAAATATACTATAATATACCCTAATAAACCCAACTCAATCCTAATAAAACCATAAAAATACCAAATAAACCCTAATAAACCTTGACACAACATATTAAACCCAAATAAAATCATAATAACCCCCACTAAACACTAAAAAATGCTAAAATACCATTAAAAACTCTAAAACCCTAACAAACCATAATAAATGTTAATAACACAAAAAAAATCATAAAAAATGATAGTAAACCCTAAAAATACCTCTAATAATAATAGTAGTAAGAACGAACATGCATGTGCATATGCATGTGCGTTGTTTAATTAATAAATCATAACACACGTTCATGTGCATATGAATGTGCATTCGCATGTGATTGATAATAAATAATAAATAATAAATAATAACGCATGTGAATTGCATACGTATGTGCATGTGCATGTGAATGATAATAAATAACAAAAAAATAAAGCACATCAAAGTGCATGTGCATGTGCATGTTTATATGCATGTGCATGTGCATGGTAATAAACAATAAATAATAACAAAGTCCACATGAATGTGCATTTTCATGTGAATGATAATAAATAATAAATAATAACACATGGGTTAATCGAATAACGCAAGTGCATTGCGTGTGCAAGTGCATGAGAATAAATAATAATAACACATGTGATAATAGAATAACGCAAATGCATTTCATTTTCATGTGCATGGTAATAAATAATTTATAATAACGCACGTGTATGAGCATTTTCATGTAATGATAATTACAATTATGCATGCACGTGCATGGTAATAAATAATAAATAGCAACACACGTGCATGTGCATTTGTATTTTATCGTACAAACAATAATAATAATAATAATAATAATAGAATAACGCAAGTGCATTGCATGTGGACGCGCATAATAATAAATAATAAATAAATAATAGTAAATAAGAACGCACATGAATTTTCATGGGCTTTTAAATTTGATAATAATATTAATAATACTAATTGTAATAATAATAATAATAATAATAATAATTAAGCATGCATGTGCATGGTAAGAAATAATGAATTACAACTCACATGAATGTGGATTTGCATTTGATAATGTTAATAATAATGATAATGATAATGATAATGATAATGATAATGATAATGATAATAATAATAATAATAATAACTGTGATAATAATAATAACAATAAAAGAATAATACAAGTGCATTGCATATGCACGTGCATGGTAATAAATAATAAATAATAACGCATGTGCATCTACATTTTCATGTGATGATAATAATAACAGCAGCAGTAGTAGTAATACTAATAATAGAAGTACTAATGCATGTGATAATAGAATATTTCATGTTCATTATGTGTTCACATGCATGGTAATAAATAATAACGCGCGTGCATTGCATTTGCATGTGAGGATGATGACGATGATAATAATAATAATAATATTTTTATTTTTATTATTAATAGCAATGCATGTGATAATAGAATAGTGCACATGCATTGAATGTGTGTGTTTATGCATTTAAATGTGATGATAATAACAATAAGAACAACAAAAACAACAATAACAAAAACAATAATAATAATAACAATAAGAATAACAACCTATGTGATAATAAAATAACGTGTGTGCATTGCATGTGCACGTGCATGGTAATAAAAAAAAATAATGCACATGCATGTGCATGTGCATGTTCAAGAGATGATAATAATCATAATAATTATAATAATAATAATAGTAATAATAATAATATTAATAACAACAACGCATGTGATAATAGAATAACACACGTGCATTGCATGTGTAGTCCATGATAATAAATAATAATTCATAGCGCACGTGCTGATAATAATAACAATAATATTAATATTAATAATAATAGCGCATGTGATAATAGAATAGTGCACATGTATTGAATGTGCGCATGTATGGTCATAAATAATAACGCACATGCATTTGCATTTGCATTGGATGATAATAACAATAATAACAATAATAGTAATAATAACTATAACGATAAAAATGCATGTGGTAATAGAATAATGTAGGTGCATTGCGTGTGTGCGTGCATGGTTATAAATAATAATGGATGTGCATTTGAATTTGTATGTGATGATAATAATAATAATAATAATAGTAATAATAATAATAATAACAACGACAACAACAAATGTACGTGCATGGAAATAAATAATATATAATAAATAATAAATAATAACGCATGTGCATCTGCATGTGCATGTAACGATAATAATAATTATAATAATAGTAATAACAATAATGATAATTATAATAATGATAATGATAATAATGGTAATAATAACATGTGTGAAAATAGAATAAAAAACGTCCAAACAAACCCAAACAAAACCTAACGAACACTTACATCCACTAATAACCCCTAAGAACCACTAATAAAATCAAATAACACCTAAAACCCACTATTAAACCCTAAAACCCTAATAAACACTAATAAATCATAATAACCTGTAATAAACCCTAAAAACCCTATTAGACTATAACAAATGCTACAAAATTCCGAAAACACCTAATATACAATAAAAACACTATTGAACCATAATAAATCCTAATAATCACTAAAAACCCTAACAAACCCAAAAAAACACTAAAAAACCCGCCAAATAATAGCTTACAAAACCCTAAAACCTTCTAATAAACCCTAAAAACCCTAAAAACCCTCTAATAAATCTTAACAAACCCTAAAAACCCCAAATAAATCGTAACAAATCATAACAACACCAAATAAATCATAACAAACTGAAACAAACCATAACAAACCACTTATAAATCACAATAAACCCTAACAAATCATAATAAACCCTAATAAATCGTAATAAACCCTAATACACATTAATACAACCTAATAAATAAAATAAAACCTAAGAAACCCTAATAAAACCTAAATAACCCTAAAAAGGTTGAAAAATCCTAGAAAAAGCTATCAATGCCTACAAAAGCCAAATAAAACCGTAATATACAATAAAAAAGGCTAAAAACCCGTAAAAAATCCTAAAGAACACTAATAAACCCCAAAGAACACTAATAAAATCTAAAGAATCATAATAAACTCTAAAGAACACTAAAAACCCTAAAGAACCAAAAAAAGCTAAAACACATTAAATAAACCCTAAAAACCGCTACAATACCCAAACAAACCATAAATCACACTAAAAACCCTAACAACCCCTATCAATCCTAAAAAAACAAATAAACCCTTAAAAACCCCCAAAAAATGATTGAAAACCCATCAAATACCATAAAAACCATAAACACCCCTTAACAACCCTTAAAAACCGTAAAAACCACTACAAACCTGAAACAACCATTAAGATCCTAAAAAAGGCAACAAATAGATACATAAACCCAAAAAATGTTACATAAACCTTAAAAATGCAACATAAACCCTAGAAATCAACATAAATCCAAAAAATGCAACATAAACCCAAATAATTCTACATAAACCCAAAAGGCACTACAAAAACCCTAGAACCGTAACATAAACCCAAAACAACGCAAAATAAAAATTTAAAAATGCTACATAAAACCTAATAACATAACATAAAACCTAAAACAATACAGGGAACCTAAAAACATTAAATAAACCCTAAAAATGCAACATAAATGCTACATCACCCCTAAAAATGCTAAATAATCCTAGAAAACGCAACATAAACCGTAAAAAATTCTACATAAACCCTAAAAACATTACATAAACCCTAAAAAATTCTACATAAAACTTAAAACAACTAACTAAACCCTAAAAGTGCTACATAAACACTAAAAATGCTACATAAACTCAAACAACGCAATACAAACACTAAAAAATGCTACAAAAACCCTAATGATTCTTCGAAACCCTCAAAAATATAAAACCCTAATATACCTTAATATAAACAATTAATCCCTAATAAACCCCTAATAAACTCTAATAATCCCTAAAAACGCCTTATAATCACTAAAAACCCTAAGAGACTCTACTCAACCATAATAAAACACCAAAAATACCTAATAAACCCAAATAAATGATAATAAAACCCAATAAACACTAAAAAACTGTAAGAAAACATAAACAACCCTAACAAACCCTAATAGACACTAATAAACACTAATAAACTATAATAAACCCCAAACAAACCCTAAAAAACCCTAATAAACCATAAATAAATCCAAATAAACCATACTCAACCCTAACAAACCTTAACACACCATAATGACCCCTCATAAAACCCTACAAAACCCTAATAACGAAAACAAACGCTAGTATACCTTAAAAAATCCCAAGAAACCCTGATAAACACTAATATAACCTAATAAACCCTGAAAATGCTCACAAACAATAAAAAAATGATCATAAATAAAAAAACACGATATATTACCTAAAAGACCTAAAAACACTAATATAACCTAATAAAGACAAAAAATTCTTATATACCATAAAATCCCAAGAAACCATAATAAACCATTATAAACTCTAATATAACCTATGAAACCCTAAAAACGCTCACAAACAAAAAAAAGGGCTCACAAACAATAAAAAATTCTATATTATCTAAAAAAGACTTAAAAAACACTAATATAACCTAATAAAAGAAAAAAACTAATAAACCACTAACAAACCCTAATAAACCTTAAAAATCCTTAATAAACCCTAATAAAAACTAATAAACCCTAATAAAACCATAATAAAACCCTATAAATACCTTCTCAACCCTAATAAACCTTGACACACCATAATAAAACCTAATAAAACCCAACTAAACCCCAATAAACAAAAAAATGCAAAAAAACCATTAAAAATCCCTAGAAACCCTAATAAACAATAATAAATTCTAATAAAATCTAATAAAACATAAAAAATGCTCACAAACACTAAAAAACGCTAATAAAACCTAAAAATTCTTAACAACCCCTCATATATATTATCAAAACTTAAAAACACTCATATACCCTAATAAAAACACTAACAAACCCTAGTAAACTCTAGAAATCCCTAAAAACCCCTAATAAAAACTACTCAACCCTAATAAACCCTAATAAAACCCTAAAGATACCTACTCAACCCTAATAGAACCCTAAAAATACACACCCAACCATAAAAAAACTTAACACGCTATAATAAACCATAATAAACCCCAC
The DNA here is from genome assembly GCA_963277665.1 of Viscum album. Lineage (NCBI taxonomy): Eukaryota > Viridiplantae > Streptophyta > Magnoliopsida > Santalales > Viscaceae > Viscum > Viscum album. Next base: position 778,359 of record CAUJRU010000047.1, on the reverse strand, counting down.
TAAACCCTAAAAAACACAAATATACCTTTAAAAAGCCCTAAAACCCCTAATTAATGCTAATAAAACCTAAAAAAGATTAAAAGCAGTAATAAACCCTAATAAATACTACTAAACCCAAAAAACATGAATATACACTCTTAAAAATTAATAAACCATAATGAATGATAATATACCCTAATAAATCCTAAACATACCCAAATATTCCATAATAGACCATAATATACCCTAATAAACCCAACTTAATCCTAATAAAACCATAAAAATACCCAATATACCCTAATAAACCTTAACACACCATAATAAACCCTAATAAAATCCTAATAACCCCCACCAAACCCTAAAAAAATTCTAATATACCATTAAAACCCCTAAAACCCTAACAAACAATAATAAATGTTAATAACACCTAAAAATTCTAAAAAATGCTAGTAAACCCTAAAAATACCTCTAATAATAATATTATTAATAACACATGTGAATGTGCATATGCATGTGCATGGTTTAAATAACAAATCATAAAGCACTTGCATATGTATATGCCTCCGCATTTGGATGTGAATAATAATAAATAATAAATTATAAATTATAACGCATGTGAATAACATGTGTATGTGCATGTGCATGTGAATGATAATAAATAATAAATAATAACAAACATCCAAGTGCATGTGCATGTGCATGTGCATGTGCATGGTAAAAATAATAATTAATAACCAAGTCCACATGAATGTGCATTTGCATGTGAATGATAATAAATAATAAATAATAACACATGTCATAATAGAATAATGCATGTTGATTGCGTGTGAACGTGCATTATAATAAATAATAATAACACATGTGATAATAGAATAACACAAGTGCATTGAAATTTCATGTGCATGATAATAAATAATATATAATAATGCACCTGCATGTGCATTTACATGTAATGATAATGATAATGAGGCATGCACGTGCATATTAATAAATAATAAATAACAATGCACGTGCATGTGCATTTGTGTTTGATGATACAAACAATAATAATAATAATAATAATAATAGAATAACACATGTGCATTTCATATGCACGTGCATAGTAGTAAATAATAAATAAATAATAATAAATATGAACGCACATGCATGTGCATGTGCCTTTACATTTGATGATAATATTAATAATACTAATTGTAATAATAATAATAATAACGCATGCATGTGCATGGTAATAAATAATAAATAACAATGCACATGCATGTGAATTGTCATGTGATAATGATAATAATAATTATAATGATAATAATAATAATAATAATAATAATAAAAGAATAATACAAGTGCATTGCATATGCACGTGCATGGTAATAAATAATAAATAATAACGCTCGTGCATCTACATTTTCATGTGATGATAGTAATAATAACAGTAGTAGTAATAATAGTAGTGGTGGTGGTGATAATAGTAGTAGTACCAATGCATGTGATAATAGAATATTGCAGGTGCATTACGTGTGCTTGTGCATGGTAAAAAATAATAATGCATGTGCATTGCATTTGCATGTGATGATGAAGATGATAATAATAATAATAATAATAATAACAACAACCCATGTGATAATATAATAACACACGTGCATTGAATGTGTGTGTATGTGAATTCACATGTGCATTTGCATGTGATGATAATAACAATAACAATAACAACAACAACAACCACAATAATAATAATAACAATAATAATAACAACGCGTGTGATAATAAAATAATATGTGTGAATTGCATGTGCAAGTTTATGGTAATAAAAATATAATAATAATGCAAGTGCATGTGCATGTGTTTGTGGATGATATGATGACAATAATAATAATAATAATAACAGTAATAATAAATTATAGTTGTTCAAAAAACAGCAGACATGACAAAAATGCTAGAAATGGGGTCTCAAAAAACCTAACAAATCACAGAGTCATTGAAAAAGGCATAACCTCTTCTTCAGGTGTCCATTTCCGCTCTGTGAATAGTGAAACTGAATCTCATGGAACAAACTACGATAAAAACATGTGCTGGAGGCCGAACAGACACACAGATCAGAAGTTATGACCATTTTAAGAAAAAGTTTACAGGGATCCCTACATAGAAATGGAGTTTTGGAGGCCTTCTGATGGGTTTCTAGTATTTTAGGGTCTCAAACATGACATGAGTTATGTTCAAGTCATCCTTCTGTGTAGATCTCTTCGCTACATTCGATTTTATATGTGGTAGAGCTCAAATGGACAACCGGAGCGAAAGTTATGGCCGTTTGAAGTTGGATTTTTTTTGGAGTTTTATAACTAATATATCTTATATTTAATTGGTCTTCTCATAATTTCTACAAAACATTGTCCTCACTCATCTCACGAGCTTCAATTTGACTGGTCACAGTGCTCAAACGGACCCCCAAAGGAGAAGTTATGCCTATTTTAGTGAGTTGTGGGTTTCTTAGGGTTTTAGGAGCTAGGAGAGTTGCTCAATTTAAAACGACAATAACTTCTACTACGTGTGTTCATTTTGGATCTACCCAATATCAAATCTAAGATCGTAAAAATATATACACTCTAGTAACCACTAGAACACTTTCTGACATTCTTCAACCCCACAACAGAACCAAAAATCCCTTTGGATGGTCAAAAGATTGGCTTCTGGTGTATGTTTTGTAATAACTTCTTCTATGGGGGTCCATTTTGCCTCTACCATATATCAAATCGAAGCTTGCGACTAGACCTATACTCCTATAACCACTGAAGCACCTTCTCAGATCCTTGAAGGCCCAAAATGGTACTTAAACCCTCCAAAAGACCATAACTTCTATTCTGGGGGTTCGTTTTGCCTCTACCATATATCAAATCAACGATTTCGAATAGATCTACACATCTATGACCAATAGGAACACCCTATCACGTTATTAAAGTCACAAATGGTCTTTAATTCCTCTAAATGACCATAACTTTTCCTCTGGGTGTCCGTTTCACCTCTAACACATATCAAATTGAAGCTTGCGACTAGCTCTACACATCTGTGAAAACCATGAACAACTAAATAACCCTAACAAACCATGAATAACCCCATTAACACTATAAACCATTAAAAACAATTAAAACCCCTAAAAAACCCTAACAGACCCTAACAAACACTAACAAGCCCAAACAAACTCTAACAAACCCTAACAAACCCTAATAAACACCAAAAACCCCTAAAAACATAAAAAACCCTAAAAAACCCTACCAAACCCTAAAAAGCCCTAAAAAACCCCAATAAGCACTAAGATACCCCAATAAACTAAAAAACCCAAACAAACACTAAAAACCCCTAACAAACCATAATAAACCCTAACAAAACCCTAAAAACCTAACAAAACCCTAAGAAAACCAAAGAAAAAATAACACACTATTAGAAACCCTATCACACCCTTAGAAACCCCAAAAAACCCTTATAAACCCTATCACACACTTAGAAACCCCAACGCAACCATAGAAACCCTAACACAACCTTTGAAACCCTTAGAAACCATATCAAGCCTTTAGAAACCCTAACCTGCCCATAAAAACACTAACCCACCCTTAGAAACTCCAACACATCCTTTGAAACCCTAAAAAACCCTTAGACACCCTAAATCACTATAATAAGCACTAATAAATCCTAACAAACCCTACCAACCAATAAAAGACCATAATAATCCTTAATAAACCCTAAAGCCCACTACTATACCCTTAAAAACACAAATAAATCGTAATAAATCCTAAAAACCCTATTAGACCCCAATAAAAGCTACAAAATACCTAAAAACCCAAATATACAATAAAAATGCAATTAAACCATTAAAAATTAATATATTTACAAAAAAACCCTAAAAATCTCGGAAAAACCTGACAAAACCCTAAAAACACGCAAAAACCCAAAAAACCCAAAAAACCCCAAAAAACCCCAAAAAACCCAAAAAACCCTAAAAAAATCTAAAACCCCTAAAAACATGAAAAACTGAAAAACCCCGAAAACAAACCTAAAACCCCTAAAAAACCTCAAAATATCTCAAAAAATGTAAAAAAACGCTTAAAACCCTAAAAACCCCTAAAAACGCTAAAAACCCAGAAAAGGCTACAAATGCCTAACAAAATCCTATCCAACCCTATAAAACCCTTAAAAACCATTAACACCCCCTAGAAAACCCTAAAAACCTCGAAAGAAACCCCAATACATTATAAAGAACCCTAAAGAACCCTAGAGAACCACTAAAGCCACTAACAATGCTACATAAACCCTAACAATTGCTACAAAAAACTGAAAGATGCATCAAAACCAAAAAAACACAACAAAACCCCAAAAATGCTAAAATAACCCTAAAAAAGCATAAAAAATCCAAACATGGCAATAAAACCCAAAAAAATGCATAAAACCCCAAACAACTCAAACAAATCTTAACAAACCGTAAAAACACTAACAAAACATGAAAAACCATAACAACCACTAATAACACCTAATAACCACTAATAAACCCTAATAACCCCTAAAACCCACTATTAAAAACTAAAAACCCTTATAAACACTAATAAATTGTAATAACCTATAATAACCCCTAAAAACTCTATTAGACCCTAATAAATGCTACAAAATACCTAAAACCCATAATATACTATAAAAAACTAGTAAACCATAATAAACCCTAATAATCACTAAAAACACTAACAAACCCAACAAAACGCTACAAAAACCTCCAAATATTTGCCTACAAAACCCCACAACCCCCTAATAAACCCTAAAGACTCAACATAAACCATAAAAATGATACATAAAATCTAAAACTACTAACTAAACCCTAAAGACTCTACATAAACACTGAAAATGCTACATAAACTCTAACAACGCTAAAAAAACCCTAAAGAAGCTTTAAAACCCCTGAAAATATTAAACCCTAATATACCATAATATAAAAAATTAAACCCTAATAAACCTCTAATAAACTCTAATAATCCTTAAAAACTCCTTATTATCCATAAAAATACTAAGAAACTCTACTCCAACCTAATAAAACCCCAAAAATACCAAATAAACACTAATAAATGATAATAAAACCTGATAAACCCTAAAAACACGTTAAGAAACCCTAAACAACCCTAACCAACCCTAATAAGCACTAATAAACACTAATAAACCCTAATAAACTCTAAACAAACCCTAAAAATCCCTAATAAACCATAAATAAATCCAAATAAACCCTAATCAACCATAACAAACCTTAACATACCATAATAACCCCTAATAAAACCCTACAAAACCCTAAGAAGGAAAAAAAATGCTAGTATACCTTAAAAAAACCGTAGAAACTCTGGCAAACTCTAATATAACCTAATAAACCCTAAAAGAGCTCACAAACAATAAAAACGATCACTAATAATAAAAATTCTATATATTACCTAAAAAGAACTAAAAACACTAATATAACCTAATAAAGTCAAAAAATGCTAATATACCTTAAAAATCTCGAGAAACCCAAATAAACCATAATAAACTCTAATATAACCCAAAAAACCCTAAAAAAGCTCACCAATAAAAGCAAAATTCTCACAAACAATAAAAACACGCTATATTATCTAAAAACCTAACAAACACTAAGATAACCTAATAAAAAAACTAATAAACCCCTAATAAACCCTAATAACCGCTAAAAATTCCTAATAAACCCTAATACAAACTAATAACCCTAATAAAAACAAAATAAAACCCTAAAAATACATTCTCAACCCTAATGAACCTTGACACACAATAACAAATCCTAATAAAACCCAACTAAACCCAAATAAACAAAAAAACACAAACAAACCATTAAAAAGCGCTAGAAAGCCTAATAAACCATTTTAAATTAAAATAAAAGCTAATAAACCATTAACAATTCTCACAAACACTAAAAACGTGATAATAAAACATAAAAAGTCATAAAAACCCCTCATATATATTAACAAAAACTAAAAAACACTCATATACCCTAATAAAAACACTAACAAACCCTAGTAAACCCTAAAAATCCCTAACAAACCCTAATAAACAATACTCAACCCTAATAAAACCTTAAAGATACCAACTCAACCCTAATTAAACCCTAAAAATACCTACTCAACCCTAATAAACCTTAACACACCATAATAAACCATATTACACCTCACTAAACCCTAAAAAAATGCAAATATACAATTAAAAATCCCTAAAACCCCTAATAAATGCGAAATAAAACATAACAAAGCTTAAAAGCGCTAATAAACCCGAATAAACACTACTAAACACTAAAAAACCCTAATATACCCTCTTAAAAATTAATAAACCATAATGAACCATAATAAACCCAAATAAATCCTAAATATACCCAAATATACCATAATATACCGTAATAAATCCAACTCAATCCTAAAAAAATCCTAAAAAACCTAATAAACCATAATAAACCCAGACACAAAATAATAAACCCTTATAAAATCCTAATAACCCCCACAAAACCCTAAAAACACTAATATACCATTAAAAAACCATAAAACCCTAATAAACCATAATAAATTCTAATAACAGCTAAAAATCCTAAAAAATGATAGTAAACCCTAAAAATACCTATAATAATACTAGTAGTAATAATGCATGTGCATGTGCATATGCATGTTCATGGTTTAAATAATAAATCATAATGCACGTGCATGGGCATATTCCTGCGCAATTGCATGTGAATGATAATAGATAATAAATTATAAATAATAAGGCATGTGAATTGCATGTGTATGTGCATGTGCATATGAATGATAACAAATAATAAATAATTACACCCATACAAGTGCATGTTCATGTGCATGGTAATAAACAATAATTAATAACCAAGTCCACATGAATGTGCATTTTCATGTGAATGATAATAAATAATAAATAATAAAATATTTGATAATAGCATAACACATGTGCATTGCGTGTGCACATGCATTAGAATAAATAATAATAACACATGTGATAATAGAATAACCCAAGTGCATTGAATTTGCGTGTGCATGATAATAAATAACATATAATAATTCTCATGCATGTGCATTTACATGTAATGATAATGATAATGACGCATGCACGTGCATGGTAATAAATAATAAATAACAATGCACGTGAATGTGCATTTATATTTGATGATACATACAACAACAACAACAACAACAACAATAATAATAATAATAATGATGATGATGATAGAATAATGAAAGGGAATTTCATGTGCACATGCAAAGTAGAAAATAATAAATAAATAATAATAAATAAGAACTCTCCTGCATGTGCATGTGCATTTACATTTGATAATAATTTTAATAATTCTAATTGTAATAATAATAATAATAACACAAGCACGTGCATGGTAATAAATAATAAACAACAACGCACATGCATGTACATTTACATGTGATAATGATAATAATAATGATAATGATGATGATGATAATAATAATAATAATAATAGTAATAATTGTGATAGTAATAATAATAATAATGAAAGAATAATACATGTTCATTGCATATGCACATACATGGTAATAAATAATAAATAATAACGCACGCGCATCTACATTTTCTCGTGATGACAGTAATAATAACAGAAGTAGTAATAATAGTAGTAGTGGTGGTGATAATATTAGTAGTACTTATGCATATGATAATAGAATATTGCATGTGCATTACGTGTGCATGTGTATGGTAATAAATAATAACTTTCATTCATTGCATTTGCATGTGATGATGATGATGATGATAATAATAATAACAATATTATTATTATTATTATTATTAACAACGCATTTGATAATAGAATAACGCATGTTCATTGAATGTGTGTGTATGTGAATTTGGATGTGCATTTGGATGTGATGATAACAATAATAACAGCAACAACATCATCATCATCAACAGCACCAACAACTAAAACCACAATAATATTAATAACAATAATAATAACAACACATATGATAATAAAATAACGTGTGTGCATTACATGTGCACATGGTTGGTAATAAAAATATACTAATAACACATGTGCATGTTCATGTTCATTTTCATGAGATGATGATAATAATAATAATAATAACAGTAATAATAAGTTATAGTTGTTTGAAAAAACAGCAGACAAGGCAAAAGTGCTACAAATGGTGTCTCAAAAAACCTAACAAATTACAGAGACATTAAAAAAGGCATAACTTCTTATTCAGGTGTCCATTTACACCCCATGAATATTCAAACTAAATCTCATTGAATGAACTACGTTAAAAGTAGGTGTCGGAGGCCGAACAGACACACAGATTAGAAGTTATGACCGTTTTAAGAAAAATTTGACAGGGATCCAGACACGGAAATGGAGTTTTGGAGGCCTTCTTATGGGTTTGTGGGATTTTAGGGTCCCAAGAATTATTTGAACTTTTTTCAAGATAGCCTTCTACGTAGATCTCTTCGCTGCCTTCGATTTGATATGTGGTAGAGTTCAAACGGACAATCGGAGTGAATGTTTTGGCCGTTTGAAGTCGGACTATATTTTGGAGTGCTACAACTAATATATCTTCTGTTTCTTTGATCTTATAACAGTTTTGATTAGACTTGGACATCACTCATCTCATGAGCTTCGATTTTACTAGCCACAACTCTCAAACGGACACCCGAAAGAGAAGTTATGCTTATTTTAGTGAGTTGCGTGTTTCTTAGGTTTTTAGGCGCTAGGAGGGTTGCTCAATTTAAAATGACAATAAATTCTGCTATGTGTCATCAATTTGGCTCTACCAAATATCAAATCAATGATTGTGAAAATATTCACACTTTTTTAACCACTGGAAACCTTTCTGACATTCTTCAACCCCACAAAAGACCCAAAATCCATTTGGATATTCAAATGATTGGTTTCTGGTTTCCATTTTGCAATAACTTCTTCTAAGGGTGTCTGTTTTGCCTCTAACACATATCAAATCGAATCTTGAGACTAGAACTACACTCTTATAACCACTAAAGCACCCCCCTCAAAACCTTGAAGGCCCAAAATGGTACTTAAACACTTCGAAAGACCATAACTTCTTCTCTGGGAGTCCGTTTTGCCTCTACCATATATCAAATCGAATCTTTAGACAGGATCTACACATCTATGACCAATAGGAACACCTTATCTCGTTTTTAAATACCCAAAATGTCCTTAAGTCGTCCAAATGACCATAACATCAGCTCTGGGTGTTCGTTTCCCCTCTACCGCATATCAAATTGAAGCTTGCGACTAGCTTTACACATCTGTGACAACCACAAACAACTAAATAACCCTAACAAACAATGAATACACTACTAGAAAATAAGGTTATACCAACAGTTTTAAACCGTTGGTATTGGCTGGAAAACCGTTGGTTTGTAAGCCGTGAGGAAAGCCTTATACCAACGGTTTCATCTAAACCATTGGTATATTGTTTTATTAAATTTCTCCCAATGTATACCAACGGTTTATAACTGTTGGTACTGCATTTTTGTGAATTTTTATACCAACGGTTTTCAACCGTGGTAATGTGATTTTCCAGAACACCTATACCAACGGTTCTAAACCGTTGGTATTGTGTTTTTCCATAATTCCAGAACACATATACCAACGGTTCTAAACTGTTTGTATTGTGTTTTTCCAGAATTCTAGAACACATATACCAACGGTTCTAAACCGTTGGCATAGCTATTTTTCCAGAATTCCGGAACACATATACCAACGGTTCTAAACCGTTGGTATAGTGTTTTTCCAGAATTCCAGCACTCTTATACCAACGGTTTAGAACTGTTGGTATTGATTTTTTCCAGAACTGCTGCACAACAGCCCCCTCCAGTAGCCCCTCCACTATACACCTACACCTGCATAAAAAATATCACAAAAACCACATACAAATTTAAAACAGTATCAATAACACCTAAAATAGCAGAAAAAAACACATAAAACCATCAAATTCTTCCAACCATGTCATGTACTACAATTTCCCTATTTCAATATTTGTATGACAACAATCATCTGATAGTAATTCACCTCACCCCTACACAACCCCCCAACTAGAACAACCCCCCCACCTCCCCATAAAATTCTAATAGGCAAAATAGTATGATAAATACCTATTATAGTTGAATAAGAGTTTGAAATTGGCTCATATCCCATTTTTTTTTCCTGATACTAGATTTGGGTATGTAATGATTTGTGATGAATTTTTCATTGAACTTGTATTGTTTATAATATATGGTGAAAATTTATTTTCTTAGGAGTCTATTCACTTGTGACCCCATGAGTGAAACTACCCAACTCATGAAAAAGAGTTTGCAACTATCGTTGATGACTGTAAATTTCAGTTGTATTCACTTAAAATGATGTCCTTTTCAAACAAAAGAGAGACTTTGAGTGGTTCCGTCCACACCATGCCTCGGATAGAGGCAGGGTTGACTCGTACGCATCACATATGACCCATGGATCGTTTTCCTAAAGTTTCAACAGAATCCGAATGTGTTTGGTTGTTTTTTCGTATTCCAGTAGTTGTTTTCCCTAAAAATCTTGTCCATTTCAAATAAAAGTGAGATAGTTTGAGTGGTATCGGCCACACCGTGCCTCAGATTGAGGCGGGGGTTGACTTTTACACGTCACAAATGACCCATGGATACTTGTCCTAAAGTATCAACAAAATCCGAATACATTTGGTCCGTTTTTCGTATGTCAGTTGTTGTTTTTACTTAAAATGATGTCCATTACAAAGAAAAGTGAGACACTTTGAGCGGTTCCAGCCACACCACACCTCGGATTGAGGCTGGGTTGACTCGTACACGTCAAAAATGACTCATGGATCGTTTTTCTAAAGTATCAACACAATCCGAATGCGTTTGTTCTGTTTTCCATATCTTGTTTATTTTACTTAAAAGCGCATTCATTTTAAACAAAAGAATGACACTTTGAGCAGTTCCATCCACACCACCCCTCGGATTGAGGCGGGGTTGACTCGTACACGTCACATATGACTCATGTATCATTTTCATAAAGTTTCAACATAATCCGAATGCGTTTGGTCAGTTTTCCGTATGCCGGTAGTTGTTTTCACTTAAAATTCTATCCATTTCAAATAAAAGTGAGACAGTTTGAGTGGTACCGACCACACCATGCCTCATACTGAGGAGGGGTTGACTCTTACACGTCACAAATGATCCATGGATACTTTTCCTAAAGTATCAAAATAATCCCAATGCGTTTGGTCCGTTTTCCGTATGTCAGTTGTTGTTTTTACTTAAACCGTTGTCCATTTCAAAGAAAAGTGAGACACTTTGAGTGGTTCCGGCCACACCGTGCCTTATATTGAGGAAAGATTGACTCGTACACGTCAAAAATGACCCATGGATCGTTTTACTAAAGTATTAACACAATCCGAATGCGTTTGGTCTTTTTTTCGTATGTCCATTATTTTACTTAAAAGCGTATCCATTTTAAACAAAATAAAGACACTTTGAGTGGTACCAGACACACCGGACCTCATATTGAGGTGGGGTTGACTCATAAACATCACAAATGTCCCATGGAAACTTTTCATAACGTATCAACATAATCCAAATGCATTTTTTTAGTTTTCCATATGCCAGTTGTTGTTTTCACTTAAAATCCTGTCCATTTCAAATAAAAGTGAGACAGTTTGCATGGTACCCGGCCACACCATGCCTTAAATTGAGGAGGGGTTGACTCTTACACGTCACAAATGACCCATGGATACTTTTCCTAAAGTATCAATAGAATCCGAATGTTTTTGGTCCATTTTCTGTATGTCAGTTGTTGTTTTGACTTACTGTTGTCCATTTCAAAGAAAAGTGAGACACTTTGAGTGGTGTCAGCCACAACGCGCCTCGGATTGAGGTGGGGTTGACTCGTACAAGTCAAAAATGACCCATGTATCTTTTTCCTAATTTATAAACACAATCCAAATGCGTTTGGTCGGTTTCCCATATGTCGTTTATTTTACTTAAAAGCGCATCCAGTTTAAACAAAAGAAAGACACTTTGAGCGGTACCGGCCACACCGGCCCTCGGATTGAGGCAGAGTTGACTCGTACACGTCACAAATGAACCATGGAAACTTTTCCTATTGTATCAACAGAATCCTAATGTGTTTGGTTGGTTTTCCGTATGTCGTTTGTTGTTTTCACTTAAAATACTATCCATTTGAAATAAAAGTGAGATAGTTTGAGTGGTACCCGGCCACACCGTGCCTCAGATTGAGGCGGGGTTGACTCGTACATGTAAAAAATTACCCACGGATACTTGTCCTAAAGTATCAATAGAATCCTAATGTGTTTGGCCAGTTTTATGTATGTCAGTTGTTGTTTTGACTTAAACTGTTGTCCATTTCAAAGAAAAGTGACACACTTTGAGTGGTGCCTGCCACACCGCGCCTCGGATTGAGGCGGGGTTGACTCGTACACGTCACAAATGACCCATGGATCGTTTTCCTAAAGTATCAACACAATCCAAGTGCGTTTGTTCTTTTTTCCATATCTTGTTTATTTTACTTAAAAGTGCATTCATTTTAAACAAAAGAAAGACACTTTGAGCGGTTCCATCCACACCACACCTCAGATTGAGGCGGGGTTGAATCGTACGCATCAAAAATGACCCAAGGAAACTTTTCCGAAAGTATCAACAGAATCCGAAGGCGTTTGGTTGGTTTTCTATATGCCGGTTGTTGTTTTCACTTAAAATCTTTTCCATTTCGAATAAAAGTGAGACACTTCGAGTGGTATCGGCCACATCGTGCCTCGGATTGAGGCTGGGTTGACTTATACACATAAAAAATGACCCATGGATACTTTTCCTAAAGTATCAACAGAATCCGAATGCGTTTGGTCCATTTTTTGTATGTCAGTTGTTGTTTTGACTTAAACTGTTGTCCATTTCAAAGAAAAGTGGGACACTTTGTGTGGTGCCGGCCACACCGCGCCTCAGATTGAGGCGGGGTTGACTTGTACACGTCAAAAATGACCCATGGATCGTTTTCATAAAGTATCAACACAATTCGAATGTGTTTGGTTAGTTTTCTGTATGTCGTTTATTTTACTTAAAATCACATCCATTTTAAACAAAAGAGAGACACTTTGAGAACCAAATGCATCCGCACCGAAGAAACCCTCCCTAAAGTTCTATTTGAAGATGACATCATGAATGATCAATATTATGCACCTTATAACAATATTACTTCCCAACCAAGGAGAATTTTTTATACCATGTTTAAAACTCACAAGTTGCCCCAAATGAGATTCCACTTCAGCAATAACCATTTTGTGCTGACCTCGTATCATAAATCCCAGCAGAAGAGACCCGTCCTTTACTTTAAGAGAAGACCCATCATAAAAGACACATTGAACTTCATAATAACCAAACTGTTGATTTCCCTGAATAATTTTCCACCACGCATCTGCAAAGCTAAGCAACAATAGAAAGCATAAATTATATTGGAATAGGATTGAAAAATTTATTCTCAACAAATTGAAATAGTAATCCTGAAGTAAGATACATTTAAAATAAAAAAAGGAAACAAAATAAATGAAACATGCAACACCTCCCCCTCCCACCTCAGAACCCCCCCCCCCTCCGCAGCCCCTTCCCCCAGCAGCCCATCCCCATCCCCTGCACCTCTCCTCCCCTCCCCCTCCCCAACCTTTTCCCCCAGCAGCCCCCTACCTCCTGCCATCACCCAGCCCCTCCCCTACCCTCCCCTCTCCTTCCCTGCCCTCCCCTCCAACCTGCCCCTCCCCTCCCCTCCCCCCTTGCCCACTCTTTTCCTCCAGCAGCCCCCTGCCCCTGCCCCTCCCCTCCCCCCTGCACACCCTTTTCCCCCAGCATCCCCCTCCCCTCCCGTCCCCCTTCCCAACCTCTTCTCCTTGCAACCCCTCCCTCTTATCATCATCATCCTCTCCCAGACCCTCCCTGACCCACCCCTCCCATTCCCTGCCCTCCCCTCCAACCTGCCTAGCCCCAGCCCCACCCCTCCCTCCCCCTGCACCTCCCCTCCTGCCAACCCTTTTCACCCAACAGCCCCTCCCCTCCCCCCTCATCTTCCACCTCCTGCCCACCCTTTTCACCCAGGAGCCCCCTCCCCTTCCCTCCCCTCCCCTCCCCCTGGCCACCCTTTTCCTCCAGCAGCCCCCTGCCCCTCCCCTCCCCTCCCCCCTGTCCACCCTTTTCCACCAGCAGCCCCCTCCCCCTGCCCAAACATTTCCCCCAGAAGCCCCCTCCCTCCTGCCATCAGCTAGCCCCTTCCCTCCCCTCCCCCCTGCCCACCCTTTTCATCCAGCGGCCCCCTGCCCCTCCCCTCCTGCCCACCCTTTTCACCCAGCATCCTCCTCCCCTCCCCTCCCCCTCCCCTTCCCTCCCCTCCCCTCCCCCCTGGCCACCCTTTTCCTCGAGCAGCCCCCTGCCCCTCCCCTCCTGCCCACCCTTTTCACCCAGCATCCCCCTCCCCTCCCCTCCCCCCTGCCCATCCTCTTCCCCCAGAAGATCCACCATTACTAAAACAAAAATCATCCCTTGAACAGAATCGAAATTCAAAAACAGCACGATTCACTTCAAAAACAAAAAAAAATAAGAACATAATCAATAATGTACAATTACTACTTGAAAAAGCACATTTATTTGCATGTGATTATTCCATGCATGTTACCATTAAGCATAAAACTATCAGCCATAAATGACATAAAATGCAGTTCTATGGGAAAATGACAAAAACATGAAATACATGGCTAACTAAGAAAGCTAAGTAATATAAAATAGAAAAATGGGTATCACAGTACCAAGGAATACAAAAGGTCTAGGTAGTAGACTAATCTTACAATAATAATCAAGTGCAAAAAAGAGATCTGATAACAAAATCCCTTTGAATCAGAGGAAACCCCAAGAGAGGAAAACCAGGTTCAAAAATATAGAGTTATACAGAAATCAAAAATGTAATGGATCAATCTCCCCCTGATCACTATCACCATCACCACTGTCATCATTGGCCTCATCCTTGCTTCCATATCTATCCTCGTCATCGTCCTCATCATCATCCCCATGCTCATCGTCAGCCCCCTCCTCGTCCTTGGCCCCGTCCTCACCCTCGGCCCCATCCTCACCCTCGACCCCATCCTCTCCCTCGTCCTCATCTTCATCCTCGCCCTCATCCTCTTCAGCATCCTCATCATCACCAGGAACGTCATCATCTCGACTGCCACTAGATCTGCCACCTGGTGCATTGGATAATGCACCCATTGACGACATAAATGTCTGACAAGCCGCGCTAGCCTCTGGTGGAAGTGATGAAGATAAAGATTTCATCAGTTTCATAAATTCTTTGTCCCTAATTTGAACTTGTACTTCAAACTCTGTGACCCTTTTATTAGACATTCTTGCATGATCCTTGACCTATTCCAACTCAGTGGTACTTGAATGGATACCTGGAGAGGACCAATACCTCGTTGGGACTATATTCTTACCAGGTCGGCAGCGTACTCGACCAGAGTGCTCCTCTCCAAAAACCTGATATAAATGATCGTGTGGCCCAAAATTGTTAGGCTCCTGGGCATCAAGAGCCTCTAAAGCATCCTGTTAAAGATATTAATAGATTAATTAATTTTAAAATAGATATTAAACTTTGAAATAAACAAATATAAACTTACAATCTTTTCTTGGGTTGATTCATTTACCGCAGTTCCATCATTTTTTCTTCTACTCGAGCAAAACAATTTTGCTCGAGGGATACATCCTTTAATATTCAACATATGCTTCTGTAATAACATTGAAACAATATAAAGTGCAAGTATAATAATATATTTAATATTCAATAAATCACATAATTTTAGTAGGAAACAATAAAAAGGGAAAGCCCTAAAAAAATTATAAACAACTATATTGTACCAGCTACCTCTCATGATCTGACATAGTTGTGCGCCCCATAGTGTGGAGGTATTTCTTTGAATCAATGTTTTTTTTTTGTTTTTTTTCAGAAGATTCAAAAATAATGTTTAATAATAAATAAGATTATATTAATGAAAAATATGAAAACTCTCATTTGAATACCTCAAATGAGATTAATACATTAAATTTGGCAGTCGCTCAATGGGTAATCATTTGGTGATATTTCTCTATCGGGAAGTCATCCACAATAGGTAATGTCTCTAATTTCGTTCCCACTCTATCACACCAGCCAACATACAGGTCATACTTATAAGCTCTCCAAATTTATCCTAACTCTTTTAAATGCGCTGGTCGTGCACCATCGCCATCAGGGAAGTTAAACCGAAGATGAAACCCAATAGATTAGTTCATATAAATAAAAAAATACTACATTAAATCCAATAGATTTTTGACCCATATTTTTGCCCACGCGTTATCTTTGACTTCATGTGGCAGATATCTCCAAGAGAGAGGGATGACCAGAATGATATCGGAGTATTTGGATAGCTTCACCAAAAAACCCCGACATTCCTGCCCTGATTTCTCAATCATATTTCCATCAACATTGTATTCAACCATCAACTGTGTCTGGCGGTTCCATACTTCACACAAGCGAGTACGCCCCCTCCCCCACCTCCTATATGTAGATGAATCTGTTATTAAAGAAAAATAATATCAGTACAAGTTATAATAAAATAAATTTTGGTATAAAAATTTGATAGAGTTATATAAATATACCTGTGGTAGTCCAATCAATGGGTGTCACTGGATGTGCAGAAGCTAAAGGAATATCCTGTACAGGTGGAGTGTCCCTCAGTGCACGCTCCTCAGCCACATACTGTGTCGCAGTAGGAGTCAAGGAAAGAGGAATATAATAGCTCGGAGATAATGAACCAGAAGAAAAAGATTATGGCATAGCTATCTGGCCAATTGGTAGTGTAAACATCGGAGGTCTAAATATCCCGTGTGTCCCTGAAGACACAGCAAGATCAAAATGGGGAGAAGAAGATATTTCTGTGGTAGTGGATCATCTAACTCTCTCCCCATGAGCCCTCGTACCACCAGCCTTAGTACTGGTACCACTAGATGAATGTCCATCTCTGCCACCACCCCCCCTCCTACCACCAACCTCTCAACTGGGAGCAATATCAGGCTCCTCGTCAAATATCTCTCGTCTAGGGGGTCGATCCTGAAAAAAAGTTTAACACAAAAGTAAACACATTATATTATAAGTTATTGAAATATTTATATTTGAAATAAAATACTCAGAATAGGGATGAGTGGAGGAACACCCATTTGTACCATGCGAAGATTATTATCTGTCATCTTTTTCCATCGCCTCTCTTCAATGGGTGTCATTTCCTGCAATGAAAACAAATATGGAAGTAATTAGAAACAGATATCTAATGTGTAACCCAAAAAAAATATTGAAAGCCCATTATGATAAAAAAACATAACGTAAAAGAACATTTATGTTAGTTTGAAGGTAAGTACTAGGATACACACTTTGAATGATGTGGGTGAAACATGTAGGTGAGAACACGACTGTATGATTCTATATATTTCCCACCACAACTTCGGGTTCACAATCAACTATGAAAATTGAGCTATTGGCGTCAACATAAGTAATAAATGGATTGATTCCAATTTCAGTAGGGATAGTGTCAACTTCATCATCACCATCATCAAAAACATGTCTGGGATTTACTTCAAAAATTACACCAAATATAGGATGGCGATGATCTTTGACATAAAAAACTTGTTTCATCATTGATGCCAATACATATGGTTCATCGCTGGCAAGAGTGCGAGTCATGTCAATAACTCGAAATCCACAATCATCAATAAATATGCCTTGCCCCGTCATTGAATCAAACCATTTACATTTCATCATCGTGACTCGACCATGTGAGTAATAATCCAAAATTATTATTTTCTCCACGACTCCATAATAAGAAACATTTTCAGAACGAGTTCTAGTATCCAATGAATTGGCATAACAGTCGGTTGTGGTAGTTAGCATAACACCATTATGTTGTGTTCTCATGTTTCTTTCTCATTCAGTGATAATAAATTTTTATCCATTGATCAGAAGTGATTTACAAGCACGAACCATGGTATTAGAACCAAAAGACAAAGCTCTTATTTTATCAGAAACAGAGTCTGCAGGAAAACTCGATACCTGAAATATAAACCAATAGTAAAGTTAATTAAATATTATTTTTATTTAGTTATTACAGAAATATTTTTACCTTCAATTGAAACCAAGCAGAAAACCTTCGCTATGCAAAGTCTCTTTCCTTCTCAAAGATAAAGAATGATGATTTCTATATATCAATTCTTTATGTTCCCTGTAGATAAAAATAATAATATTTTAACAAATATTTAAAATTACAAGAGGCAAGATAAGAGATACATGTAAAATTTACTTACTTGATATACTCATCGAACAAATCAAAATTGAACAACACTGTGCGATGTGTCATCTCTCGCTCTTCAAGGCATATTGTCATCAATGTATATGATCCCGAAATTCCTCCTATCTGAGGAAGTGATGGAAAAATGTGTTCAAATTTCCCATACTATTCTTCTTCATTTCTCATTGGTCTGTTTATTCTGGTAGTAAGATCAGAGAAATACATTGCGCAAAAATCCATACATTCTTGATCCAAGTAACCGTTCACAATAGAACCTTCGGGATAATTCCTGTTCTGAACATATGATTTCAATTTGCACATGTTTCCTTCAGTTGGATACATCCAACGGAAAGCAACGGGTCCTCCAAGAAGTATTTCGGTCAAAAGATGGATAGTCAGATGCAACATGCATGTAAGAAATGATGGAGGGAATATTTTTTCTAACTCACACAAAATTAATGGTGTCTCTGCCAACAATTTTTGCAAGAAGGATTTGGACAACCTCTTATCAAAAAGATCTCTAAACAAATAGCACAACTGAATAACTGATACTCTAAAATTATTGGAAAAGAGATGATTGATTTCTATTGGAATCAACTCTGCAAAAGGACGTGATAATCATGAGTCTTCAATGATTTCAACTTCAACTCTTTTCTGTTGACCCGTTTTGATATATTGCTTGAATATCCATCAGGAACTTTAATAGTCTCTAGCACTTCCAGAAATTGATTTTTTTCAGCAGGTGTCATCACATAAGAAGCACATGGAACTTTCCATTTATTTTCACTAATACAGATAGGATGTAATTCTGGTCTGATCCCCCAATCTACCAAGTCACACTGAGATCATAAATCACCTTTTTTCTTCCCCTTGATATTTAGAATAATCGAAAGAAACATTTCACATATATTCTTTTCAATGTGTATTACGTCTAAGCAATGACGTAACAAGTTGGTTGACCAATACGACAACTCAATGAATATACTCTTCTTCTTCCAATTGTAACAGGTATCATTGGAAACATTTTCCCTCTTTCTAGATTTCATTACACCCTTCCCAAATGAATAACTAAAATCTTTCAATTCATTAAGCACATAAGTTCTAGACATATGCTTAGGTGGATCGTCATTCTCCATGGTATTGTCAAATCTTCGACGATTGTTTCTATATGGATGGTTCATTGGAAAGAATCATCGATGTCCCATAAAACTAAAACTATGACGATATTTTAGTCTTCTCGATCGAGTATTCTTCATACAAACAGGACATGAAATTTTCCTTTTGTGCTCCATCCAGAAATCATTGCATAAGCAGGAAAATCATTGATCGTCCACATAAGATCAGCACGCATATGAAATATGTCTTTCGAACATGCATCATATGTGGGCACACCCACATCCCAAAGTGGTTTCAACTCTTTTATTAAAGGTTGCATGTATAAATCTATATCATTTCCGGGATCATAAGGGCTAGATATCAGTATACTCAAGAAAGTGTAAGGCTTTTTCATACACAACCAAGGGGGAAGGTTATAAATGTGTATGAAAACCGGCCATGTGCTGTGTGAAGTAAGAATCTGCCCAAATGGATTAAAACCATCACATGAAAGACCCAGTCTCACATTACGCACGTCGGCTGCAAATTTAGGATATCGAGCACCAAATATCTACCATGCAAATCCATCTGCAGGGTGAACCAACTCTTCATTATTCTTTTTTCTCTCGGTGTCAGGCCATCACATTTTTATGGATATTTCATCAGACATGAAAATGTTCTGTAATCTGGGGATCAATGGAAAGTGCCACATAACTTTTTGTGGCACATGAGATGGTGTTCCATCATATTTTTGCTTCCATCGGGAGGTTCCACATTTGATACAATCATTTCTTTCAACAGTTTCCTCCCAAAATAAGCTGTAATCATTCAGGCAAGCATGAATTTTTTCTTTGTGAATCCATGTTCATCAACTAAATTCCATGCCATATAGTGTTTTGAGGGAATATCTGCATCATCTGGAAGTATGTCCTTCAAGAAGGTAATAATGTAATCAATTGCAATATTTTAAATCCCATACATAGTTTTCCCATGAAACAATCAGATTAAAAATTCCAACTTTTTCATTTTACCACATTGCTGATATACTAGAGTCATCGCAGCATCATTCAATTTTTTCACCCTATCAACATCATCATTTTCATTGGACGCATCATGTGTACTTGTATCGAAATCTTGTTGGCTGGAAATCATTTCCTTATCATGATGCCGAATAAATGGAAACCGATCATATATCCAACTCTCCAATTCAGTCCTATCATTTGGATCATGAACATTTTTAGATTCCATTTTCTCTCCATTGTGATACCAAACATAATAGTTTGTTTGGAAACCATATTTGGTTATATGATAGATAACTTCTTCACAACTCAACCAAGGTCTTCCAAAACAATTAAAACATGGGCAGTGTATGCGACCACTATCTGAAGCCTTTTCAAATGTAAAATTGAGAAATCTGTTCAAATTATTTTGAAAATCGGTTGAAATCTGATCAGTTTCGTACATCCAACTTCTGGCCATTCTGTAAAAAAATTGTAATAAGTCATTTCAAATCAATTCAATAATATTGAAGTTTAATCAAAAAAATATTTAGGTAAATTACAATTGTTTACTTTATATAAAAGCATAACTAACACATTACTCTATATGAGAATCATATTAAGAAATACAACAAATAAAGTGTATATAAGAAAATAAGAAACATAATTTCTAATGCCTATATTCAAGGATTTCCTAGTAAGATTAAGAAGTGGGTCAAGGAATACATAATCCTCAAGGATGTTGTTGGGAGTACATGAGTTTTATACTTTAACTTTTTTAGGGAGATCAGGATGAGGAGTAGGATGAGGATCAGGGGAGTAGAGGGACGGTCCAAGGGGGGTGCAGGGTGTCCAGGGGGTGCAGGGTGTCTAGGGGGTTGGTGGGGTCTTCTGAGGGGTCGGAGGTGTCCAGGGGGTGGGGGCTGTCTAGGGGGGTCGGGGTGTCCAGGTGAGCGGGCTGTCCTTGGGGGTGGTCAGGTTGTCCAAGGGGGTAAGGGGAGTCCATGGGGGTGGGCGGGCTGTCCAAGGAGGTGAGTGGGGTGTCCAGGAGGTGGGTGGGGATGTCCGGGGGTACAGGGTGTCCAAGGGGTGGGAGGGATACCCATGGGGGTGGCGGGGCTGTCCAGGGGGTCTCGGGTGTCCAGGGGGTGGGCGGGCTGTCCAGGGGGTGGGTGGGCTGTCCACGGGGGGTGGTCGAGCTGTCCACGGGGGTGGAGATACTATCTAGTGGGGTCAGGGGTGTCAAGGGGGTGGGTGGGGAGGCTTTCCAAGGGGTGGGGGCATCCGGGGGGATGGGGGTGTCCAGGGGGTGGTGGGCGGGTGTCCGGGGGTGGGGTGGGCGGGCTGTCAACAAGGGTGGGGGGCTGTCCAGGGGGGTACGAGCTGTCCAAGGGGAATTGTCAAACCTTTAATAGATGAGTTCTTTTGAAATAGCATAGATTCTCCTACTGGCATGTCAGCATTAACCAAACATAATTTCCTACTACCACAAAACCCTATGATAAATCTAGATAAATTAGGTAATTAAATCCTAATTATTGAATTCTTTTAATTTTTTATGTATCTTGATATTAAAACATTATACATAATTTATAGTAAAAAATGCCTCATATGTATTATTACCTATGGGTCTATCACACACTCAAATCCTTAGAATATTTTTGGGGATCAATGACAACCTATAAACAGGTTTTATCATCATCATTGTTTGAATGAATAGGATTCCTAACTGATATCATCACAAGCTATAATAAAATGTTTTAACCATATTCTATTGATTTTTTTGGTTATGATCCCTCAAATGAAAGGATTCACTGGTAAACATTATATAGAACATTCCCTATATTATAAGTGACTTGTTCATCATTTACTAGGGAGGATAACTCATCCCAAGGCGCACACTCAATCCACTATTGAAGATGAGTTGCAGATGTAGCCAAAAAATACATTTACCAGCCACCAAAATGAATATAGAGTAGAATGAAACAACTTGAAATTATGTTAAAATAGATTTACAGTAGATGTATGTGTGATAATCACTCTAGTCACAGTCACACACTTCATTGTAAATAGTAATATTATCTAAAAAATAAATTAATTATTGGAGTTAAATGACATGGTCCTTTTGTAATGTAATCCCCCCCTATACCAGAAAAACTATGTATTATCTATACATTTAGGCCATTATAAATTATAAATAACCCATGAATGTCATTTTTCATCTCACATATAAAAAACTTCTACCAAACAAATATAATTAATTTAAATAGTTTAACAACATGATAGGTTCCACATGAACAAATGTGTTCTAGCTCTATATTTCACTATCATAGTTTCACACCAATTAGTACGTTCTATTAGATCATCATCCCTAAGATTCCATGTATATAATATCCCATACAAGTAATTTTCTCTAGAGTTTGATTAACTCTTATGACTATTAATCTAGCTAATGACTTCTTGATTCATTGATCAATGATTAATAATAGGGTTCATGTAACCTTCTATGTTTTCAACCATTCCATAGGAATGTATAACTCACAAAATCAATGAATTCCCTGAAGCTATAACCCTTATGTAGTTTCAATTTATAAAATGAGGACCCATAAATCATTGGTGTCATTTTAGAACAAATAACTCCCACATGGTATGAATGGTATCATAATGACACCTATATGTTGAAAATATTCATATAGAATTAGAAATAATTTTATGTTATTAGGTTGATAAATCTACCTATAGAAGAATTTAATCATACCTTAAATGAAGGTCAAAACAATGAACGCCACGTTATGGTTTTATTTAATACATTACTCAAACTTAGAATTTACTTATACACAACTCTATGAAATTTGTTAAAAACATAAATTTCAAAATATTATTCATTGATTCACTATCAAATATTGTGAATCTTAAATTTTTTTAAAATCCCTTAAATAAGAAAAAAATGTTGTGATATTTCGAGATATTGAAATAAATGTGGAAATCGGAGGAAAAGAGATTTTATTTGGGAAGAGGATTAAATAATGTAACCTGGATGATGGAGTTGCAGCCGATCAGATGAAAGAAATTGGGTTAGGGTTCACTGGGCGTCGCGGCTTCTGAAAATTGGGGAATTCTGTGTCGTTCTGCGGGGGCCTCTGGAATTGGATATATTTGAGGAGAACTTTCCAAACGGTTTGTAAAAACCATTGAGAAACATGAATTTTCCCAATGTTTTGTAAAAACCGTTGGGAAAAGATGAAAAAACTTTGTCTTTCCCAATGGTTTCTTCAAACCGTTGGGAAAGCCTTCACAAAACCATTGTTTACCAATGGTTTGATAAAACCGTTGGCAAAAAACACTTATACCAACGGTTCTGGAGAACCGTTGGTATATAAGTGTTGGGAAAAGCCTTCTTTCCATTAGTGATATCCCAATAAACACTAAAGACCATTAAAAAACAAGCAAAACCCTAACACACCCTAATAAACCCTAACAACACTATCAAACCCTAACAAACCCTAACAAACCCCAAAAACCCTAAAAAACACAACAGACACTAAAAACCCCTAACAAAACCTAACAATCCCTAAAAAACCCCATGAAGCACTAAGAAACCCCAATAAACACAAAAAACTCTAAGAAACCCTAAAAACCCTAAAACCCCATAAGAAACCCTAACATGACCCTAAAAACCCTAAAAACCCTAACAAAACCCTAAGCAAACCTAAGAAACACTAACACACCCTTATAAATCCTAACACACCATTAGAAACCCTAACACACTGTTAGAAACCCTATCACACCCTTAGAAACACCAATGCACCCATAGAAACCCTAACACAACCTTATAAAACCCTTAGAAACCATAACACACCCTTTGAAACCCCAACCCGCCCATAAAAACCCTAACCCGCCCTTAAAAACCCTAACACACCC
Source organism: Viscum album (assembly GCA_963277665.1). NCBI lineage: Eukaryota > Viridiplantae > Streptophyta > Magnoliopsida > Santalales > Viscaceae > Viscum > Viscum album. The sequence continues at coordinate 753,950 of CAUJRU010000047.1, read as the reverse complement.
TTAAAAACCCTAAAAAACCCTTAGACACCCTAAATCACTATAATAAGAACTAATAAATCCTAAAAAACCCTACCAACCAATAATAAACCATAATAAACCCTAATAATCACTAAAGCCCACTACTAAACCATAATGCACACTAATAAATCGTAATAAACCCAAAAACCCTATTAGGCCCCGATAAAAGCTACAAAATACCTAAAAACCCAAATATACAACAAAAACACTATTAAACCAATCAAAATGCTAATATTCACAAAAAACCCTAAAAAAACCATAAAAACCCAAAAACCAAATAAAAACCCTAAAAACCAAAAAAACCCTCGAATCCTTAAAAAATCTTTAAAACCCTAAAAACCCTAAAACCCATAAAAAACTGAAAAAACAAAAAAAACCCAAAAACCGACCTAAAACCCCCAAAAAAACCTCAAAAAAACTTAAAAAACCCCTAAAAACCTAAAAACCACATAAAATGCTGAAAACCCCTAAAAACCTAAAAATTCCCAACAAAACCCTCACCAACCCCGATGAAACCCTTAAAAACCCTAAAACCCCATAGAAAACACTAAAACCTCAACAGAAACCCTAATACACCCTAAATAACCCTAAAAACCCTAAAGAACTACTAAAGCCACTAACATCGCTACATAAACCCTACCAATGGCTAAAAAACCAAAAAAATGCTTCAAAACCCAAAAAATGCAGTAAAACCCGAAAAAATGCTAAAATAACCCTAACAAAGCATAAAAAAATCCAAACACCCATAAAACCCAAAAAATGCATAGAACCCCATACAACTCAAACAAACCTTAAAAAACCTAAAAACCCTAACAAAACTTAACAAACCATAACAACCACTAATAACCCCTAAGAACCACTAATAATCACTAATAACCGATAAAACCCAATATTAAACCCTAAAAACCCTAATAAACACTAATAAATCGTAATAAACTGTAATAAACCCTAACAAACTCTATTAGACCCTAATAAATGCTACAAAAGCCCTAAAACCCCTAATATACAATAAAAACAGTATTAAACCATAATAAACCATAATAATCACTAAAAATCCTAACAAACCCGATAAAACGCTACAAAAATCTCCAAATAATAGCCTATAAAACCCTACAACCCACTAATAAACACTAAAAAACCTAATAACCCCAAAATAAATCATAACAATCCCTAATAACCCCAAATAAAGTGCAAAAAATGCTTACAACGCCAAATAAATCGTAACAAACTAAAACAAACCATAACAAACCCCTAATAAACCCCAATAAACCCTAACAAATCTTAATAAGCCCTAATAAATCGTAATAAACCCAAATACATGTTACTAAACCCTAATAAACCCAAATACACGTTACTAAACCCTAATAAATAAAATAAACCCTAATAAACCCTAATAAATACTAAATAACCCTAAAAAGGTTGATAAACCCTAGAAAAGGCAATTAATGCCTACAAAAGCCCAATAAAACCCTAACATACAATAAAAAACACTGATAAACTATAACAAATCCTAAAGAACACTAATAAACCATAAAGAACCTTAATAAACCCTAAAGAGCCATATTAAACTCTAAAGAAAACTAAAAAACCCTAAAGAACCCAAAAAACGCTAAAACACATTATATAAACCCTAAAAACTGCTATAATACCCAAACAAACCCTAAAACACACTAAAAAATCCTAACAACCCCTATCAATCCCAAAAAAACAAATAAACCCATAAGGCCACCCAAAAACCATTAAAATCCATCAAAAACCATAAACATCCGTTAAAACCCCTAAAAACACTACAAACCATAAACTACAATTAAAACCCTAAAAAGGCTTCAAATAGATACATAAACCTTTAAAACGTTACATAAACCCTAAGAAATGCAACAAAAACACTAAAAACGCAACATAAAAAAAATACAACATAAACCCAAAAAACACTACATAAACCATAAAATCACTACATAAACCCTAGAATTGTAACATAAACCCTAAAAACACAACATAAACCCTAAAAAACACAACATAAACATTAAAAAATGATACATAAAACCAAAAAACACAATATGAACCCTAAAAACACTACATGAACCCTAAAAACGTTATATAAACCCTAAAAAATTCAATATAAATGCTACATCACCACTAAAAACGCTACATAAAACCAGAAAACACAACATAAACCCTAAAAAATGCTACATAAAACCTAAACCCTAAACACGCTACATAAACCCTAAAAATGTTACTTAAACCCCAAAAATGGTACATAAAACCTAAAACCACTAACTAAACCCTAAAAATGCTACATAAACCCTAAAAATGCTACATAAACTCTAACAACGCTACAGAAACACTAACAAAATGCTACAAAAACCTTAAAGATGCTTCAAACCCCTCAAAAATATTAAACCCTAATACACCATAATATAAAAAATTAAACCCTAATAAACCCCTATTCAACCCCTAAAGAACCACTAAAGCCACTAAAAACCCTACATAAACCCTAACAATTACTACAAAAAACTGAAAAATGATTCAAAACCCACAAAACGCAACAAAACCCCAAAAATGCTAAAATAACCCTAACAAAGCATAAAAAATCCAAACACCTCCATAAAACCCAAAAAATGCATAAAAACCCAAACTACTCAAACAAACTATAACAAAACCTAAAAACCCTAACAAAACCTAACAAACCCTGAGAACCACTAATAAAATCTAAGAACCACTAATAAAACCTAATAACCCCTAAAACCCACTATGAAACCCTAAAAACCCTAATAAACACTAATAAATCGTAATAACCTGTAATAAACCCTAACAAACACTATTAAACCCTAATAAACGCTACTAAATCCCTAAAACCCCTAATATACAATTAAAAATACTATTAAACCATAATAAACCCAAATAATCACTAAAAAACCCAAACAAACCCAATAAAACGTTACAAAAACCTCCAAATAATAGCCTACAAAACCCTACAACCCACTAATAAACCCTAAAAACCCTAACAACCCTCAAAAATTATAACAAACCCTAACAACCCCAAATAAATCGTAACAAATCCTAACAACACCAAATAAATCGTAACAAACTGAAAAAGACATAACAAACCCCTAACAACCCCTATCAATCCCAAAAAAAAACAAATAAACCCATAAAACCCCCAAAAGCCCATTTAAAATCCATCAGATACCATAAAAACCATAAACACCCGTTAATAACCCTTAAAAAACCTAAAAACACTAAAAACCATAAACAACCATTAAAACCATAAAAAATGCTTCAAATAGATACATAAACCCTAAAAACGTTACGTAAACCCTAAAAAATGCAACAAAAACCCTAAAAATGCAACATAAACCAAAAAACGCAACATTAACCCAAAAAACGCTACATGAACCTTAAAATCACTACATAAACCCTAGAACTGTAATATAAACCCTAAAAACACAACATAAACCCTAAAAAATGCTACATAAACATTAAGAAATGCTACATAAAACCTGAAAATACAATATAAACCCTAAAAACACTCCATGAACACTAAAAACGTTACATAACCCCTATAAAATGCAACATAAACACTACATCATCCCAAAAAATGCTATATAGACCCAGAAAACGCAACATAAACCCTAAAAAATGTTACATAAAACCTAAGCCCTAAACACGCAACATAAACCCTAAAAATGTTAGATAAACCCTAAAAATGATACATAAAATCTAAACCCACTAACTAAACCCTAAAAACGCTACCTAATCACTAAAAATGATACATATACTCTAATAACGCTTCACAAACCCTAAAAAATGCTAAAACACCCTAAAGATTCTTTTAAACCCTAAAAAATATTAAACCATGATATACCATAATATAAAAAATCAAACCCTAATAAATCCCTGATAAACTATAATAATCCCTAAAAACACCTTATAATCCTTAAAATCCTAAGAAAATTCCCTAGACACTAATAAAACCCCCAAAATACCTAATAAACACTAATAAATGATAATAAAACCTAATAAACACTAAAAAATGTTAATAAAACCTAAAAAACCCTAACCAACCCTAATAGACACTAATAAACACTAATAAACCCCAATAAAATCCAAAAACCCTTAAAGCCCTAATAAACCATAAATAATGCCAAATAAACCCTAACAAATCTTAACACACCATAATAACCCCTAATAAAACCCTAAAAAACCCTAATAATAAAAAAAATTCCAGTATACATTATAAAATCCCTAGAAACCCAGATAAACTATAATTATAACCTAATAAACCCTAAAAACGCTCACAAAAAATAAAAAAACTATCAAAAACAATAAAAATGCGCTATATTGCATAAAAAGACCTAAAAACACTAATATAACCAAATAAAGACAAAAAACACTGATATACCTTAAAAATCCCTATAAACCCAAATAAACCATAATAAACTCTAATATAACCAAAGAAACCCTAAAAATCTCAATAACAAAAAAAAACTCTCACAAACAATAAAAATATTCTATATTATCTAGAAAGACCTAACAAACCCTAATATAACCTAATAAAACAAAAAACTAATAAACCCATAACAAACCCTAATAAACCCTAAAGATCCCTAATAAACCCTAATAAAAACAAATAAACCCCAATAAAACCATAATAAAACCCTAAAAATACCTTCTTAGCCATAATAAACATTGACACACCATATCAAAACCTAGTAAAACCCAACTAAAGCCCAATAAACAAAAAAATGCAAACAACCCATTATAAAGCCCTATAATCCCTAATAAACCATAATAAATTCAAATAAAAGTTAAGAAACCATTAAAAATGCTCACAAATACTAAAACCATGCTAGTAAAACCTAAAAATTCATTAAAACCCCTCATATATATTAACAAAAAATAAAAAACAATCATATACACTAATAAAACACTAATAAACCCTAGTAAACCCTAAAAATCCCTAACAAACCCTAATAAATTGTACTCAACCCTAATAAACCCTAATAAAATAGTAAAGATACCGAATCAACCATAATAAAACCCTAAAAATACCTACTCAACCCTAATAAACCATAACACACCATGATAAACCATAATAAACTCCACTAAACCCTAAAAAACGCAATTATTCCATTAAAAGCCCCTAAAACCCCTAAGAAATGCTAATAAAATCCAACAAAGCTTAAAAGTGCTAAGAAACCCAAATAAACACTACTAAACACTAAAAAACCCTAATATATGTTCTTAAAAATTAATAAACCATAATAAACCATAATAAACCCTAATAAATCCAAAACATACCCAAATATACCATAATATACCCTAATAAAACCAACTCAATCCTAATAAAACACTAAAAATACGTAATAAACCTTGACACACCATAATAAACCCTAAAAAAATCCAAATAACCCTCACCAAACCCTAAAAACGCTAATATACCATTAAATACCCTAAAACCCTGAAAAACCATAATAAATGTTAATAACACCTAAAAATCATAAAAAATGATAGTAAACCCCAAAAATACATCTAATAATAATAGTAGTAATAACGCACTAGCATGTGCATTTGCATGTGCATGGTTTAAATAATAAATCATAACGCACGGGCATGTGCATATGCATGTGCATTTGCATGTGAATGATAATAAATAATAACGCATGTTAGTTGCATGTGTATGTGCATGTGCATGTGAAAGATAATAAATAATAAATAATAACGCACATCCAAGTGCATGTGCATGTGCATGGTAATAAACCATAAATAATAACAAATTCCACATGTATGTGCATTTTCATGTGAATGATAATAAATAATAAATAATAACACATGTGATAATAGAATAACGCAAGGGAATTGTGTGTGCAAGTGCATGAGAATAAATAATAATAACACATGTGATAATAGAATAATGCAAGTGCATTGCATTTTCATGTGCATGGTAATAAATAATATATAATAATGCATGTGTTTGTGTATTTACATGTAATGATAATGATAATGACTCATCCACGTGCATGGTAATAAATTATAAATAACAACGCACGTGCATGTGCATTTGTATTTTTTGATACAAACAACAACAACCACAACAACAACAACAACAATAATAATAGAATAATGCAAGTTCATTGCGTGTGCACGTGCATAGTAGTAAATAATAAATAACTAATAGGAAATAAGAATGCACATGCATGTGCATGTGCATTTACATTTGATAATAATATTAATAATACAAATTTTAATAATAATAATAATAATAATAATAATAATAACGCAGGTACGTGCATGGTAATAAATAATAAATAACAACGCACATGCATGTGGATTTGCCTGTGATAATGATAATAATAATGATAATGATAATGATAATGATAATGATAATAATAATAATAACTGTAATAATAATAATAATAATAATAATAAAACAATAATACAAGTGCATTGCATATGCACGTGCATGGTAATAAATAATAAATAATAATGCACATGCATCTGCATTTTTCTGTGATGATAATAATAATAACAGCAGCAGCAGCAGTAGTGATAATAGTAGTTGTACCAATGCATGTGATAATAGAATATTGCATGTGCATTAAGTCTCCATGTGCATGGTAATAATTAATAATGTGCATGCATTGCATTTGCATGTGATGATGAGGACAATGATAATAATAATAATAATAATATTATTATTATTATTAATAATAACAACGCATGTGGTAATAGAATAATGTATGTGCATTGAATGTGCATGTTTGTGTATTTGCATGTGCATTTTCATTTGCATTTTCATGTGATGATAATAACAATAACAACAACAACAACCACAACAACAACAACAACCACAATAATAATAATAACAATAAGAATAACAAAGTATGTGATAATAAAATAATGTATGTGTATTTCATATGCACATTCATTGTAATAAATAATAAATAATAATACACTTTCATATGCATGAGATGATGATAATAATAATAATAGTAGTAATAATAATATTAATAATAACAACAACAACGACGCATGTGATAATAGAATGACGCATGTGCATTGCATGTGCAGTGCATGCTAATAAATAATAACTCATAGCACACGTGATGATAATAATAACAATAATAGTAATATTAATAATAATAGCACATGTGATAATAGAATAATGTACATGTATTGAATGTTCGCGTGTCTGGTAATAAATAATATTGCACGTGTGTTTTCATTTGCATTTGATGATAATAACAATAATAACAGTAATAGTAATAATAACAATAACAATAAAAATGCATGTGATAATAGAATAATGTAGGGGCATTGCGTGTGTGCGTGCATGGTAATAAATAATAATGGAGATGCATGTGTATTTTAATGTGATGATAATAATAATAATAACAACAAAAACAACAACAAAAACATATTCACGTGCATGGAAATAAATAATAAATAATAAATAATAAATAATAACGCATGTGCATCTGCATTTGCATGTGATGATATATATAGTAATAATAATAGTAATAATAATAATGATAATGATAATAATGATAATAATAATGTGTGTGATAATAGAATAACACACTTCCTAACAAAACCTAAAAAAACCTAACAAACCCTAACAACCACTAACAACCCCTAAGAACCACTAATAAACCCAAATTACACCTAAAACCCACTATTAAATCCTAAACCCTAATAAACACTAATAAATCATAATAACCTGTAATAAAACCTAAAAAACCCTATTATAATCTAATAAATGCTAAAAAATCCCTAAAACCCCTAACAAACAATAAAAAACACTATTGAACCATAATAAATCCTAATAATCACTAAAACCCCTAACAAACCCAATAAAACACTACAAAGCCCACCAAATAATAGCCTACAAAACCCAACAACCCGCTAATAAACACCAATGAACCCTAAAAACCCCATAATAAATCGTAACAAACCCTAACAGCCCGAAATAAATTGTAATAAATCCTCACAATTCCAAACAAATCGTAACAAACTGAAACAAACCATAACAAATCCCTAATAAACCGCAATAAACCCTAAGAAAATAATAAACCCTAATAAATCGTAATAAAGCCAAATACACGTTAATAAACCATAATAAATAAAATAAACCCTAGGAAAGCCTAATAAATCCTAAATGACCCTAAAAAGGTTGATAAACCCTAGAAAAATCTATTAATGCCTATAAAAGACCAATAAAACAATAATATACAATAAAAAATGCTAATAAATTGTAACAAATCCTAAAGAACACTAATAAACACTAAAGAACACTAATAAACCCAAAAGAACCATAATAAACTCTAAAGAACACTAAAAAACCTAAGGAACCCAAAAAATGCTAAAACACATTATATAAACCCTAAAAACTACTACAATACCCAAACAAACCCTAAAACGCACTTAAAACACCTACCACCCCTATCAATCCCAAAAAACAAATAAACCCTTAAAATCCCCCAAAAAACCATTGAAAACCCATCAAATACCATAAAAACCATAAACACCCGTTAACAACCCTTAAAAACCCTAAAAACCACTCGAAACCTTAAACAACCATTTAAACCCTAAAAAAGGCAACAAATAGATACATAAACCCAAAAAACAATACATAAGCCCTAAAAATGCAACATAAACCCTAAAAATACAACATAAACCCAAAAAACGCAACATAAACCCAAATAACGCTACATAAACCCAAAAAGCACTACAAAAACCCTGGAACCATAGCACAAACCCTAAACAACGCAACATAAACATTAATAATTGCTACATAAAACCTAAAAACACAACATAAACCCTATAAACACAACATGAACCCTAAAAACGTTACATAAACCCAAACAAATGCAACATAAACGCTACATCACCCCTAAAAATGCTACATAAACCCAGAAAAAGCAACATAAATATTAAAAAATTCTATATAAAACTTAAAACCTAAAGACGCTATATAAACCATAAAAATGTTACATAAACCCTAAAAAATTCTACATAAAACCTAAAACCGCTAACTAAACCCTAAAAGCGCTACATAAACACTAAAAATGCTACGTAAACTCAAACAACACTACACAAACACTAAAAAATGCTACAAAAACCCTAAAGATGCTTCAAAACCCTCAAAAATATTAAACCCTAATATACTATAATATAAAAACTTAAACACTAATAAACCCCTAATAAACTCTAATAATCCCTAAAAATGCCTTATAAATCCTAAAAACATGAAGAGACTCTAATCAACCCTAATAAACACCAAAATACCTAATAAACCCTAATAAATGATAATAAAACCTAATAAACCCTAAAAACATGTTAAGAAAACCTAAACAACCCTAACCAACCCTAATATACACTAGTAAACACTAATAAACTATAATAAACCCCAAAAAATTCTAAAAATCCATAATAAACCATAAATAAATCGAAATAAACCCTACTCAACCCTAACAAAACTTAACACACCATAATGACCCCTAATAAAACCCTACAAAACCTTAATAATGAAAACAAATGGTAGTATACCTTAAAAATATTTAGTAACCCTGAAAAACTCGAATATAACCTAATAAACCCTAAAAACGCTCACAAACAATAAAAAAATGATCACAATCAATAAAAACATGCTATATTACCTAAAAAGACCAAAAACCCTAATTTAACCTAATAAAGACAGAAAACACTAATCTACCTTAAAAATCAATAGAAACCATAATAAACCATAATAAACTCTAATATAACCTAAGAAACCCTAAAAACACTCACAAACAAAAACAAAACTCTCACAAACAATAAAAAATGAAATATTATCTAAAAAGACTTAACAAACACTAATATTACCTAATAAAACAAAAGAACTAATAAAACCTTATAAACCCTAAAAATCCATAATAAACCCTAATAAAAACTAATAAACCCCAATAAAACCATAATAAAACCCTAAAAATACCTTCTCAACCATAATAAACCTTGACAGACTATAACAAAACCTAATAAACACTCATATTCCCTAATAAAAACAATAACAAACCCTAGTAAACCCTCATATTCCCTAATAAAAACACTAACAAAACATAGTAAACCCTAAAAATCCCTAACAAACCCTAATAAACACTACTCAACCCTAATAGACCCTAATAAAACCCTATAGATACCTACTAAACCCTAGTAAAACACTAAAAATACCAACTCATCCCTAATAAACCATAACACACTATAATAAACCATAATAAACACCACTAAACACTAAAAAGGAAAATATGCCATTAAAAATCCCTAAACCCCATAATAAATGCTAATAAAACCTAAGAAAGCGTAAAAGCACTAATAAACCCTAATAAACACTACTGAATGCTAAAAAACCCTAATATAGCCTCTTAAAAATTAATAAACCATAATGAATGATAATAAACCCTAATAAATCCTAAAAATACCCAACTATACCATAATATACCCTAATATACCCTAATAAACCCAAAGTAATCCTAATAAAACCCTAAAAATACCTAATAAACCCTAATAAACCTTAACAAACCCTAATAAACCCTAATAAAATCTTAATAACCCCCACCAAACCCTAAAAACCCTAATATACCATTAAAAACCCTAAAACCCAAACAAAGCATAATAAATGTTAATAACACCTAAAAATTCTAAAAAATTCTATTAAACCCTAAAAATATCTCAAATAATAATAATAGTAATAATGCACGTGCATGTGCATATGCATGTGCATGGTTTAAAAAATAAATCATAACACACGTTCATGTGCATATGCCTGCGCATTTGCATGTGAATGATAATAAAAAATAAATAATAACGCACATCCAAGTGCATGTGCAGGTGCATGTGCATGTACATGGTAATAAACAATAAATAATAACCAAGCCAACATGAATGTGCATTTGCATGTGAATGATAATAAATAATAAGACCTCTGATAATAGAATAATGCACGTGCATTGCATGTGCACGTGCATGAGAATAAATAATAATAACACATGTGAAAATAGAATAACTCAAGTGCATTGCATTTGCATGTGCATGATAAAAAATAATATATAATAATGCACGTGCATGTGCATTTACATGTAATGATAATGACAGTGATGCATGCACGTACATGGTAATAAATAATAAATAACTACACACATGCATGTGCATTTGTATTTGATGATACACACCAAAATAATAATAATAATAATTGAATAATGCAAGTGAATTTCATGTGCACGTGCATAGTAGTAAATAATAAATAAATAATAATAAATAAGAATGCACATGCATGTGCATGTGCCTTTACATTTGATGATAATATTAATAATACTAATTGTAATAATAATAATAACACATGCACATGCATGATAATAAATAATAAATAACAACACACATGCATGTGCATTTGCATGTCATAATGATAATAATAATTATAATGATTATAATAATAATAATAATATTTTTTTATAACAATAATAATAATAAAATAATAATACAAGTGCATTGCATATGCACGTGCACGGTAATAAATAAAAAATAATAACGCATGTGCATCTATAATTTCATGTGATGATAGTAATAATAATAGCAGTAGTAATAATAGTAGTAGTAGTGGTGATAATAATAGTAGTACCAATGCATGTGATAATAGAATATTTCATGTGCATTACGTGTGCACGTGCATGGTAATAAATAATAACGCCCGTGCATTTCATTTTCATGTGATGATGATGATGATGATGACAATAATAATAATAATAATAATAATAATAATTCTTATGATAATAGAATAACGAACGTTCACTGAATGTGCTTGTATGTGCATTTGTATGTTCATTTTCATGTGATGATAATAACAATAACAACAACAACCACAATAATAATAAAGAAAATAATAAAAACACACGTGATAATAAAATAACATGTGTGCATTACATATGCACGTGCATGGAAATCAAAATATAATAATATGCACATGAATTTGCATGTGCAATTTCATGAGATGATGATAATAATAATAATAATAACAGTATTATTAAGTTATAGTTGTTTGAAAAAACAGCAGACAACACAAAAATGCTAGAAATGGGGTCTTGAAAAACACAACAAATCATAGAGTCATTGAAAAAGGCATAACTTCTTCTTTAGGTGTCCATTTCTACTCCATGAATAGTAAAAAATGAATCTCATGGAATGAACTATGACAAAAACAGGTGTCGGAGGCCGAACAGACACACATATCATAAGTTATGACCATTTTCAGAAAAATTTGACAAGGATCCGTACACAGAAATAGAGTTTTGGAGGCCTTCTGATGGGTTTCTATGATTTTTTGGTCGCAAACATGACTTGAACTATGTTCAAGTCAACCTTCTTCAAATATATCCTCACTACTTTCGATTTGATATGTTTTAGAGCTCAAACGGACAACCGGAGTGAAAGTTTCGGCCGGTTGAAGTTGGACTTTTTTTGGAGTGGTATAACTAATATATATTATATTTCTTTGATCTTATCATAGTTTCTTCTAAACATGGTCCTCACTCATCTCACGAGATTTTATTTTACTGGTCACAACGCTCAAACAGACACCCGGAGGAGAATTTATGCCTATTTTAGTGAGTTGTGGGTTTCTTAGGTTTTTAGGCACTAGGAGAGTTTTGAAATTTAAAACGAAAATAACTTCTGGTACATGTGTTCATTTTGGCTCTACCACATATCAAATCGAATATTGTGAAATGATACATGCTCTGGTAACCACTGGAACCCTTTCATACATTCTTCAACCCCCAAAAAGTCCCAAAATCACTTCGGATGGTCAAAAGATTGTCTTCTGGTGTCCGTTTCACAATAACTTCTTCTATGAGTGTCTGATTTTCCTCTACTACATATCTAATCAAAGCTTGCGACTAGACCTACACTCCTATAACCACTGAAGCACCTTATCACATCCTTGAAGTGCCAAAAATGTACATAAACCCTCCAAAAGACCATAACTTTTACTCCGGGAGTCCGTTTTGCCTCTACCATATATCAAATCGAAGCTTTCAACTAGATCTACACATCTTTGACCAATAGGAACACCTTATCACGTTCTTAAATACCCAAAAGCTCATTATTTCCTAACAATGACCATAACCTCTGCTCTGGGTGTCTGTTTTACCTCTACCACATATGAAATTGAAGCTTGCGACTTGCTCTACAAATCTATGACAACCATGAAAAACTAAATAACCCTAAAAACCATGAATAACCCCATAAACACTAAAAGCCATTAAAAACTTGGCAATACCCTAACAAACCCTAACAAACACTATCGAACACTAACAAACCCTAACAAACTCTAACATGCCCTAAGAATCCCTAACAAACCCCAAATAACCTTAAAAACATAATAAACCCTAACAAACCCTAACAAACCATAAGAAAAACATTAAAAATCCCTAAAATACTAGAAAAGAGGATGGCGGCTGTCTCTCCCAGCCCCTCTCGTGCTCGGACTTCCCTGCGTTTCTCTTCGCGGTGTGAATCCTCCGGTGTGGAGTTTCCTTCTCGGCGGCTTTGGGCTCTAATTTGGCCCTCTCAGCGTAGCTGTTTCCCCTGGCAGTGTGGTTTTTCTAGATCGGTGTCATGCCTGCCTCTCGGGTGCCGGATTCGGTTGAGGGACACTTTTGTTGACCGAGTCAGATCTGGTCCTCCCGATGTGCGATGCTTCAGATTATTGGAGGAGTGGTCCGGTTCTGGTCCCTTCCTGGCGTGGCCCTGCTTTGGCTTGGCGGAGATGTCCAGATCTGGAATCGGGCAGCTGTCTGTGAAGGAGCGCGTCAGATATGGGTGCTCTGGGTTACTGTGTTGCAGATCCCAGTCCCTTCGGCTTCGATGGACCTCGGCGGCATCCTCTGGTTTCTTGGTGTTTGGTGACTTTCAAATTTTCCAGCGGCTTTTCTTTCTCCGAGTTGCAGCATGGAATTGCTCAATCTTGATATTTCTGAAAGCTCTGCGGTGGGATCTGTTGATGTTCTTCGGCTCCAAGGCCGTCACGCGCAGGGGCCGATCTGTGGATTTCAGAGAATATGCAGGATTCTGGGTTTTCGATTCTGCTTGCTTTTGGTCTGCGAAGAATTTACAGGTGCTGCATTATGGCTATGTGTTACAATTTCTGGGATGCTGGAAGGGCGTTTTGAGCTCCGTACTGGTTCCTGCTTTGGTTACTGGTGTTTCTACCTCTGGTGCTGGTGGCTTTGTGTGGCTGGTGATTGAACTGCCTTACATGGTGGTGCTGGTTCAGTTTCTGGGTATGGCTATGGTGCTGCTGGATGGGAGTTTGGTGGTGATGGTTTTCTGGTTCTTAAGTTGCTGGGTGATGGCTGTTACTTGGATGGGATGTAATAAAAGTTGCAAGTGCTTGGTGATGGTTGGTGTGTTGCTGTGAAATGGAAAGTTCTGTGAGGTTGGGCTGCTGAAGTTTCTGCTGATGGTATTGATGCTGATGGATGCTGGTTGCTGAATGTCTAGTGGATGATTGCTAGTATTGGTGCTAATGGATGCTTGTTCGTGACGTGCTAGGAGCTGATGCTGGTTACTTTTATGTTTTACTTCTTTGTGTGTTTTTTATGCTTTTGGCTTTTCTTTTTTTTTTGCGGTCTTTGGGTGAGTGTTTGTTAAGGGTTTTTGGGTGTGGTTTGATTGACCCTGCCCCTCCCTTGTCTGCAGTGTCTTCGTGTCTTTTTTCTAATAAATTTTGGGGGGAGTCAGGAATATCCTAGCCCCAAGCCTTCCTTGCCTAACAAACCCTAACAAGCCCTAACAAACCCCAAGAAGCACTTTGAAACCCCAATAAACCCAAAAAACTAGAAGAAACCTTAATAACCCTTATGAAACCATAAGAAACCCTAACAAAACACTAAAAACCCTAACAAAACCCTAAGCAAACCTGAGAAACACTAACACACCCTTAGAAACCCTAACACACCCTTAGAAACCCTAACACACCCTTAGAAACCCTATCACACCCTTAGAAACCCCAACACACCCATAGAAACCCTAAAATAACCTTAGAAACCCTTAGAAACCATAGAACACCCTTAGAAACACTAACTTGCCCATAAAAACCCTAACCCACCCTTAGAAACCCTAACACACCCTTAGAAACTCTAAAAAACCCTTAGACACCCTAAATCACTCTAATAAGCACTAATAAATCCTAACAAACCCTACCAACCAATAATAAACCATAATAAACCCTAATAAACTCTAATGCCCACAACTAAACCCTAATAAACACTCATAAATCGTAATAAACCCTAAAAACCCTATTAGACCCCAATAAAAGCTACAAAATACCTAAAAACTAAAATATAAAAAAATGCTAATAAACGATTAAAAATTCTAATATTCACAAAAAAACACTAACAAACCCAGAAAAACGTGACAAAAACCTAAAAAAACATAAAAAAACCTAAAAACCCAAAAAACCTAAAAAACCCAAAAAACCCTAAAAAACCCTAAAAGCCATAAAAAATCCTAAAACCCCTAAAAAACCATAAAAACCTCTAAAACCCCTAAAATCACGAAAAATTTGAAAAACCCGAAAAAAAACCTAAAAACACTAAAAAAACCTCAAAAAACGTCAAAAAACCCTAAAAAATGCTAAAACCCATAAAAACGCTAAAAACCCTTAAAGCCTAAAAATGCCAAAAAAAACCCTAACCAACCATATGAAACCCATTAAAACCGTAAAAACCTTCTAGAAAGCCCTAAAAACCTCAAAAGAAACCCTAATACACCATAAAGAACCCTTAAAAACCCAAAAGAACCCAAAAAAAAACCTTAAAGAATGACTAAAGCCACTAACAACGCTACATAAACCCTAACAATTGTTACAAAAAACTGATAAATTCTTCAAAATGCACGAAAACCCCAAAAAACACTAAAATAACCCTAACAAAGTATAAAAATCAAAACACACCCATAAAACCCAAAAAATGCATAAAACTCCAAACAACTCAAACAAACCGTAACAAACCCTAAAAATCCTAACAAAACCAAACAAAATAAGACAACCACTAATAACCCCTAAGAACAACTAATAAACCCTAATAACCCCTAAAACCCACTATTAAACCCTAAAAACCCTAATAAAAACTAATAAATCGTAATAACCTGTAACAAACCCTAAAAAAATCAGTTAGACCCTAATAAATGCTACAAACGCCCTAAAACCCCTAATATACAATAAAAAAGACTATTAAAACATAATAAACCCAAATAATCACTAAAAACCCTAACAAATCCGATAAAATTCTACAAAAAACTCCAAATAATAGCCTACAAAACCCTACAACCCAATAATAAACCCTAACAAACCCTAATAACCCAAAAATAAATCTTAATAAACCATAATAACCCCAAATAAACTGTAACAAATCCTAAAATGCATAATAAATTGTAACAAACTGAAACAAACCATAAAAAACACTTAATAAATAGCAATAAACCCTAACAAATCATAATAAACCCAAATAAATCTTATTAAACCCAAATACACGTTACTAAACAATAATAAATAAATTAAACCCTAATAAACCCTAATAAATATGAAATAACCATAAAAAGTGTTGATAAACCCCAGAAAAACTATTAATGCCTACAAAAGCCCAATAAAACCCTAATATACAATAAAAAATGCTAATAAAGTATAACAAATCCTAAAGAACACTAATAAACCCTAAAGAACACTAATAAACCCTAAAGAACCATATTAAACTCTAAAGAACAATAAAAACCCTAAAGGACCCAAAAAACACTAAAACACACAATATAAACCCTACAAACCGCTACAATACCAAAACAAACACTAAAACACACTAAAAACCCCTAACAACCCCTATCAATCACAAAAAAAACAAATAAACCAATAAAAACCCCCAAAAACCATTTAAAATCCACCAGATAACATCAAAAACAATAAACACCCATTAACAACCCTTAAAGACACTAAAAAAATATAAACCATAAACAACCATTAAAACCCTAAAAAAGGCATCAAATAGATACATAAACCCAAAAAACATTACATAAACCCTTAAAAATACAACAAAAACCCTAAAAATGCAACATAAAACAAAAAACCCAACATAAACCCAAAAAACACTACATAAACCCCAAAAGCACTACATAAACCCTAGAACTGTAACACAAACCCTAAAAAACACAACATAAACCCTAAAAACGCAACATAAATATTAAAAAATGCTACATAAAACCTAAAAACACAATACAACCCCTCAAAAGACCCCATGAACCCAAAAAACATTACATAAACCCTAAAAATGCAACATAAATGCTACATAACCCCTAAAAACGCTACATAAACCCAGAAAACGCAACATAAACCCTAAAAAATGCTACATAAAACCTAAACCCTAAACACGCTACATAAACCCTAAAACATCACATAAACACTAAAAATGATACATAAAATCTGGAACTGCTAACTAAACGCAAAAAACTCTATATAAACATTAAAAATGCTACATAAACTCTAACAACCCTACAAACCCTAAAAATGATACAAAAACCCTAAAGATTCTTTAAAACCCTCAAAAATATTAAACCTTAATATAACATAATATAACAAATTAGACCCTAATAAACCCCTAATAAACTCTAATAATCATTAAAAATACCTTATAATCCCAAAAAAACCCTAAGAAACACTACTCAACCCTAATAAAATCAAAAAAATACCTAATAAACCATAATAAATGATAATAAAACCTAATAAACCCTATAAACACGTTATGAAAACCTAAACAACCCTAACCAACCCTAATAGACACTAATAAACACTAATAAACCCTAATAAACCCCATACAAACCCTAAAAATCCCTAATAAACAATAAATAAATCCAAAAAACACTACTCAACCCTAACAAACCTAAACACACCATAATAACCCATAATAAAACCCTACAAAACCCTAATAAAGAAAAAAAATTAGTATACATTAAAAAATCTCAGGATACCCTGATAAAATCTAATTTAACCTAATAAACCATAAAAACGATCACAAACAACAAAAAACGATCACAAACAATAAAAATGCACTATATTACTTAAAAATACCTAAAAACACTAATGTAACCTAATAATGAAAAAAATGCTAATATACCTTAAAAATCCCTAGAAACCCTATAAACCATAAAAAACTCTAATATAAACTAAGAAACCCTAAAAATGCTCACAAACAAAAAAAACTCACAAATAATAAAAACATGCTATATTATCTAAAAATACCTAACAAACACTAATATAAACTAATAAAACAAAAAAACCCAATAAACCCCTAACAAACCCTAATAAACCCTAAAAATCCCCAATAAACCCTAATAAAAAATAATAAACCCTAATAAAGCCATAATAAAACCCTATAAATACCTTCTCAACCCTAATAAACCTTGACACACCATAACAAAACCAAATACAACACAACTAAACCCCAATAAACAAAAAAACCAAAAAAACCATCAAAAAGCCCTAGAAACCCTAATAAACCATAATAAATTCAAATAAAAGCTAATAAACCATTAAAAGTGCTCACAAACACTAAAAACACGCTAATAAAACCTAAAAAGTCATGACAACCCCTCATATATATTAACAAAAACTGAAAAACACTCATATACCAAAATAAAAAATTAACGAACCCTAGTAAACCTTAAAAATCCCTAACAAACCCTAATAAACTGTAATCAACCCTAAAAAACTCTAATAAAACCTTAAATATATAGAATCAAACCTAATAAAATTCTAAAAATACCTACTCAACCCTAATAATCCTTAACACACCATAATAAACCATAATAAACCCCACTAAACCCTAAAAAAATGCAAATATATGATTAAAAAGCCCTAAGACCCCTAATAAATGCTAATAAAACCGAACAAATCTTAAAATCACTAATAAACCCGAATAAACACTACTAAACACTAAAAACCCTAATATACCCTCTTAAAAATTAATAAACCACAATGAACCATAATAAACCCTAATAAATTCTAAATATAACCAAATATTACATAATATACCATAATATACCATAATAAACCCAACTCAATCCTAATGAAACCGTAAAAATACCTAATAAACCCTAATAAACTATGACAGACCATAATAAACCCTATTAATATTATAATAACCCCCACAAAACTTTAAAAGTTGATAATATACCATTAAAAACCCTAAAACCCTAACTAACCTTAATAAATGTTAATAACACCTAAAAATCCAAAAAATTATATTAAACCCTAAAAATACGTCTAATAATAATAGTAGTAAAAACGCACGTGCATGTGCATATACAGGTGCATGGTTTAAATAAAAAATCATAACGGACGTGCATGTGCATAAGCCTATGCATTTTCATGTGAATGATAATAAATAATAACTTATAAATCATAACGCATGTTAATTGTATGTGTATATGCATGTGCATGTGAATGATAATAAATAATAAATAATTATGAACATACAAGTGCATGTGCATGTGTATGTGAATGTGCATGGTAATAAAAAAGAAACAATAACCAAGTCCACATGAATGTGCCTTTTCATGTGAATGATAATAAATAATAAATAATAACACAAGTGATAATAGAATAACGCACATGTATTGCGTGTGCACGTGCATTAGAATAAATAATAATAACACATGTGATAATAGAATAACACAAGTGCATTGCATTTGCATGAGCATGATAATAAATAATATATAATAACGCAAGTGCATGTACATTTACATGTAATGATATTGATAATGAAACATTCACGTGCATGGTAATAAATAATAAATAACAACGCATGTGCATGTGAATTTGAATTTGACAATATAAAAAACAACAACAACAGGAATAATAATAATAATAATAATAATAATAATAATAATAATAGAATAACGCAAGTGCATTTCATGTGCATGTTCATAGTAGTAAATAATAAATAAATAATAATAAATAAGAATGCACATGCATGCGCATGTGCATTTACATTTGATGATAATATTAATAATACCAATTTTAGTAATAATAATAATAATAACGTTTGCACGTGCATGGTAATAAATAATAAATAACAACGCATATGCATGTGAATTTTCATGTGATAATGATAATAACAATGATAATGATGATAATAATAATAATACTAATAATAATAATTGTGATGATGATAATAATAATAATAGTAATAATAATAATAATAAAGAATAATAAAAGTGCATTGCATATGCATGTACATAGTAATAAATAATAAATAACAACGCACGTGCATCTACATTTTCATGTGATGATAGTAATAATAACAGTAGTAGTAATAGTATTAGTAGTAGTGGTGATAATAGTAGTAGTACTAATGAATATGATAATAGAATATTGCATGTTCATTACATGAGCATGTGTATGGTAATAAATAATAACTCGCATGCAATGCATTATCATGTGATGATGATGATGATAATAATAATAATTTTAATAATAACAATGCATGTGATAATTGAATAATGCACGTTCATTGAATGTGTGTGTGTGTTCATTTTCATGCGATGATAATATCAATAACAACAACAACAACAACAACAACAACAACAACCAAAATAATAATAATAACAATAAAAATAACAACTTCTGTGATAATAAAATAATGTGTGAGCATTGCATGAGCATGTGCATCGTAATAACAATATAATAATAATGTACATGCATGTGCATGTTCCTTTTCAAGAGATGATGATAATAATAATAATAATAAGAATAGTAATAATAAGTTATAGTCGTTTGAAAAAACACAAAACAAGACAAAAGTGCTAGAAATGGTGCCTCGAAAAACCTAACAAATCACAGAGTCATTAAAAGAGGTATAACTTCTTTTTAGGTTTCCATTTCCACTCCGTGAATAGTCAAACTAAATCTCATGGAACGAACTAAGATAAAAACAGGTGTTGGCAGCCAAACAGACACACAAATCAGAAGTTATGACCATTTTAAGAAGAATTTGACAGGTATCCGGACACGGAAATGGATTTTTAGAGGCCTTCTGATTGGTTTTTGAGATTTTTGGGTCCCAAACAAGACTTTAATTTTTTAAATTTATCCATCTACGTAGATCGCTTTACTTCCTTCAATTTGATATGTGGTAGAGCTCAAACGGACAACCGGAGTGAAAGTTATATCCGTTTGAAGTTGGACTTTTCTTGGAGTGGTATAACTAATATACCTTCTATTTCTCTGATATGCCCACTATTTCCATTAGACTTGGTCCTCACTCATCTCACGAGCTTTGATTTTACTAGTCACAACGCCCAAACAGACACCCAAAGGAGATGTTATGCCTATTTTAGTGAGTTGCGGGTTTCTTAGGTTTTTAGGCGCTAGGAGGGTTGGTCAATTTAAAAGGAAAATAACTTCTTCTACGTGTGTCATTTTGGCTCTACCACATATCAAATCAAAGACTATGGCAAGATACACACTCTGGTAACCACTGGAACCCTTTCTGACATTCTTCAACCCCCCAAAAGACACAAAATCCTTTTGGATGGTCAAAAGATTGGCTTCTAGTGTCTGTTTTGCAATAACTTCTTTAATGGGTGTCCGTTTTCCCTCTACCACATATCAAATCGAAGATTGAGACTAGATCTACACTCCTATAACCACTAAAGCACCTTATCACATCCTTGAAGGCCCAAGAAGGTACTTAAACCCTCCAAAAGACAGTAAATTCTACTCCGGGAGTCTGTTTTGCCTCTACCATATATCAAATCGAAGCTTGCGATTAGATCTACATATCTGTGACAAATAGGAACACCTTATCACGTTATTAAAGACCCAAATGGTCTTTAAGTCCTCTAAATGACCACAACTTCTCCTCTGGGTGTCTGTTTCACATCTACCACAAATCAAATTGAAACTTGCGACTAGCTCTACACATCGGTGACAACCGTGAACAACTAAATAACCCTAACAACCCATGAATAACCCCATAAACACTAAAAACCATTAAAAACCACGCAAAACCCTAAAAACCATAAAAAACCCTAACAAACACTAACAATCCCTAACAAACCCCCAAAACCCTAAAAAACATAACAACCCCTAAAAACACTAACCAACCCTAACAAGCCATAACAAACCCCAAGAAGAACTAAGAAACCCCAATAAACACAAAAAAGTCGAAGAAACCCTAAAAAATCATAAGAAACCATAAGAAACCCTAAAATGACCCTAAAAACCCTAAAAACCCTAACAAAACCCTAAGAAAACCTAAGAAACACTAACACACCCTTCGAAACCCTAACACACCCGTAGAAACCCGAACACACCCTTAGAAACCCTAGAACATCCTTAAAAACCCCAACACACCCATAGAAACCCTAACACAACCTTAGAAACCCTTAGAAACCATACCACATCTTTAGAAACCCTAAGCCACCCATAAAAACCCTAACCCACCCTTAGAAACCGTAACACACCCTTTGAAACCCTAACAAACTCTTAGACACCCTAAATCACTCTAATAAGAACTAATAAATCCTAACAAACCCTACTAACCAATAATATACCATAATAAACCGTAATAAACCCTAAATCCCACTACTAATCCCTAATATACACTAATAAATCGTAATAAACCCTAAAAACCCTATTAGACCCCAATAAAAGCTATAATATACCTAAAAACCCAAATATATAACCAATAACGCTATTAAACCATTCAAATGCTAATATTCCCACAAAAAAACCCTAACAAACTTGGCAAAACCTGACAAAACCCTAAAAAACCATAAAAACCCAAAAAACCCCAAAAAACATTAAAAATCCTAAAAACCCTAAAAACCATAAAAAAATAATAAAAAATCTAAAAACACCTAAAAAACCTAAAACCCTTAAATACTGAAAAACCTGAAAAAACAAGAAAAGAAACCTAAAAACCCTAAAAACCTTAAAAAAATGTCCAAACCCCCTAAAAAACCTCCAAACCCCCTAAAAAACCTAAAAACCACTAAAATTGCTAAAAACCCTAAAAGCCTAAAAATGCCCAACAAAACCCTAACCAACCCAAAAAACCCCCTAGAAAAACCTAAAAACCTCAAAAGAAATCCTAATACACCCTAAAGAACCCTAAAAACCCTAAAACCCCTAAAGAACCCTAAAGAACCACTAAAGCCACTAACAACGCTACATAAACCATATCAATTGCTACAAAAACCCCAAAAAAAAATTCAAAACCCACAAAGGGCAACATAACCCCAAAAAATGCTAAATTAACCCTAACAAAGCATAAAAAATCAAACACACCAATAAAACCCAAGAAAAACGCATAAAACCCCAAACAACTCAAACATATTGTAAGAAACCCTAACAAAACCTAACAAACCCTAACAACCACTAATAACCCCTAAGAACCACAAATAAACCCTAATAACCCATAAGACCCATTATTAAACCCTAAAACCCCTATGAAACACTAATAAATCATAATAACCTGTAATAAACCCTAAAAAACTCTATTAGACCCTAATAAATGCTACAAAAGCCCTAAAACCCATAATATACAATAAAAACACTATTAAACAATAATAAACCCTAACAATCACTAATAACCCTAACAAACCCGAAAAATTATACAAAAATATCCAAATAATAGCCTACAAAACCCTACAACCCACTAATAAACCCTAAAATCCCTAATAACCCCAACATAAATCGTAAAAAACCCTGACAACCCCAAATAAATCGTAACAAATCCTAGAAACACCAAATAAATCGTAACAAACTGAAACAAACCATAACAAGCCCCTAATAAACCCCAATAAACCCTAACAAATCATAATAAACCCTAATAAATCTTAATAAACCCAAATTCACGTTACTAAACCCTTATAAATAAAATAAACCCAAATAAACCCCAATAAATCATAAATAACCCTAAAAAATGCTGATAAACCCTAGAAAAATCTATTAATGCCTACAAAAGCCCAATAAAACCCTAATATACAATAAAACGCTAATAAACTTTAACAAATCCTAAAGAACTCTAAAAACCCTAAAGAACCCTAAGAAACACTAATTAACCATATTAAACTCTAAAAAACACTAAAACCCTAAAGAACATAGAAAAATGCTAAAACACATTATATAAACCCTAAAAACTGCTACAGTACCCAAACAAACCCTAAAACACACTAAAAAACCCTAACAACCCCTATCAATCACAAAAAAACCAATAAACCCCTAAAACCCCCCAAAAACCATTAAAAATCCATCAGATACCATAAAAAACCGTGAACACCCGTTAACAACCCTTAAAACCCCTAAAAACACTAAAAACCATAAACAACCATTAAAACCCATAAAAAGGCTTCAAATAGATACATAAACCCTAAAAACGTTACATAAACCCTAAAAATGAAACAAAACCCCTAAAAACGAAACATATACCAAAAAATGCAACATAATCCCTAAAAATGAAATATAAACACTAAATTCACTACATAAACCCTAAAACTGTGACATAACCCCTAAAAACACTACATAAACCCCAAAAAACGCAAGATAAACATTAAAAACACTACATTAAACCTAAAAACACAATATAAACCCTAAAAACTCTACATGAACCCAAAAAATGTTACATAAACCCTAAAAAATGCAATATAAACGCTACATCACCCCATAAAACGCTACATATATCCATAAAACGCAACATAATCCCTAAAAAATGCTTCATAAAACCTAAAGCCTAAACATGCTACATAAACCCTAAAAACATTACATAAAACCTAAAAATGATACATAAAAACTAAAACCACTAATTAAACCTTAAAAATGCTACATTAACACTACAAATGCTACATAAACTCTAACAACACTACAGAATCCCAAAAAACACTACAAAAACCCTAATGACCATTCAAAACCCTCAAAAATATTAAACCCAAATATACCATAATATATAAAATTAAAACCTAATAAACCCCTAAAACACCTAATAAACTCTAATAATCCCTGAAACACCTTATAATCCCAAAAACCCCAAAGAAACTCAACACAACCCTAATAAATCCCCAAAAATACCTAATAAACCGTAATAAATGATAATAAAATCTAATAAACCCTAAACACATGTTAATAAAACATAAACAACCCTAACCAACCCTAATAGACACTAATAAACACTAATAAAACATAATAAACCCCAAAAAACCCTAAGAAGCCCTAATAAACCATAAATAAAGCCAAATAAACCCTACTCAACCCTAACAAACCTTAACACACCATAACAGCCCCTGATAAAACCCTACAAAACCCTAATAAAGAAAAAAAAACTTGTATACCTTAAAAAATACCTAGAAACCCTAGTAAACACTAATATAACTTAATAAACCCTAAATATGCTCACAAATAATAAAAAATGATCACAAACAATAAAAATGCGCTATATTACCTAAAAAGACCTAAAAACACTAATATAACCTAATAAAGACAAAAAATGCTAATATACCTTTAAAATCCCTAGAAACCCTAAAAAACCATACTAAACTCTAATATAACCTTAAAAACCCTAAAAACTCTCACAAAAAAAACAAAATGCTCACAATCAATAAAAACAAGCTATATTATCTGAAAAGACCCAACAAACACTAATATAACCTAATAAAACAAAAAAACTAATAAACCCCTACAAACCCTAATAAACCCTAAAAATCCCTAATAAACCTTAATAAAAACTAATAAACCCTAATAAAACCATAAAAAAACCCTAAAAATACCTTATCAACCCTAATAAACCATGACACATCATAATAAAACCTAATAAAACCCAACTAAACCCCAATAAACAAAAAAACACAAACAAACCATTAAAATGCCCTAGAAAACCTAATAAACCATAATAAATTTTAATAAAACCTAATAAACTTTTAAAATAGCTCACAAACACTAAAAACACGCTTATAAAACATTAAAATTCCTAACAACCGCTCATATATATTAACAAAAACTAAAAAACACTCGCATACCCTAAAAAATTAGTAACAAACCCCTGTAAACCCTAAAAATCCCTAAGAACCCCTAATAAAACCTACACACCCCTAATAGACCCTAACAAAACCCTAAAGATACCTACTCAACCATAATAAAATCCTAAAAATACCTAGTCAACCCAAATAAACCTTAACACACCACAATAAACCATAATAAACTCCACTAAACCCTAAAATACTCAAATATTCCATTAAAAATCCCTGAAACACCTAATAAATGATAATAGAACCTAACAAAGCTTAAAAGCGCTAATAAACCCTAATAAATAGTACTAAATAATAAAACCCCTTAATATACCCTCTTAAAAATTAATAAACCATAATGAACTATAATAAACCATAATAAATCCTAAACATACCAAAATATGACATAATATACCATAATATACCCCAATAAACCCAACTCGATCCTAATAAAAACCTAAAAATACCTAATAAATCCTAATAAACCTTGAAACACCATAATAAACCCTAATAAAATCCTAATAACCCCCACCAAACCATAAAAATTTCTAATTTACCATTAAAAACCCCTAAAACCCTAACAAACCATAATAAATGTTAATATCACCTAAAAATCCTAAAAAATGCTTGTAAACTCTAAATATACCTCTAATAATAAAAATATTAATGACGCACTTGCATGTGAATATTCATGTGCGTGGTTTAAATAATAAATAATAACGCACGTGCATGTGCATATGCCTTCGCATTTTCATGTCAATGATAACAAATAAGAAATAATAAATAATAACGCATGTGAATTTCATGTGTAAGTGCATGTGCATTTGAATGATAATAAATAATAACGCACATACAAATGCATGTGCATGTGCATGTGCATGTGCATGGTAATAAACAATAAATAGTAACCAAGTCCACATGAATGTGCATTTTAATGTGAATGATAATAAATAATAAATAATAACGCATGTGATAATAGAATAATGCACGGGCATTTCATGTGCACACTACTACAAAAACAGCTTTTATCAGCACTAGAAAAGTGCATTAACATCACTAAAAAAAGCACTGTTAACCGAGGCGAGGATATGTGGGGGTCCCTTTTATTAGTGCTCAGAAAAGCGCTCATAAAGGAACTTTTATCAGTTCTAAAAAGAGCGCTGATAAAATCCCCTTTTACCATCGCTCTTTTATAGCGCTGATAAAAGGGGACTTTTATCAGCGCTTCTAAAAAGTGCTGATAAAAGTCAAAAACAAATAAAAAATAAAAAATAAAAAATATTTACATAAGGCGGGGGGATATTTTAACAGTTCTTAACCCCCCTATAAGTGCCAGGAGGACCCCCTAAATCTCTCCCGCGTGCTTCCCTTCCCACGCATCCCCCACACGCACACACCTCCTTGCTTCCACCCGAACTCGAACCTGTGACCTCCCCCCTTCTGTGCCTGTACCTTTACCACTAATCCATTTCATTTTTTTCTCTATTTAATGATATATCTATTTATTTATTATATAGTTATATTTATTCGTATATTAATATAGATTCATATTAATATAAATATACTTAGTTATATTAATACATATATATTTATTCATATATTAGTATATATATATATTCATTCTTATATGAATATATAATTATATTAATATGTTTTTTATCCGTATATTTATTTTTATATTAATATATATTTATAATATTAGTTTTAAATACATTTATAAAATATGTTTTTTATGTGTGATTATAAATAAATAAATACATACATATATACAACAAACACATAGACACACACACACACACACACATATATTTATGAATAAATAAATATATATGTGTATTTGAAAAGCCATAGAATGTTAAAATGACCATAACATCTAATCTAGAAGCCCGTTTCAACTCCACAACCAGTCCAATCGAATAAAATGAAATAATCTTCGATATGATATGTGGTACATGCCAAAAAGAAATCCAGATCAGAAGTTATACTTGTTTTAATGTTAAGAAATCGGGGTATCCCGACTAAACCCACTAACAACTCTACATAAACCATATCAATTGCTAAAAAAACCCGAAAAATGCTTCAAACCCCACAAAAGGAAACAAAACCCCAAAAAACTCTAAAATAAACATAACAAAGCATAAAAATTCCAAACACACCCATAAAACCCAAAAAAACGCATAAAACCCCAAACAACTCAAACAAACTATAACAAACCATAAAAACCCTAACAAATCCCAACAAACTCTAACAACCACTAATAACCCCTAAAAGCCACTAATAAACCCTAAATAGTACTCCGCCCATGCGATGCACGGAACTCTAAAATAATTCTTATTATTAAGCATAGAATACTATTTTTAAAACATACTAGTTCATATTAATAGTAAAAATATTTGAAAAGAAAACGAAATGCATAATAAAGGAATACAAGTTACATAAATTGAGGAACAAAAGTTACATAGTGAGCAGTCTTCTCTATAAAATACATAATATAGGAACAATAGTTACATAATTGATTAATGTATAAGAATAGAAATTATAGAAATTGAGGAATAAACAATGCCCTCTATAGATAGAAGAGCTTCTGATTTCTCAAATAGAAGAGCTTTCGAATCCTCCATGGAATACAAGAACATCGTAGTTTGGCATAAACGGCAAGCCATTAGGCATTGAGGGTTTGAGTGGCATTGAGGGTCAAATTTCTCCATGGTTGGGTGCTGGAAGGCATGGACCTCTAACTTGCTCTATCATATCACTTTCTTTTATCATTGAATTGTAACTTTCTCATCTCTTCGATAATTTTTTTTAAAACAATTGATCCTAAAAGAGAAAAACATTACTCTTGTTTTCTATGGTAAACACTACAAAAAATCTTATACCCCTGCTCCTAAATATGCTATATTCGCTCCTAGTTCTTCAAAGTTGAATCCTTAAGTCACTTAAATGGGTATAGTGAAACATGAACATGGAAATTGTGAATGTAAACATAACAGATAATTTTTAAAACATGATAATATAACATAATGTTTACAGAGAAACAGAGCAGCATTATGTTTTGAATAGAAGGTGCTATAAAGTAACAACAACCACAACTTTTTAAATGTATCTGTTGTTCCCATTTGTAGTGGTAGTGTAATGGAAAGTAGTGTAGGTAAATACATGCATTCCCAGTTATCAGACATTTCCCTAGTGGTGTATAAGTTCCGAATGTTGGGTTGACACAAACATCGATCCCTGCAGTACATAATTTAGGTGAGAAAATTGAAACTGGGAATTCAGTTTAGTGTAAATGATATAGGCATCAGAAAGTAAAATTGTTACACTTGAACTTGTTCTTTCATTATATTAGTGGAGAAAATA
The DNA here is from genome assembly GCA_963277665.1 of Viscum album. Lineage (NCBI taxonomy): Eukaryota > Viridiplantae > Streptophyta > Magnoliopsida > Santalales > Viscaceae > Viscum > Viscum album. The sequence continues at coordinate 724,493 of CAUJRU010000047.1, read as the reverse complement.
CACAATTTATGTTATCAATGTAAAAAACATTATTTAGAAATAACAGAAACATATATTTAGTCAAGTGATACCTCGCAATTGCATCAAAAATATAAGATAATCTTGACAGTATTTTGGTTAATGGTATCCTTTATACAGGGATGCAGTTCATTGGTAGTGCTTGTTGTTGCTGTAGAGTCTCGAGACCTTGTAACATACTGTTGGACCACATCATTGGCATCAAAATCAATCATCATATTTTTCTACATGAAGAAATGAATTAAAAGGATAAGTAGCAGAAAATTATAACAACTGTAATCATTGAGCAGAAAGCAGATGTTGAACAATTGGAATCAGAGAGGAACAAATGCAGTGTGTTATGTTTAGGGGAAAAATTAAATCAGATGAAAGAAAATTAGTATTATCTATTTAAATGATTTAATGGAGATAACAAACAATGAAGAATTGTATATTGATTATAATAAGATAAACATACAAACTATGCAGCAGACTGTGATGTGTTGAGGAAACCAATACAAACCCTGCTTAGAATGATTGTCTCAGTTAATCATGTTCAACATTAATCTAATCACAATGGACAGTAGCATGAAATTTTATAGGAAAATAGGAGAACGTACCTGGTTCAATGATGTGGATCTGTAGGAGAGAATCCTCATTGTATTGGACACCTTGTCCTGGATTTTAGTTTCATAGTGAATCCAATACTTACTGCATAGAATATTATTGAAAAAATAAATAATATGGGTTGAAAAAATAAATAATATGGGTTGAAAAAATAAAAAGTCTGGGTATTCTGGATTGTGTAGAGGGGATATTCAATCCATATGGGAAACTAAAATGCTCTGGAAAAAAATGTTCAATCCTCTAGGTAATTTGGGATATCCAATATAGTTGATACTGTAACTTATAATGAAACTAATTAATATAAAATATAATTCAATCATTTTTCACTATTACCTTACTAATCCATACATGTCATAAAAAAATGAAAAAAATGTTTTCATGAATGACAGTGGAAAAATATAATGTTGAATGGAATCGGTTACACATACCGACAATGCAGCACAATTTGATGCGTTGAGGAAACCAACACCAACCCTGTTGAGAATGATTATCTTAGTAAATCATAACTGAAAATATATAATGATGTCCAGGAGGGTTAAAACATCTCTGAATCTGGGAACACAACCCTGTTGTTGATATTTGGATGTGTAGGATCTCTGAAAAACTGGTTAATCCAGCCTGCTTGCCCCCCCAAATTTCCAGCACCTCCTCCTACCCCCCCTGCCCTCCCCTCCCCTCCCCTCCAAGCTGCCCAGCCCCTCCCCCTACCCTCATCATCCCCTCCCCTCCCCTCACCTCCAACCTGCCCAGCCCATTCCCCCTTCCCCTTCCCCCTGCCCTCATCCTCCCCTCCCCTCCCCTAATCCTCCCCCCCTCTTCTCCCCCCTGCCCAACCTATTTCCACAGCATCCCCCTCCCCCTGCCCTCATACTCCCCTTCCCTCCCTTCCCCTCCCCTCCTACCTCCCCAGCCCCTTCCCCCACCACTCCCCCCTGCTCAAGCTCTTCCCCCAGTAGCCCCCTCCCCCCTTCCCTCATCCTCCCCTCCCCTCCCCTCCCCTCCAACCTGGCCAGCCCCTCCCCCTACCCTCATCCTCCCCTCCCCTCCCCTCCCCTCCAACCTGCCCAGCCCCCTCACAGAAGCTCCTCTCTACCTATAGAACCTGCAATTATGTACACCAGTAATACAACACACTTGTTAGCCATATAACATGATCAAACTCTAAAATAATTCAACAAACACTTGCCCAAAAATAATAAATGTATACGATGATGATTTAATGATAATAAGAGAGAATGAAGACAAATAATTAATACCTGAGTGGACTAAGTTGGTGTGCCCATACAGGTGGAAAAAAGAGCATAACCTAGAATGTAGGAGTATTAGTAACAGATGTTGAATAAAAAAAGTTACATAATGATCATCCTTAGATATCAATTACTTACAGATGAAATAAATGTTATAGAAAACCTGAATACTGGAAACAAAATTTTAGGAATTGAGTATAGAAATTTACATACTGGGCAGTTTCTATTGTAATAAGATGTTGCAGAGCCCAAAACTGGAATGTGTATCAAGTATATAGAAATACAGGGTGCCTATGAACAGTAGTATGCTTCTCTTCCTCCACCAGGACCATCATCAAGTACATAATGAAGACATATATGTAATAGAAATACTAAAGAACTGGAACATAAGTTAAGCAATTGGGCATTGAAAGTTAAATCTTCAACAGTTTCTACTATTCTAAGATGTTACAGATCCAAAAACTGGATTTTTTTTCTAGTATACAGATATCCATAGTTCCTAGGAACAACTATAGGCCTTTGTTCCTCTTTTAGAACCATCATTTCTTACATCAAACATAGTATAACAGAAAACATACCATTTTTCTTCCTTGATGGTATGTTTGTTTACCCCATCATGGGTGCTGTCATAAGGCATGTTTGTCAAAACACATTTGATTTTTTCATAATCTTGCAATAAGAATAGAAAGTGTAGCTTAGATTTACACCAGTAGGGATTGAGAAAATTACAAACAAAAATCTAATGTTGAATGGAATCGGTTACACATACCGACAATGCAACACAATTTGATGCGTTGAGGAAACCAACACCAACCCTGTTGAGAATGATTATCTTAGTAAATCATAACTGAAAATATATAATGTTGTCCAGAAGGGTTAAAACATCTATGAATCTAGGAACAAAAACTTGTTGTAGATATTTGGATGTGTAGGATCTCTGAAAAACTGGTTGATCCAGCCTGCTTGTCCCCCCCCCTAACTTTCCAGCACCTCCTCCTACCCCTCCGGCCCTCATCCTCCCCTGCCCTCTCCTGCCCTCCCCTCCAACCTGCCCAACCCCTCCCCCCTGCCCTCATCATCCCCTCCCCTCCCCTCCCCTCCAACCTGCCCAGCCCATTCCCCCAGCCCATTCCCCATGCCCTCATCCTCTCCTCCTCTCCCCTAATTCTCCCCTCCCCTCTTCTCCCCCCTACCCAACCTATTTCCCCATCAGCCCCCTCTCCCATGCCCTCATACTCCCCTTCCCTCCCTTCACCTCCCCTCCTACCTCCCCAGCCCCTTCCCCCACCACTCCCCCCCTGCCCAAGATCTTCCCCCAGTAGCCCCCTCCCCCCTGCCCACATCCTCCCCTCCCCTCCCCTCCCCTCCAACCTGGCCGGCCCCTCCCCCTGCCCTCATCCTCCCCTCCCCTCCCCTTTCCTCCAACCTGCCCAGCCCCCTCACAGAAGCTCCTCTCTGCCTATAGAACCTACAATTATGTACACCAGTAATACATAACACTTGTTAGCCATATAACATGATCAAACTCTAAAATAATTTAACAAACACTTTCCCAAAAATAATAAATGTCTAAGCTGATGATTTAATGATAATAAGAGAGAATGAAGACAAATAATTAATACCTGAGTGGACTGAGTTGGTGTGCCCATACAGGTGGAAAAAAGAGCATAACCTAGAATGTAGGAGTATTAGTAACAGATTTTGAATTAAAAAAGTTACATAATGATCATCCTTAGATATCAATTACATACTGATGAAACAAATGTTACAGAAATCCTGAATACTGGAAACCGAATTCTAGGAATTGAGTATAGAAATTTACATATTGGGCAGTTTCTATTGTAATAAGATGTTGCAGAGCCCAAAACTGGAATGTGTATCAAGTATATAGAAATACAGGGTGCCTGTGAATAGTAGTATGCTTCTCTTCTTCCACCAGGACCATCATCAAGTACATAATGAAGACATATATGTAACAGAAATACTAAAGAACTGGAACAGAAGTTAAGAAATTGAGCATTGAAAGTTAAATCTTCAACAATTTATACTATTCTAAGATGTTAAAGATCCAAAAAATGGATTTTGTATCTAGTATACAGATATCCATAGTTCCTAGGAACAACTATAGGCCTTTTTTCCTCTTTTAGAACCATCAGTTCTTGCATCAAACAGAGTATAACAAAAAACATACCATTTTTCTTCCTTGATGGTATGTTTGTTTACCCCATCATGGGTGCTGTCATAAGGCATGTTTGTCAAAACACATTTGATTTTTTCATACTCTTGCAATAAGAATAGACAGTGTAGCTTAGATTTACACTAGTAGGGATTGATAAAATTACAATCCAAAATCTAATGTTGAATGGAATCGGTTACACATACCGACAATGCAACACAATTTGATGCGTTGAGGAAACCAACACCAACAAAATTGAGAATGATTATCTTAGTAAATCATAACTGAAAATATATAATGATGTCCAGAAGTGTTAAAACAACTATGAATCTAGGAACACATACATGTTGTAGATATTTGGATGTGTAGGATCTCTGAAAAACTGGTTGATCCAGCCTGCTTGTCCCCCCCCCAAGTTTCCAGCACCTCCTCCTACCCCCCCCCCCCTACCCTCATCCTCCCCTGCCCTGCCCTCCCCTCCCCTCCAACCTGCCCTGCCCCTCCCCACTGCCCTCATCCTCCCCTTCCCTCCCCTCCCCTCCAACCTGCCCAGCCCATCCCCCCTGCCCCTTCCCCCTGCCCTCATCCTCCCCTCCCCTCCCCTAATCCTCCCCTCCCCTCTTCTCCCCCCTACCCAACCTATTCCCCTAGCATCCCTGTAAAGACCCGAAGCTTGACGTACATGGAAATTAAATTACTTTTGCATAATACTTAGTACATAACAAAAACACACACACAAGGATCGTAATAGTTGAGTGTCTTTGGAAACTCGGAATATAATCTTCTAATCGTGGTGAAAGATCTTCAACATCTCCCATAAAGATCTTCCCTTTTTTTTACCTAAAACCTTTATTCATATCCTGGAGAAAAGAAAACATAAAAGGGTGAGCTCAAATGCTCAGTAAGGGTAAACAAAATGAATATCAATCACATCATATTCATAAGAACATAACATTTTGGAAATCTTAACCTGCAAAAAAGAGCATAATTTCATAACATGGGATAAATCATAGTAGTGAAATGAATTCCCAATAATCATAAATTAAAACATGAAACTTTGTGGCATACACATATAATCATAGAGAATCATATCTTATTAGTCAAGACTCGTTGTCAAGTCTATCTTAGTGGACAAAGTCCATTTCTGAACCGAGTCACCCTCGTTTCAGTCCTGTTTCACTGAACCGGTATAACCTACCATTCCAGCCATGTCTATCTCATGAGATATAAAATCTTTACCCAATGCATTGGAGGGAGATATAGGTCCCACCCATCTCATAATGATACCATTCTTATGTGTGCCACAAAATCATAAACCATACATCATTGCATAAACCATGTAATAAAAATGGGAATCTTAAACATCGTGACATCATAAAACAACTCATATAAGATAAAGGAATTCATAAAAATAATTCCATAAATGTAATAATAGGGATAGAAACAGAACCCTTTATTATCTTAGATGGAAAATAATTTTGATAAAATGCTTGAGCTCCATTCTTGAGGAAAATATCCTTTCTACTTGAAAAACACTTTTCCTTTCTTAACATGTCATACAATTCTAAAATAAAAGAAGTTGATTAAAAATAAACTTGAAAACTTGTAAGGTAATATTATTGGAAATAATTTTTTAAAAATCCATTCATTCCGTATAAGTTAAAAAAACATTCTTCTCGTACTTTTGTCAGAAAAGTCAAAAAGTACCTCGTACGAAAAACGACAAAAGATTCCTTTCATATCTTTTACTAAAAACTCACCGAAGGGTAAAATAGGATTTAAAAAAAAATGTAGGTGAAAGGAAATAATAATAAATATTGAGGAAACATGGATTTTGATGATAAAATACACCCCAGTAAATGCCAAATTATAAACAATCTCGGATAAAAATGAGATTGTGATATTTCCCTTACCTTATGTCCGATATGCTTTGTACGTATCCGAACCTCCTGTATAATGATTTAAATAATGTCATTAAATTATTACAGAATCATATCCATTGTTATGATATCATATATGGTTCACTTATGACTTTATATTACCCGTTCTTTTGTAAATTCCATGTTAAAGAAGCGTTTTTGGGTAAAATCGTTTCATTTATCGTAGGTGTTTGGACTTGTTGTTATTGACATTATTATTACTTATATCATGATTTAATTACTTCCATAATATAAAATATGATTTATATATCATATATATTCAGTATATATATATATAATAGATAGATAAATGAAATGAAACACACCGTTCATGGAGACGGTAGTCCGTACGTACGCATGAACGATGTTTTCCTTTCCTTATTGTCTTGAATGGAAGTAAGTAGATGAAATATATATATACATAAATACAGTATATTTACCATGTCATATATTTCATTATTATTCATTATATATACTTTATAATCATTCTGGAATGGTTAACATGGATAATGAATCTCATCGCGTCGTGGAGACGGTAGTCCGTACGTACGAACGAGCGATGATATCGTTCCCATGGTCATGGAATTGTGTTGAAGTGTATTTATAATATTTAAGTATCAATATCACTTTATAATAATCATATATAGTTACTCATTACACCATTATACCCATCCAATTAAGGTGGTGGCGGAAAATAGATTACACCACTGCGTGGAGACGGTATTCCGTACGTACGCACGCGCGGTAATTTCCTTTTTCCGTAGGATGGATAGAAGGTTAATTAGAGTTTTTTCATATTTATAATAACATATAAGTATATAAGAAATACTTATGTTATTACTTTATCATGAAACAACTAAATAAGAAGAAGTTGAAGAAGAAAGAAATTGAAAAAGATCGGTAATGGATATTACCTCTTTTTGACGCGCCTTCACTTAACCTCCACTTAAAGAACTAAAGATGGTGTTTGAAGAAGACCAGGACCTCTAGGATGATACTAGGGAAGTGGAGAAGAGATTTTGTCAGGGTTTGGACGAGCTTGAATGCTCAAATTGGTGTGAGGAGGAGAGGGAGGGGGTGCCCTTTTATAAGGGAGGAGAGGGGCACCTTAGGAAAATCTCAAAATATTATTTTATATTAAGGTCAAATTCGGTTTATAATGGTTAAAAAGGGTCTTATTTCGAATATAAAGTGGTTATGGGTCGAAATACTCTCATACAATAGTATTTGACAAGTTTAGTTTATTATTTTAACCTTATCAATTAGATTTAACTCTAAGTTAAATAATTTAACTTTTACCGTGTCTTTTTGTTTTCTTACACTATATGGTTAATAAACTTACCATAACAAGCCAAACGAACCCCAAGTTGTTTATTATTAATATATCTATCCTTATCTAAGTCATTTGGCCGAAAATTAGATTTTTAAGAATAAAATAACAATTAATAATATAATATTTGTTTTAACAACTATTTTATGTCAATTTTGACACTATTTAGTAATTGATTTTTGTGAAAATCATAACAGAATGATTAGTTCGAAGAAAGTTAATTAAATCAATAATAACATGTCATAGGAACCTAGAAAATTAATGTAATTCATAAAAAGTCTCAAATTACATTTATTTGGGTATTTATAACATCAATTATGTCAATATTTCATTAATAAGATAATTACTCCATCATCGTTGTGTCATAAATAAATTAAATTATTTAATGTCTAAAAATTATAAATAAAATACCATTATGTATGAAATATTATTATCTTTATAATGATGATTTACAATCGAATTTATCTTATGTATAACCCTATATTAAAAATATTTTAGTAAATAAACATTGATTTTAACTCTTTTAACTCTTCTTTGAATTAAATAATAATAAATGTCCTAATCTAATCCAAGTGGGCCTAAATGGTCATATTTTATTCCTAAGGTTGTTTTTGGTCGAATTACACATATCCAATAGAATTAGGACATGTGTTAGGGTAATAATAATATCATTTTTAACGTTAATTACCCTATTTACTTTTAACCGTGGTAAAAAAAAGTAAAAAGTTAGTATTCACCAAAAATTATTTTCATCTCATTGAACCACATTTTACTTAATGACATAAACCGTGTCTCTCTTATTTTTGAAATTCCATTCATAGAAGCAGTAAAATTATGTTTTATGAAAAATTCATTTTTTTAACTACCACTTAGTGGTTTCACTATTCATCAAAAAATGAAAGTTTCCAGAATAATACCAAAAATTAGGCCTAAGAAATATTTGATATTATGAACTCAAAAATGATGTCTATTTTACCAAATTCAAAACATATCAATTGCATTAATTTAAAAATTAATTCCCGTCATCAAAACAAATATCGTGTTCTTAAGAGATAATAACTATCAAAAGACTGACACTTGTTTATGTCTGGTTTAAATGTGAAATTAAATCCAATGACCAAAATTGTATTAAATTGTAAAAATATATTCTAGATATAATTTAAAACCACTCAAATTAATAATTTATCACTATTAATTATTTCGATTGAAAAATTTGTTTTTAATTAAAATTTAGTAATTTTCACTATTCATCAAAATATGAATGTTATCCGAAAATTACGAAAATTTCACCCAAAGATAATTTCGATATTCCGAATCCAAAAATGAAGTCCATTTTGAAAAATAAAATTTACAAAATTTCAAAAAGTGGTTATTACTATTCATAACGGCTAGTTTAAATAATATTTTTATAGCATATTGTTGTTTAGTGAAACTCGTTATTGCGTACTACACACGCTATCGAGGAAGGTCACGATTGCTTGTAATACAAGGCAAGTCAAGGATGCATGTTGTTCAAGCTCCTTTTGGTGTAGCGTACAACACAAGACATTAATGAAATTAAAAAAATATTTTTCATAAAATCTCGGGGTGTTACATTCTACCCCCCTTAAAAAGAATTTCTCCCTCGAAATTCGTCGGGGTTATAAATGGTTTACTATTCAAAAGTTTCTTTAATAGAAACCCACATCGTAAAAAGGAATAACAAAACCAATCTTTAAAAACAAAAGTATGAAACGTAACGGTTACCCAAATAAACTAATCATTGGGTTTCCACATAGGTGAAAATATGGATATGGAAGAGAAATCTAATCATCATGTTCTGATGGAGAGTGGTAGAGAACATGGCTATGGAAGATCCAGCAATCACAAAGCCATAAATTTGTGATGATCTAAGGTACCATCTGATTCATCAGATATAAGAGCACTAGGACAACATTTTTGGTTTTCACGATCATTTCCCTAAAGTTGATGAACTTGGAATTAGAAGAAATACTTTCGTGATTTTGGTATAGTCTCACCGTTTGTCATTCTTTGGAAAATTTCCACTTCATCTCTTAAAGAAATGTAGTTGAATTTTTCATTCGTGATGTGTTAGCAGATCATGTGATAGAATGATGGGTCATTCCATCTCTTTCAAACAAAAGGTTAGCAAAAGTTATAAGTCCATCTTATGGTTAATCGTATATGGTTCCAAAAATGAACTTATACTTCATATATCATACCGCTTAATAAAATAAAACTAGTTTCTACTAACCAAAGACTTCCTGTAGGCCAGTGGTAGGTGATAAAGGCCTGTCGCACTTCGGTTGTGGGTTCAATTCCCACAGCCTTGTCCGAAGCGATGGGCTGTCGCCCGTACTGCAGGTTGTCCTTTTTCTAAAACTATATTACTATAATATCCCATCAATAATATCGAAAAAAATTCTATCCTTAAACAATACTAACTTATGTCCAACATAATCCATTCCAATCTTTAGGCTTATCCATAATACTGCAGTCCACTCTCATAATATAGTGAAAACGATTACCAGAGATTTAATACCATCGTTGATCCCCATAAGATATGTCTTGTTGGTCACATTCCAAACACTCAAAGGACTTAATCATGCATTCTCTTGAATACCCATTGAAACTTAGTGAAAACATGAATGCAGTTAAAAGTTAACACCTTCCACATACCAAAATCCTCAAAATTCTATATACTCAAACCATGATATCACTTAGTCCTTATATCAATCATGAGCTCATGAATACTGTCAAACATTTCATTTTCTCCTTATCCCTTCATTATGTGCATATCATCTTTTTTTCCAAAAATATCTCAATCACATTCCATGGTTACCGGTACCATTGAAAACCACAATATACCAATACATAAATATTCCAATATTCCACGATACTATATACAACATTATTTTGGAATCCCATTACATAAACACTTAATCATTCCACCACATTGTTGTCATATTCAACATCGCCAATAGTGATCACATGTGACTTCCCTTTTTCCTTTTCCTTAAGTGGTTGCTCATGTCGATCATCACTAACCCTTGGATTAGGGCATTTATTAGCATAATGCCCCATTTCCTTACACTTGAAGCATTGAAGTGTTGGTGGTGCATTCTCTGCAGTCTTTTATTTATTCCCATCATTAGAAACCCTTTTTTCCATTACTTAGACACTCAGCTGCTCGATGACCTTCTTTTCCACACTTAAAACATTTTCTAGTCCCTTTAAGACAATCTCCACCATGCTTCTTTCCACACTTTGAGCATAAGGAATCATTCATCTTCTTTTCACCATTATTCTGAGATTTCTCCTTGAACTCCATCTTTCGTTTCTTGTCAAAACTATGAGATGGATAAGTAATACCAACTTCCATTTCTACCTTGAGAGCACAACGCACAATTTCTTCATAGCTACTGAAGTCTCTTATAGCTAATGCCCTTAGAAGATTTGGTTTTAAGCCACTGAAGAATCGATCAACTTTACTTTTAGGTTGGATGATAAATCCAGACGCATACCTTGCAAGCCTTGTAAAATTCGCTTTGTATATACCAACGGATTTATCATCCTTTTGCTTTAGTTCGAGAAACTCCTTCTCCATCTTTTTTCGAAGAATACGAGGGAAGTACTTATTGAAAAATAAGCTCTTGAACTCGTCCCATTTCATGGACTCAATTTCATCTCTTGGCCTCGTATTCTTGATAAGATTCCACCATTGATCACCATCACCTTCCAAACGATATACTGCTAAGATGACTTTATCATGTTCAGAACATTGAAAAACTGAAAATATCTTTTCAGTGGTAATGATCCATTGTTCAGAAACAAGTGGATCAAAAGTCCCACTAAAAGAAGGTGGACGTTGCCTCATGAAGGACTCAATAGAATATTGTTCCCTTCTCTGCTCATTTGTAAGTCTAGAATGATTCATAGCTTGTGTAAGTATAGAAATAAGATTTTTCACTCCATCTCCCATAACATTTGTTTGTTCATGAGGAAAATCATTGCATTGTCCATTGCATTGATCAACACGGTTCTTTCAGGTTCCAGCCATCGTCTAAAACCCAAAAAGAATAGTGTGAGAGGCAAAAATCATGCTAGGGAAAACAACATAATAAAAGGGGGAGTACCCTTAATATCTAACATCTTAGGTAAAATTCTAAGATCGTTAGCGCAATTCTAGGACTATAACCTATACGTATACATAACCTTAGAGACATCCCTAGACATACCTTAGAAATATCTCTAGGGATCTCACTAACGTTTTCGCATCCTAGTTTCCAAAGGTTGACTAAACCTTTCCTCTAATACCAACTGTAAAGACCAGAAGCTTGATGTACATGGACATTACATTACTTTTGAGGAATACTTAGTACATAATAAAAACACACACACAAGGATCGTAATAGTTTAGTGTCTTTGGAAACTCGGAATATAATCTTCTAATCGTGGTGAAAGATCTTCAACATCTCCCATAAAGATCTTCCCTTATTTTTTACCTAAAACCTTTCTTTATATCCTGGGGAAAAGAAAATATAAAAGGGTGAGCTCAAATGCTCAGTAAGGGTAAACAAAAGAAATATCAATCACATCATATTCATAAGAACATAACATTTTGGAAATCTTAACCTGCAAAAGAGAGCATAATTTCATAACATGGGATAAATAATAGTAGTGAAATGAAATCCCAATAATCATAACTTAAAACATGAAACTATGTGGCATACACACATAATCATAGAGAATCGTATCTTATTAGTCAAGACTCACTGCCAAGACTATCTTAGTGGACAAAGTCCATTTCTGAACCGAGTCACCCTCGTTTCAGTCCTGTTTCATTGAACTGGTATAACCTACCATTCCAGCCATGTCTATCTCATGAGATATAAAATCTTTACCCAATGCATTGGAGGGAGATATAGGTCCCACCCATCTCATAATGGTACCATTCTTATGTGTGGCACAAAATCATAAACCATACATCATTGCATAACCCATGTAATAAAAATGGTAATCTTAAACATCGTGACATCATAAAACAACTCATATAAGATAAAGGAATTCATAAAAATAATTCCATAAATTTAATAATAGGGATATAAACAGAACCCTTTATTATCTTAGATGGAAAATAATTTTGATAAAATGCTTGAGCTCCATTCTTGAGGAAAATATCCTTTCTACTTGAAAAACACTTTTCCTTTCTTAACATGTCATACAATTCTAAACTAAAAGAAGTTGATTAAAAATAAACTTGAAAACTTGTAAGGTAATATTATTGGAAATAATTTTTTAAAAATCTATTCATGCAGTATAAGTTAAAAAAACATTCTTCTCGTACTTTTGTCAGAAAAGTCAAAAAGTACCTCGTACGAAAAACGACAAAAGATTCCTTTCATATATTTTACTAAAAACTCACCGAAGGGTAAAATAGGATTTAAAAAAATTGTAGGTGTATGGAAATAATAATACATATTGAGGAAACATGGATGTGGATGATAAAATACACCCTAGTAAATGCCAAAGTATAAACAATCTTGGATAAAAATGAGATTGTGATATTTCCCTTACCTTATGTCCGATATGCTTTGTACGTATCCGAACATCCTGTATAATGATTTAAATAATGTCATTAACTTATTACAGAATCATATTCATTGTTATGATATCATATATGCTTCACTTATGACTTTATATTACCCGTTCTTTTGTAAATTCCATGTTAAAGAAGCGTTTTTGGGTAAAATTGTTTCATTTATCGTAGGTGTTTGGAATTGTTGTTCTTGACATTATTATTACTTATATCATGATTTAATTACTTCCATAATATAAAATATTATTTATATATCATATATATTCAGTATATATATATATAATTGATAGATAAATGAAATGAAACACACCGTTCATGGAGACGGTAGTCCGTACGTACGCATGAACGATGTTTTCCTTTCCTTATTGTCTTGAATGGAAGTAGATGACATATATATATACATAAATCCAGTAGATTTACCATGTCATATATTTCATTATTATTCATTATATATACTTTATAATCATTCTGGAATGGTTAACATGGATAATGAATCTCATCGCGTCGTGGAGACGGTAGTCCGTACGTACGCACGAGCGATGATATCGTTCCCATGGTCGTGGAATTATGTTGAAGTGTATGTATAATATTTAAGTATCAATATCACTTTATAATAATCATATATAGTAACTCATTACACCATTATACCCATCCAATTAAGGTGGTGGCGGAAAATAGATTACACCACGGCGTGGAGACGGTATTCCGTATGTACGCACGTGCGGTGATTTCCTTTTTCCGTAGGATGGATAGAAGGTTAATTAGAGTTGTTTCATATTTATAATAACATATCAGTATATAAGAAATACTGATGTTATTACTTTATCATGAAACAACTAAATAAGAAGAAGTTGAAGAAGAATGAAATTGAAAAAGATCAGTAATGGATATTACCTCTTTTTGACGCGCCTTCACTTAACCGCCACTTAAAGAACTAATGATGGTCTTTGAAGAATACCAGGACCTCTAAGATGATACTAGGGAAGTGGAGAAGAGATATTGGTAAGGTTTGTCTGAGCCTGAATGCTCAAATTGGTGTGAGGAGGAGAGGGAGGAGGTGCCCTTTTATAAGGGAGGAGAGGGGCACCTTAGGAAAATTTCAAAATACTATTTTATATTAAGGTCAAATTCGGTTTATAATGGTTCCAAAGGGTATAATTTCGAAGATAAAGTGGGGATGGGTCGATATCCTCTCATCCAATAGTATTTAGACAAGTTTAGGTTATTATTTTAACCTTATCAATTAGATTTAACTCTATGTTAAATAATTTAACTTTTACCGTGTCTTTTTGTTTTCTTACACTATATGGTTAATAAACTTACCATAACAAGCCAAACGAACCCCAAGTTGTTTATTATTAATATATATATCCTTATCTAAGTCATTTGGCCGAAAATTAGATTTTTAAGAATAAAATAACAATTAATAATATAATATTTGTTTTAACAACTATTTTATGTCAATTTTGACACTATTTAGTAATTGATTTTTTTGAAAATAATAACAGAATGATTAGTTCGAATAAAGTTAATAAAATCAATAATAACATGTCATAGGAACCTAGAAAATTAATTTAATTCATAAAAAGTCTCAAATTACATTTATTTGGGTATTTATAACATCAATTATGTCAATATTTCATTAATAAGATAATTACTGCATCATCGTTGTGTCATAAATAAATTAAATTATTTAATGTCTAAAAATTATAAATAAAATATCATTATGTATGAAATATTATTATCTTTATAATGAAGATTTACAATCGAATTTATCTTATGTATAACCCTATATTAAAAATATTTTAGTAAATAAGCTTTGATTTTAACTCTTTTAACTCTTCTTTGAATTAAATAATAATAAATGTCCTAATCTAATCCAAGTGGGCTTAAATGGTCATATTTTATTCCTAATGTTTTTTTTGGTCGAATTACACTTATCCAATAGAATTAGGACATGTGTTAGGGTAATAATAATATCATTTTTACCCTTAATTACCCTATTTACTTTTAACCGTGGTAAAAAAAGTAAAAACTTACTATTCACCAAAAATTATTTTTAACTCATTGAACCACATTTTACTTACTGAAATCAACCATGTCTCTCGGATTTTTGAAATTCCATTCACAGAATCGGTAAAATTATGTTTTATGAAAAAATCATTTTTTTTAACTACCACTTTGTGGTTGCACTATTCATCAAAAAATGAAAGTTTCCAGAAAAATACCAAAAATTAGGCCTAAGCTGTATTTGATATTATGAACTCAAAATTGATGTCTATTTTACCAAATTCAAAACATATCAGTTGCATTAATTTAAAAATTAATTCCCGTTGTCAATACAAATAGCGTGTTCTTAAGAGATAATAACTATCAAAAGATTGACACTTGTTTATGTCTGGTTTAAATGTGAAATTACATCCAATGACCAACATTGTATTAAATTGTAAAAATATATTCTAAATATACTTTAAAACCACTAAAATTAATAATTTATCACTATTAATTATTTCGATTGAAAAAGTTGTTTTTAATTAAAATTTAGTAATTTTCACTATTCATCAAAATATGAAAGTTATCCGAAAATTACCAAAATTTCACCCAAAGCTAATTTCGATATTCCGAATCAAAAAATGAATTCCATTTTGAAAAATAAAATTTACAAAATTTAAAAAAGTGGTTATTACTATTCATAACGGCTAGTTTTGATAATATTTTAATAGCATATTGTTGTTTAGTGAAACTCGTTATTGTGTACTACACATGCTATCGAGGAAGGTCGTGATTGCGTGTAATACAAGGCAAGTCAAGGATGCGTATTGTGGAAGCTCCTTTTGGTGTAGCATACAACACAAGACATTAATGAAATTAAAAAGAATATTTTTCATAAAATCTCTGGGTGTTACAATCCCCCTCCCCCCTGCCCTCATACTCTCCTTCCCTCCCTTCCCCTCCCCTCCTACCTCCCCAGCCCCTTCCCCCACCACTCCCCCCGGACAATGATCTTCCACCAGTAGCCCCCTCCCCCCTACCCTCATCCTCCCCTCCCCTCCCCTCCCCTCCAACCTGGCCAACCCCTCCCCCTGCCCTCATCCTCCCCTCCCCTCCCCTCCCCTCCAACCTGCCCAACCCCCTCACAGAAGCTCCTCTCTGCCTATAGAACCTGCAATTATGTACACCAGTAATAAAACACACTTGTTATCTATATAACATGATCAAACTCTAAAATAATTCAACAAACACTTTCCCAAAAATAATAAATGTCTACGCTGATGATTTAATGATAATAAGAAAGAATGAAGACAAATAATTAATACCTAAGTGGACTGAGTTGGTGTGCCCATACAGGTGGAAAAAAGAGCATAACCTAGAATGTAGGAGTATTAGTAACAGATGTTGAATAAAAATAGTTACATAATGATCATCCTTAGTTATCAATTACATATTGATGAAATAAATGTTACAGAAATCCTGAATACTGGAAACAGAATTTTAGGAATTGAGTATAGAAATTTACATATTGGGCAGTTTCTATTGTAATAAGATGTTGTAGAGCCCAAAATTGGAATGTGTATCAAGTATATAGAAATACAGGTTGCCTATGAACAATAGTATTCTTCTCTTCATCCACCAAGACCATCATCAAGTATATAATGATGACATATATGTAACAGAAATACTGAAGAACTGGAATAGAAGTTACGAAATTGAGCATTGAATGTTTCATCTTCAACAGTTTCTACTATTCTAAGATGTTAGAGATCCAAAAACTGGATTTTGTATCTAGTATACATATATACATAGTTCCTAGGAAAAACTATAGGCCTTTTTTCCTCTTTTAGAACCATTATTTCTTACATCAAAAAGAGTATAACAGAAAACATACCATTTTTCTTCCTTGATGGTATGTTTGTTTACCCCATCATGGGTGCGAAGATGGAATGCATAATGTTGTTCTAATTCTTTGCTTGTAAAATGATTCATTGATCTAATAAAACACATAAACACTTCTTAAACAAATAACATGATACAATACCCAAAAATAATGCATGATTCACATGCTCAAACGTGTTCCACTACTCTAAAATACGATCCATTACAAAAATAAAATACATGATCCACTAATCAAAGAAAATAGAACTCTGTTGTGAAAAAATATTTACTGCTCTAAAACATGACAATTAAGATTTAGTAAAAGTAACTGTTAATAATATTTATATGTTAAATGATTGACGACCAATAAGAAAACATTTCTAGAAAACAAAGATGTTGTTGTGCCTGGTTTTCTAGTTGTGAGAAGGAGTTATTGTGGTCAAAGAACATGTAATAAGTAGGGAGATGGGGAAGTACACATTCACCCAATATGTTTACCTGCACGTACATTAATGTTTAAGAAAACATACTATGTGTGACTAAAAGGGAACACATTAATAAGCAATCCAGAAATATGTCAAAATATTTGTAAAAATACCTTCTTTCAAAATTGTGATACACTTGAATAAGATATCCCTAAATATCAATGTATAACTAAAAGGGAAACACAGACATATAAATAATCTTGAATATGTTTTGTTTCAACCTGTAAAAAATCCAATATACTTCAGCCCAAGGTAATAAGGATGAATTTCTCAAGTAAGCTGGATTTGGTGGTGTCATAAAAGCGGAGGGGCAACCAGATTTCTTTTCCCTAATTGTAGTGATTCACCCATGATAAGAAGTTTCAACAAATAGACGTCAAAAACTTCATAAGACCAGAAAACATGAAATAGAGTAAAAAAAAGATGAATACAGATTGAATCTTGTGGTAGTATTTGAATAAATATCACCATATTATACAAATTCACAGTTGAATAAATAATAATTTCATATATAATATGTAAACACAAATGAATTTTCCAAAAACAAAAAATTTCATTACTATATCGTTGTCATCATCACTACTTGTGGCTAATGGGTGATCTTCAGTGTTGAACCCAAGCATGTGAAGATCCCAACTAAAATTTTAGTCAAGAATGATTCTACAATGAGGGGAAGCATTTCTTTGCTTAATGCATGATAAAGCATGAAGTGAAAACAAAACATATTACAATGACCATATGTTGTGTACTTATAAATAACATAAAGTTCATAGTAGATTTGAAAAATAATTCAAAATGTTCTCACAACCATTTCTAAATGGGTTTAAAAAAAAAATATAATTCTTGAAAGCACGATCATCCATATCCTTTGCAAAGAAATCAATCAAGCAAATGAAAAACACAATGAATTATTTCCAATAAAACCTTTTTGAAGGATTCATACATACCTTCGAGAATACACCAAATCCTTAAGCCACAATAGTTAGTCATTGTTGATGTCACACCTCCTTAAAAACATAATGATTGCACATCACATACTTGAGTAAGTAGCACAAGAGAAGAAAAATTAAGTTTGAATTAATAGAAATAATTATCTAGAGAATTAAAATTAATCTGTCTCACCATTGCATTCATAAAACTGGAGATGGTGAAAATGAAACCAAAACTAAATAATACATGTAAGCACATTGGTCACCATTACAATTATCATGAATCGTAAAAACAATTTACATATCATGGATAACATAAAATTAGGTAGAACATTAATATAAATAGAATAACCCATTGTTCCAAACTATTATCTAAAACTAAGAACATACATTTCTCAATTTATAGATGATGATAGATTGGCAGAGCAGAAGAAGCACATGGTTTATACGGTGAAGCAGAATATGATATTTATTGTAATATTGTTTGTAAATGAAATATGAAACTCTAATTTGTAAATCTTGAATGGAATGGAAAATGTTTCTAGAAATTAAGGAGATTATTTCACAATAATATGAGAACATGCCTATTGTTGGATCTATAGGCTCTTTGACGATGCTATCAGTGATAGAAAGGGGGTTAAAGAAATCAATCAATGAAATGAAAAACATAATGAATTATTTCCAATAAAACCCTTTTGAAGGATTTATACATACCTTAGAGAATACATCAAATCCTTTAGCCAAAATATTTATTCATTGTTGATATCTACCTCCTTAAAAACATAATGATTTCCCATCACATAGCTGAGTAAGTATCAAAAGAGAAAAAAATTTAAGTTTGAATTAACAGAAAAAGATATCTAGAGAATTACCTTGAATGTGAGTTACCATTGCATTAAAAAACTATAGATGGTGAAAAATAAACCTAAATTAAATAAGACATGTATACATATTGGTCACAATTACAATTATCATGCATCGTACAAACAATTTACAAATCATGGATAACATCGAATTAGGTAGAACATGAATAAAAAAAGAATAACCCACTACTCCAAACTATTATCTGAAATTAAGCACGTACCTTTCTCAAGATCCCCAGTTTAGAAAATCCGTACAATAAAAATGATGTCTCAATAAACATCTTGGGGGTATTCCATAACATTTCATTTCTTCAAAAACAATTAAATTATCAGACAGTTCACCTATGAGAAACATAATGGACACACCTACAACCACCAATGGTAAATACAACATAATAACAGTACGGATAAATATTCAGAGCTCTGATCAATGCAAGTATTACCTCATCACCCAGGGCACTAATAAGTGTAGGATTTATCTCAATCAGGGATCTGATCAATGAAGTTTGATGGAAATCATTTAGTAGTTCCATAATTCTCCTTCAACCTCATTGATGATTTGAGATCAATATAAATCAAAATCAATGGTCATATAGAATTATTCCTTTGAAATCAAACCTTATGGAGTCATCATTCCATAAAATTACACTTAAACCATAATGAAACAACATGAAATAAATTACAAAATACAAAGAGAAATATGGGCTGAAGCCAATATACAGTAGGGTGAACTCAAATTAAGTCACTTTACATCACCAAAAATGAAATTAAGACCATTCTATGAGAAATTATAAGAGGAAAGACAGATAGATAGCTAGAGGGGTCACTATAGTAAAAAATAACGGTTTACCGTAGGTAGAGGTTACCAAAATCTCATGGCAGGTGGATTTTCTATGCATATTGGTTAAAACAGTGTAAATAAAGAGTTACAGATATACCTGCGATAAAAATCATGACCACAAGGGGAAGGAGTAAACCTTTGGAGGTGCGGAGGAGCCGAATCTGGACCAGACCGAATAGATAGTGACGATGGAGCCGAGGCAGGCAGACGCAAAGACGGAGGCCGAGCCGAATGGGTCACGACGGATGTAGGGAAACCATAAAATGGAGGGAGTAGTTGAGAATGTGTCAGCGGGGGCGTGGAGGTGTGGAGGCGGAGGTGTGGAGGCAGAGGCGGGGAGGATTGGAGGCGGAGGCGGAGGCGTGGAGGCTTGGAGGCGGAACCAGAGGCGTGGAGGCGGAGGATGATCGGGATGGGGATCAGGAGATGGGAATCACGGAGAGGCTCGAGATTGGGGAGTCACGGATAGCTGCGGGAACCCTATGAGAAATCCAGATTGGACCGATGGTGGAGCACGCAGAGGTTGATTCATGGAGGCGGAGGTGTGAAGGCAGAGGATGATCGGGAAGGTGACCGGAAGAGGGGACTCGCGGAGAGGGTCGTCAGAGGGGATTGACGGAGGCCGGCGGGAACCCTAGGAGAAGCCGATTTAATGGAGGTGGAGCGTGGGAGGGGGAGGCATAATTGTGTCGCAGGATGGGGAATTGGAAGTAGAGTAAATTATAATGTTGGTGACGTGGAAGATGGAAATGGTGACACATAGGCAAGGAGGAAGCCAAGTTTAGTATAGATAATAGATAACCCATAAAACCCACTATTAAACCATAAAAACCCTAATAAACACTAATAAATCGTAATAACCTATAATAAAACCTAACAAACTCTATTAGACCCTAATAAATTCTACAAAATCCCTAAAACCCCTAATATACAATAAAGAAACTATTAAACCATAATAAACCCTAATAATCACTAAAAACTATAACAAACCCAAAAAATGCTATGAATCCTTCCAAATAATAGCCTGCAAAACCCTACAACCCACTAG
Organism: Viscum album; assembly: GCA_963277665.1. NCBI lineage: Eukaryota > Viridiplantae > Streptophyta > Magnoliopsida > Santalales > Viscaceae > Viscum > Viscum album. The sequence continues at coordinate 703,559 of CAUJRU010000047.1, read as the reverse complement.
TAAACCCTAAAAAACCCTAATAACCCCAAAATAAATGTTAACAACCCCTAACAACCCCAAATAAATCGTAAAAAATCCTAACAACACCAAATAAATCATAACAAACTGAAACAAACCATAACAAACCCCTTATAAACTGCAATAAACCCTAACAAATCTTAAAAAACCCTAATAAATTATAATAAACCAAAATACATGTTAATAAACCCTAATAAATAATATAAACCCTAATAAATCCTAAATAACCCTAAAAAGGGTTGATAAACCCTAGAAAAAGCTATCAATGCCTATAAAAGCCCAATAAAACCATAATATACAATAAAAAATGCTAATAAATTGTAACAAATCCTAAAGCACACTAATAAACCCTAAAGAACCTTAATAAACCCTAAAAACCATATTAAACTCTAAAGAACACAAAAAACCCTAAAGAACCCAAAAAATTCTAAAACTCATTATATAAACCCTAAAAACCACTACAATACCCAAACAAAACCTAAAAAAACAATAAAAACCCTAACAACCCCTATCAATCCCAAAAAAACAAATAATCCCATAAAGCCCCCCCCCCAAAAAAACCATTAAAAAGCCATCAGATACCATAAAAACCCATAAACACCTGTTAACAACCCTTAAAAACCATAAAAACTACAAACCATAAACAACCATTAAAACCCAAAAACAGCTTCAAATAGATACATAAACCCTAAAAACATTACATAAACCCTTAAAAATGCAACAAAAACCCTAAAAACGCAACATAAACCAAAAAAATCAACATAAACCAAAAAACACTACATAAACCCTAAAAGAACTACATAAACACTAGAACTATCACAAAAACCCTAAAAAAACATCATAAACACTAAAAAATGCAACATAAACATTAAAAAATGCTACATAAAACCAAAAAACACAATATAAACCATAAAAAAACTACATGAACCCGAAAAACATTACATAAACCCAAAAAATGCAACATAAATGCTACATCAACCCGAAAAACGCTACATAAACCCAGAATATGCAACAGAAACCCTAAAAAATTCTAAATAAAACCTAAACCCTAAACATGCTACATAAACCCTAAAAACGTTACATAACCCCTAAAAATGACACATAAAATCTAAAATAGCTAACTAAACCTTAAAAATGCTAAATAAACACTAAAAATGCTACATAAACTCTAACAAAGCTTCACAAACCCTAAATAATGCTACAAAAACCCTAAAGATGCTTTAAATCCCTCAAAAATATTAAACACTAATACACCATAATATAAAAAATTATACCCTAATAAACCCCAAATAAACTCTAATAATCCCTAAAACACCATATAATCCCTAAAAACCAAATGAAACTCTACTCAACCCTAATAAAACCCGAAAATAGCTAATAACCCCTAATAAATGATAATAAAATGTAATAAACCCTAAAACCCCGTTAAGAAAACCTAAACAACACTAACCAACCCTAATAGACACTAATAAACCCTAATAAACCCCCCCCCCCAAAACCCTAAAAGCCCTAATAAACCATAAATAAGGCCAAATAAACCCTACTCAACCCTAAAAAACCATAACACACCATAATAACCCCTAATAAAACCCTAAAAACCCTAATAAAGAAAAAATGCTCATATACCTTAAAAAAAATCCCTAAAAACCCTGATACACACTAATATAACAAAATAAACCCTAAAAATGCTCACAAACAATAAAAAAATGATCACAAACAATAAAAACATGCTATATTACCTAAAAGGACCTAAAAATACTAATATAACCTAATAAAGTCAAAAATTGCTAATATACCTTAAAAATCCATAGAAACCCTAATAAACCATAATAAACTCTAATATAACCTATGAAACCCTAAAAATGCTCACAATCAAAAACAAAATGCTCACAAACAATAAAAACACACAATATTATCTAAATAGACCTAACAAACACTAATATAACCTAATAAACCGAAACAACTAATAAACCCCTAACAAACCCTAATAAACCCTAAAAATCCCTATTAAACCCCAATAAAAACTAATAAACCATAATAAAACCATAATAAAACCCTAAAAATACCTTCTAAACCCTAATAAACCTTGACACACCATAGCAAAACCAAATAAAACCCAAATAAACCCCAATAAACAAAAAAACACAATCAAACCATTAAAATGCCCTAGAAACCCTAATAAACCATAATAAATTCAAGTAAAAGCTATTAAACCATTAAAACTGCTCACAAACACTAAAAACACACTAATAAAACCAAAAAAGTCATAACAACCCCTCATATATATTAACAAAAACTAAAAAACACTCATATACCCTAATAAAAAAATTAACAAACCTTTGTAAACCCTAAAAATACGTAACAAAACCCTAATAAAATGTACTCAATCCTAATAAACCCTAATAAAACCTTAATGATGTCGACTCAACCCTAATAAAACCCTAAAAATACCTACTCAACCCTAATAAACCTTAACACACCATAATAAACCATAATAAACCCCACTAAAACCTAAAAAACTCAAATATACCATTAAAAAGCCCAAAACCCCTAATAAATGCTAATAAAACCTAACAAAGCTTAAATGCGCAAATAAAACCAAATAAACACTACTAAACACTAAAAACCCTAATATACCCTCTTAAAAATTAATAAACCATAATGAACCATAATAAATCCTAATAAATCCTAAACATACCCAAATATACCATAATATACCATAATATACTCTAATAAACCCAACTCAATCCTAATAAACCCCCAAAAATACCTAATAAACCCTAATAAACCTTGACACACCATAATAAACCCTAATAAAATCCGAATAACCCCCAAAAAACCCTAAAAACGCTATAAAACCATTAAAAAACCCTAAAACCCTAACAGACCATAATAATTGTTAATAACACCGAAAAATCTTAAATATTGATTGTAAACCCTAAAAATACCTCTAATAATAATAGTAGTAATAACGAACATCCATGTGCATATGCATTTTTATTGTTCATATAATAAATCATAACACACGTGCATGTGCATATGCATGCGCATTTGCATGTGAATGATAATAAATAATAAATAATAAATAATAACGCATATCAATTGCATGTGTTTGTTCATGTGCATGTGAATTATAATAAATGTTAAATAATTATGCACATACAAGTGCATGTGCATGGTAATAAATAATAAATAATAACCAAGTCCACATGAATGTGCATTTGCATGTGAATGATAGTAAATAATAAATAATAACATACGTGATAACAGAATAATTCACGTGCATTGTGTTTGCACGAGCATTATAATAAATAATAACAACACATGTGATAATAGAGTAACGCAAGTGCATTTCATTTTCATGTGCATGATAATAAATAATATTTAATAATGCACGTGCATGTACATTTACAAGTAATGATAATGATAATGACGCATGATGTGCATGGTAATAAATAATAAATAACAACGCACGTGCATGTGCATTTGTATTTGATGATACAAACAAAAACAACAACAACAACAACAACAACAACAATAATAATAGAATAACACAAGTGCATTTCTTGTGCACGTGCATAGTAGTAAATAATAAATAAATAATAATAAATTAGAACTCACATGCATGTGCATGTGCATTTACATTTGATGATAATATTAACAATATTAATTGTAATAATAATAATAATAATAATAATAATGCATGCACATGCATGGTAATAAATAATAAATAACAACGAACATGCATGTTCATTTTCATGTCATAATGATAATAACAATGATAATGTTGATGATAATAATAATAATAATAATAAAAGAATAATACAAGTGCATTGCATATGAACGTACATGGTAATAAATAATAAATAATAATGCACGTGCATCAACATTTGCATGTGATGATAGTAATAATAACATCAGTAGTAATAAGAGTAGTAGTAGTGCTGATAATAGTAGTAGTACTAATGCATATGATAATAGAATATTTCATGTCCATTACGTGTGCATGTGTATGGTAATAAATAATAACTCCCATGCATTGCATTTTCTTGTGATGATGGTGATGATAATAATAATAATATTAATAATATTAATATTAATAATAACAACACATGTGATAATAGAGTAACGCATGTTCATTGAATGTGCGCGTATGTGAATTTGGATGTTCATTTGAATGTGATGATAATAACAATAACAAAAACAACCACAACAACAACAACAACAACCACAATAATAATAATAACAATAATAATAACAATGCATGTGATAATAAAATAATGTGTGTGCATTAAAAGTGTATGTCCATGGTAATAAAAATATAATAATAACACACGTGCAGGTGAATGTGCATTTTCATGATATGATTATAATAACAATAATAACAACAACAACAACAACAGTAATAATAAGTTATAGTTGTTTGAAAAAACAATAGACATGACAAAAGTGATAGAAATGGTCTCTCAAAAAACCTAACAGATCACAGAGTCATTAAAAAAGGAATAAAATCTTCTACAGGTGTCCATTTCTGCTCCATGAATAGTCAAACTAAATTTCATGGAACGAACTACGATAAAAACATGTGTTGAAGGCCGAACAGACACACATATCAGAAGTTATGACCGTTTTAAGAAAAATTTGACTGGGATACCGATAGGGAAATGGAGTTTTGGATTCCTTCGGTTGGTGTTTGGGTTTTTAGGGTACCAAAAATGAATTGAAATTTGTTCAAGTTAGCCTTCTACGTAGATATCTTTCCTTCCTTCGATTTGATATGTGGTAATTCTCAAACGGAAAATGAGAGTGGAAATTATTGCTGTTTGAAGTTGGACTCTTTTTAGAGTGGTATAACAAATATATCTTCTGTTTCTTGGACCTTCTCACAGTTTTGATTATACTTGGTCCTCACTCATCTCACGAGCTTCAATTTTACTAGTCACAGTGCTCAGATGGACACCCGAAGTAGAAGTTAGGCCTATTTTAGTGAGTTACGAGTTTCATAGGTTTTTAGGCGCTATGAGGGTATCTCAATTTTAAATGACAATAACTTCTGCTAAGTGTGTTCATTTTTTCTCTACCACATATAAAATTGATGATTGTGAAATAATACACACTCTGGTAACCACTAGAACCCATTCTGACATTCTTCAACCCACACAAAGACCCAAAATCCCTTTTGAGGGTCAAAAGATTGGCTTCTTGTGTCTGTTTTTCATTAACTTCTTCTATGGGTCACCGTTTTGCCTCTACCACATATCAAATCATATCTTGAGACTAGACCTACACTCCTATAACCAACGAAGCACCTTCTCACATCCTTGAATTCCCTAAAAGGTACTTAAACCCTCCAAAAGACCATAACTTCTACTCCAGGAGTCTGTTTTGCCTCTACCATAAATCAAATCGAAGATTTTGACTAGATCTACACATTTGTGACCAATAGGAACCTTTTATCACGTTCTTAAAGACCCAAAAGGTCTTTAAGTCCTCCAAATGACCATAACTTCTTCTATGGGTGTCTGTTTCACCTCTACCACATATCAAATTGAAGCCTGCAACTAGCTCTACACATCTGTGACAAACAGGAAAATCTAAATAACCCTAAAAAACTATGAATAACCCCATAAACACTAAAACACATTAAAAACCACGCAAAATCCTAACAAACCCTAAAAAACCATAACGAACACTAAAAAACCGTAACAAACTCTAACACACCATAAAAAACCCCAAAAATCCTAAAAAGACATAACAAATCCTAAAAAACATAAAAAACACCTAAAAAGCCCTATCAAACCCCAAGAAGCACTAAGAATCCCCAATAAACACAAAAACCCCGATGAAACCCTAAAAAACCCCTAAGAACCCATAACATAACCCTAAAAACCCTAAAAACCGTAACAAAACCCTATGCTAACCTAAGAAAAACTAACACACCCATAGAAACCCTAACACAACCTTAGAAAACCTAACACACCCTTAGAAACCCTATCACACCCTTAGAAACCCTATCACACCCTTAGAAACCCCAACGCACCCATAGAAACCCTAACACAACCTTAGAAACCCTTAGAAACCCTTAGAAATCATTGCACACACTTAGAAACCCTAACCCGACCATAAAAACCCTAACCCACCCATAGAAACCCCAAAACATCCTTTGAAACCCTATCATACCCATAGACACACTGAATCACTCTAATAAGAACTAATAAATCCTAAAAACCCTACCAACCAATAATAAACCATAATAAACCCTAATAAACCCTAAAGCCCACTACTAAACCCTAATAAACACTAATAAATTGTTATAAACCCTAAAACCCTATTAGACCCCAATAAAAGATACAATAAACCTAAAAACCCAAATATACAACAAAAATGCTTTTAAACCATTTAAAATGCTAATATTAAAAAAACCCTAAAAAACCAGGCAAAACCTGACAAAACCCTAAAAAACCATAAAAAACCAAAAAATTCCCAAAATACCCTAAAAAACCCTAAAAACCATAAATAAATATTAAAAAACCCTAAAACCCCTAAAAAACATAAAACCCCTAAAAAACAGAAAAAAACGAAAAAAACGAAAACATACCTAAAAAAACCTCAAAAAAACCTCAAAAAAGCCTAAAAAGCTAAAACCACTAAAAATGATAAAAACCATAAGAAGCCTAAAAATTCCTAACCAAACCCTAAAAAACCCTATGAAACATTTAAAAACCCAAGAAACCCCCTATCAAACCCTAAAAACCTCAAAAGAAACCCTAATACACACTAAAGATCCCTAAAAAACCCTATAAATCTTAAAGAACCCTAAAGAACCACTAAAGCCACTACCAACGCTACATAAACCCTATCAATTACTACAAAAAACTGAAAAATGTTTGAAACCCCACAAAATGCAATTAAACCCCAAAAAATGCTAAAATAACCCTGATAAAGCATAAAAAATCCAAACACACCCATAAAACCCAAAAAAACGCATAAAACTCTAAACAACTCAAACAAACCGTAACAAACCCTAAAAACCCTAAAAAACCTAACAAACCCTAACCACCACTAAAAACACCTAAGAACCACTAATAAACCCTAATAACTCATAAAACCTAGTATTAACCCATAAAAACCTTAATAAACCCTAATAAATCGTAATAACCTTTAATAAACCCTAAAAACATTCTTAGACCCTATTAAACGCTAAAAAATACCTAAGACCCTTAATATACAAAAAACACTATTAAAGCATAATAAACCCTAATAATAATTAGAAACCCTTAAAAACCCGACAAAAGGCTACAAAAATCCCTAAATAATAGCCTAGAAAACCTTACAACCTACTAATAAACCATAAAAAACCCTAATAACCCAAAAAATAAATCGTAACAAACCCTAACCACCCAAAATAAATCTTAAAAAATCCTAAAAATGCCAAAAAAAAATCATAACAAACTGAAACAAACCATTACAAACCCCTAATAAACCGCAATAAACCCTAACAAATCATAATAAACCCTAATAAATCGTAATAAACCCAAATACACATTTCTATACCCTAATAAATAAAATAAACCCTAATACATCCTAAATAACCCTAAAAAAGGTTGATAAACTCAATAAAAGTCTATTAATGCCTACAAAAGCACAATAAAACCCTAATATACAATAAAAATGCTAATAAACTGTAACAAATCTTAAAGAACACTAAAAAACCCTAAAGGACCCAAAAAATGCTAAAATAGATTATATAAACCCTAAAAATAGATACAATACCCAAAGAAACCCTAAAAAACACTAAAAACCCCTAACAACCCCTATCAATCCCAAAAAAAACAAATAAACCCATAAACCCCCCCCCCCCCCCCCCAAAAAAAACCCATTAAAAAGCCATCAGATACCATAAAAAACCATAAACACCAGTTAACAACCCTTAAAACCCTAAAAAACCCTACAAACCATAAACAACCATTAAAACCATAAAAAGGCTTCAAATATATACATAAACCCTAATAACGTTACATGAACCCAAAAAAATGCAACAAAACCCCTAAAAAGTCAACATAAACCAAAAAAGGCAACATAAACAAAAAAACGCTACATAAACCCTAAAATCACTACATAAACCCTAGAAATGTAACATAAACCCTAAAATACACAACATAAACCCTATTAAATGCAACATAAACATTAAAAAATGCTACATAAAACCTAAAAACACAATATAAACCCTAAAAACACTACATGAACCCAAAAAACATTACAATAACCCAAAAAATGAAACATAAACATTTCATCACCCCTAAAAACACAACATAAAACCAGAAAACATAACATAAACCCTAAAAATGCTACATAAAACCTAAACCCTAAAAACGCTTCACAAACCCTAAAAATGTTATACAGCCACTAAAAATGATAAAAAAACCTAAAACCACTAATAAACCCCAAAAATGCTACATAAACACTAAAAATGCTACATAAACTCTAACAACGCTACACAAACCCTAAAAATGCTACAAAAACCCTAAAGATGCTTCAAAACCCTCAAAAATATTAAACCCTAATATACCATAATATAAAAAATTATACCCTAATAAACAACTAATAAACCCCTAAAGAACCACTAAAGGGTCCAGCAGATGCAATCGAGAAATTGCATATATAACATGTTTATTCAGAAAACATAACCAGGAAAAACAAACTAAACAGTGAATTGCACTATGCAGAGTGTGGTCCCATACCATCACTGAGGTCTTAAATGCCTCCAACAATTATAATAGGCTTAAATACATTAAACTAAATAGTTTGAGACTTTAATATTTCAATTAAAACCATTTTGGCGTTCCCCAGCCAAAATGCCCTGATGAGCGAAGACCCCTTACCCGGCCTCGCTCACGCAAACTAGTAACCGGGCATACCCAAAGGCATCCCATAGGTCCCATAAACAATACAGTATGAAAATGCAGATAAAACGGGTTCCGCTCAAAATACTCAAAAATGCGCTGAAGACCACGTCACCCAAACAACCATGAAAACACAAAATGAAGTATGCACCGCTAACCTGAGACATGCACGATGCTACTCCTGTGGTAACACCCGCCAATTTGGTCTAAAACACGGTAAATCTAAAAAAGATTCAAAAACGCTCAAAGGGCTATAACTCGTTCTAGAATGAAAATAAGACAAAACGGCCAAAGAGGAATCAAGGCCTTACCGAGGGGGTTCCAACACACTAATCAGCGATTGAATCGAGTCTCGGACGGACGAACGGGAGGAGGAAACAGGTTCGGCCGGCTCTCCCCGCTCAACCCAATGAAGGAATTTAGTTTTTCCCCAAAAATGAGACTACTGCCCGTTTTAACGAAAAAAAAGTACACGGCGTGTACTTTAGGACTATACGTCGTGTGTATTTCATTTAACTGTTCAAAAGATAGCTGAATTCCGCTGACTTACATTCTGAACCTGCCGACGTGAGTACACAGCAAGTACCTAGGGGTACACGGCATGTACTTGGTTCCTCTTATCTTCCTCACCGACATACCCACACCCCATGTGTTTCCCTTATACACAGCTAGACTACACGGCTTGTCCAAAGGGATCACGGCGTGTCCCTGGTTCTACCCGGCCAATGGCCTACACGCCATGTATGGCCTCACACGGTCGGGGGGGGGGGGGGGGTATAGACGGCGTGTACTAAACGACATGTCGTGTAGTAAGAAACTACTACACGGTCATCACACGACATGTACTCGGAGAGCACACGGTCGGCACTCGCTAACCACATATACGGCGTGTACTCAAAAGTACACGGCGTGTAACCTGGAAATTTTCATAATCTTCCCGTTTATTCCAGTTTCCTCAGAAACTGGTCAAAAAAAATTCAAACAGGGTCGGGATTTTGACCCGTTCGGAAAACCCGGGTTCTTACAAACTCCCCACATTAACGTAGCTCATCCCCAATCTACCCAACGATACTAGGAGATGGCACCGAACATGCACATCCCAGTTAAAAAACCCGGACTACCCCGATTTCAAAGGTTCCGGCTAAATTCCTTAAGGGGGCTCCCCACCTTAGGAATCGCCTTACCCGGTCTCAACCCAAAAAAACGTAAAGCAAACAAGATTTACTAACCTATTTTCCTGACGCATAGTACTCCCATGACACATCGTCACCCCTGCACCTCATTGGTGTTGTTATGCCACTTTTGACACCCAACGTAGCCTGCACCGCATCAGTGTCCGCCTCCATGAGGACCTGGTGCCTAGCACCTCAAGTAACCCGAATTCACGATGCCCCGATGCCCACAACACCTCAAGTAACCCACATACATGATGCCCCGATGCCACACATCTCATACAAATATCTATATATATCATGCACCCAAGATGGTTCCGACCCACTAACTAGCATCTAGTCAGTCCCCAAAGATCCTGTGCACCTCGAGCACTCAAAACAGACATAGCTCTAGAGGTCATGCCAAAAAGGAAACATGGAGATCACGGTCACACCGTGGTGTACCTCTAACTGTCATCCACTCACCGGCCTACTCATCCTCTGGCAGCTCCACGGCGTGCACCTGGCCTGAAACACGGCTGCCTGACGCCAGACCTCTCTGTGATTCTACTCCAGTCACCAGCCACTAACCCCTCAACTGGGTCCCACCATCTCTGTCACGACCTCCGCGCAAAGCTGAACCTCGACTACCCTCTTCGGGTACCGATCCCTAACCAACTCCAGACACTGCAGTCTGTCCTGGACCCTACCTGCTGGCTATCTGTGAAGGCTGCCTGCAAAACCTATCCAGATGCCCGTCCTGTCCACATGCCCGACACTCCATCGGAGGCCTGTCGCACTACGCCCGAACATGTCCCGACTGTCCACACTGGGAGCAAATCACTGAATAACTCCCACGAGGTGGTCTAGCTGAATCACTGCCCTGACTGCCCTACTAGAACTCATCCCGTCCTCACTTCCTACTGTCTGAACCATCACCTAAAGCTGTCATCCTGACCAAGTGATATTTCTCTCTCTCGTTTCCCTCGGCGATGAGCGCCAGATTCACCACCTCGGAGAAAGAACCCAGCCTGAAGATGTTCACCTAGACCCGAATGGCGTCTCGCAAGCCATACTCGAAGCGCCTCACCCTAGGTGCATCGTCACTCACCATACCAGGTGCAAAGTGAGACAACTCTGTGAAATTAGCTGCGTATTCCATGGCGGACATGTCTCCCTGCTGAAGACTCAAAAACTCTCGATCCCTCTCTGCCCCCAGCATCTCCGGGTAGAAGTGCTCAAAGAACCTGTTCTTGATGTCCGACCATGCCAGTCCCTCGTGCCTATGAGCCTGAACATGTATTTCCCACCAACGCTTTTCCGGTCCTCTCAGCATGTACGTCTCCAGCTTGACCCTCCGCCCTGGTGGCGTCCTGAGCTGCTCGAATATCATCTGCATACTTGTTATCCAGTTCTCCGCCTCCTGTGGACCACCCTCACCCTGAAAAAGCGGTGGGTGCTACGACTGGAACTCCCGCGTCAGGTACGCCATAGAAGGCTCTGCACCCTGAGAGCCACTATCAATCTCCTGCAAGTCGCGTACCAGGCTCGCTCGGAGATGCTCTTCGAGCCACGAACTGAACGATGCCAAACTCGGCTGTTGTCCTTACTGCACTGGATCTTGAACCTGATCCTGTCCCTGAGCCTGTACCTACGGCTCATGCTCTGCCTGTACCGAATTCTGACCCTGATCCTGTGGTACTGTATCATCTCTTGCCGGACGCTACATCGATTCGTGAAGGAGTAACCCACTGAATACCATAAATGGTCAGACAGGCCATACATATATATAACAATATATTTTATGCAGATAAGGAAAGTAGTAAAAGGTAGTTCATAACAACTACCCTTACTCCCCCTCACTGCAACCCATGCCCCATAGCATCTCGGCCTCATGGCCTCCTTTCCCGCTCAACAGAGCCAAGTATCAAAAGTACCTCGTACCATGCCCGTCCCTACAACTCACGTTGCCTCAAACCGATGACAGAGTCGCCCAATCCGGACAGTTACACTGGCTCAACCATAGTACATGTTTTCTCTCATAAGAGTCAGCCCTAATATCCTACAACATGCAATTCTACAAAAATATAAAGCATGGCATACTCATTTCACAACTATCAATTCTATCCAGAATTTCACCACTTTACATTTCAAAGTAGATAAATCATGGGAATTGATTTTTTTCACATGGAATTATCACTTCACAAAGCATACGTTCAATTATTAAATTGAAATACCCTAAAAATGTGCCTATCAAAAGACAAACCACCATCCTTGCCATATCGGGCCAAGGTCCAATTCTCCCTTACCAAACCAGGTCAAGGGCCACATATCACAATCAATAAAATCACACACCAAGTGAGCCACCAAGGTGGAAATCATATAAACTGTAATCTGAGCAAAAGCAAATAGCAATTCCCACCCATGGAAACTAGGTCCATCCCTCGTACCTGGGGCTGCAGGCACCCAAGCACAAGCTAAAAACCTAGTCCCAGTAACAAAAACTTATCTCCAGTCTACCATATCCCAAATAGTAAAACCAATAGAAATAAAAAGAGAAGTCTCAATCTCATTAATAGCCAGAAAAACACTGCTACTAAATCCTTGTTAAGAACTCCTCTAATACCACTTTGTAACGACCCGGACCCGGCTAGCCACCCGAACAGTGCCGAACGGGTCGGGCGTCACTACCTTAGGTGCACCTCCCCTGAATGCCAAAGGCTACCGACTAGAACCGAGGGTCTGAATTGGTATAGTGGGGAGGCAATACCCTCACTTAGGATCATATTATGGGTACCAGTCCAAGTATAACAGTAAAGATGCAGCGGAAAAAAAGACTCGGCAGACTCGAACTAGACCCGCATAGCAGAAGCACATTCAATAACAATAAACAGCGAAAGCAATAAGTATAAACAACAGCAGCGGAAAGAAACACAATAGCATGCTGATACCATGTAACTACTACTGAACAGTAAAACATGCATCCAAAGCAGGTCATATGCAACTGAATATAAAAAGGGTGCTAATGGTTAACCAAAAGTAGCTACAACAAGTAAGCATGCCAATACAAAAAAGTAAACAAAACAAATTAAACCCATCTAGGCATGACATCAAGGTCCATACCATCTCCATGCAACAACTAACGTAACCCATCTACTGAAGCTGGCCTCTTTCCTGCATGTAATTCCATAAAGTCTGCACGCGTCCCGAAGGGCCCGTGCAGGGTGTGAGAAAAATCTCAGTAGTATACCACCCAACGGTGCATACAAAATATATGTGTTTAAGCAGTCATGCATTTATAAGGAAATCAGTGAACAGTATAGTGCACAAATAAACACAAACTCCATTGGTGCTCAATAGCCACCATGGAGTATCACCTGCTTCGGCCAACGCCGGAATCTCTGTTGTGTAACCCGACACCATGTTCCACCTAACACCTCATGTCTCAAGTACCGACATCCCGAAGGCACGCCCAAAATACTAACCCAGCACTATGTACCTCCTGACACCTCGTGTCTCAAGTACCAACATCCCGAAGGCACGCCCAAAATAGTAACCCGACACCATGTGCCTCCTGACACCTCGTGTCTCAAGTGCCGACGTCCCGAAGGCACGCGCATCTCCTGAAGGCTCCTCACCTCCCACATGGCTTTCTATGGCAAGCACCCCCAACCAAAATACCTAACTGAAACTATGGGGGCCTCTACCCACACGAGTGGTCAAAACCACCTCATCGCAGAGTATCTCTGTCTACATGGTACTCAAAGTCCCAGGTGAGCGGTAATCACTAAAAAGTACCTAAGCCACCAACACATCGGACACCTCATGTCCCTGCGACCATGTCGCTCAAGTCCGATGGCATCGCCATCCTAGTAACTCGGGCCATGCCCAACCTGACAGTCGTACTGCCTCAAGCCGACGTCCATGACACCCAATCCCGTGGTCAAAACCACCCAATGTAACCTGGGAAAATCCCCAACCTGTGATCAGCATCAGTCAAGCGTAACTGGGCCGAGCCCAACACAACCCAAAAGGGTCCAGTAGATGTAGTCCAAAAATTGCATATATAACATGTTTATCGAGAAAACATAACCAGGCAAGACAAACTAAACAGTGAATTGCACCATGCAGAGTGTTGTCCCATACCAGCACTGAGGTCTTAAATGCCTCCAACAATTATAACAGGCTTTAATAAATTAAACTAAATAGTTTGACACTTTAATATTTCAATTAAAACCATTTTGGCATTCCTCGGACAAAATGCCCCGATGAGCAATGGCCCCTCACCCGGCTCTGCTCACACAAACTGTTAACCGAGTATACCCAAAGGCATCCCAGAGGTCCCATAAACAATACAGTATGAAAAATTAGATAAAACAGGTCTTGCTCAAAATAACCAGAAATGTGCTGAAGGCCAGGTCACCCAAACAAACGTGAAAACACAAAATGAAGTATGGACCACCTACTTGAGACTCTCATGATGCTACTCCTCTGGGAACACCGACCAATTTGGTCTAAAACACGGTAAATCTACAAAATATTCAAAACCGATCAGAGGGCTATAACTCGTTCTAGAATGAAAATAAGAAAAAACGACCAAAGAGGAATCAAGGCCTTAACAAGGGGGTTCCAACACACTAATCATTGATCAAATCGGGTCTTGAACAGACGAACGGGAGGAGGAAACAGGTTCAGCCGACTCTCCTCACTCAACCCAACGAAGGAATTGAGTTCTGTATAAAAAATGAGGCTACTGCCCATTTTAGCAAAGAAAAGATAGTACACGGCGTGTACTTTAGGACTACACGCCGTTTATATTTCATTTAACTTTTCAAAAGATGGATGAGTTCCACCGACTTACTTTCCGAACCTGCCGACGTGAGTACACGGCGTGTACTTGGATCCTCTTCTCTTCCTCGCTGACATACCCACACGCCATGTGGTTCCCTTATACACGGCTAGACTACACGGCGTGTCCAAAGGGAACACGACGTGTCCTTGGTTCTACCCGTCCAACGGCCTACACGCCATGTATGGCCTCACACGGTCGTGGGGGGGGGGGGTATACATGACGTGTACTAAACGACACATCGTGTAGTAAGAAACTACTACACGGTCATCACATGGCATGTACTCAGTGAGCACACAGACGACACTCACTAACCACATACACGGCGTGTACTCAAAAGTACACGGCGTGTAACCTGGAAATTTCCAGAAACTTTCCGTTTACTCCAGTTTCCTCAGAAACCGGTCAAAAAAAATTCAAACAGGGTCAGGATTTTGACCCGTTCTTAAAACTCGGGTTCTTACATAAATCATAACGCATGTGCGTGTGCATATGCCTGCACATTTTCATGTGAATGATAATAAATAATAAATTATAAATAATAACACATGTGAATTACATGTGTATGTGCATGTTCATGTGAATGATAATAAATAATAAACAATAATATACATCCAAGTGCATGTGCATGTGCATGTTCATGTGCATGGTAACAAACAATAAAAAATAACCAACTCCACATGAATATGCATTTTCATGTGAATGATAATAAATAATAAATAATTACACATGTGATAATAGAATAATGCACATGAATTTCATGTGCATGTGAATGAGAATAAATAATAATAACACATGTGATGATAGAATAAAGCAAGTACATTTCATTTTCAACTGCATGATAATAAATAATATATAATAACACACGTGCATGTGAAATTACATGTAATGACAATAAAAATGACGCATGCACATGCATGGTAATAAATAATAAATAACAACGCATGTGCATGTGCATTTGTATTTGATGATACAAACATATATAATAATAATAATATGATTATTATTATTATTATTCAAGTGCAATTCATGTGTATGTGCATAGTAGTAAATAATAAATAAATAATAATGCACATGCATGTGCATGTGCATTTACATTTGATGATAATATTAATAATACTAATTGTAATAATAATAATAATAATGCATGCACGTGCATGGTAATAAATAATAAATAACATGGCACATGCATGTGCATTTGCATGTGATAATGATAATAATAATGTTAATGATAATGATAATAATGATAATAATAATAATTGTGATAAAAATAATAATAATAAAATAATAATACAAGTGCATTGCATATGAAAGTGCATTGTAATAAATAATAAATAATAACTCATGTGCATCTACATTTCCATGTGATGATAGTAATAATAACAGCAGTAGTAATAATAGGAGTAGTAGTGGTGATAATAGTAGTAATACCGATATATGTGATAATAGAATATCACATGTGCATTACGTGTGCACGTGCATGGAAATAAATAATAACACCCGTGCATTGAATTTTCATGTGATAATGATGATGATCATAATAATAATAATAATAATAATATAAATATTAATAATAACAATGCATGTGATAGCCAACAAGCTTGTACCCAAGTGGTACAAGCTCCTGCTTGGCATCCAAAAGACCCGGGATCAAATCAGGGCAGGGAAGAATTTCTGGGTTACCGTAGTAGCCTTGTAGCAGGGTACTATAGCAATACTATAGCGGTGGCAGAACTGTTGCAGCGGCGACACTGTAGGGGCGGTGGCACTATTGGAGGGTACTGTAGCAGTGGTGGGTACTGTAGAAGTACTGTTCACAGAGGGTTCCTTTGGGAAAAAAATGGGCTTTCAAGCCTTGTATTTAGGCCACATAGCCTTGGGTGTTTGGGCTATGTGATGGGTCTCCGTCAACCCACACTAAAGAGGTATTTTCTTTAAAAATAAATTGAGGCTTCGGTCCCAACCTTTTAAAAAAACAATGCATGTGATAATAGAATAACGAACATGCATTGAATGTGGGTGTATGTGCGTTCGCATGTGCATTTTCATGGGATTATAATAACAATAAGAAAAACAACAAAAAACAAAATAATAATAATAACAATAACAATAACAACCCATGTGATAATAAAATAACATGTGTGCATTTCATGTTCACATGCATGGTAATAAAAATATAATAATAAAGAACGTGCATGTGCATGTTCATGTGGATGAGATGATGATAATAATAAACTTGGTCCTCACTCGTCTCACGAGCTATTATTTGACTAGTAACAGCACTCAAAAGGACACCTGAAGGAGAATTTATGCCTATTTTAGTGAGTTGCGGGTTTCTTATGTTTTTAGGCACTATGAGAGTTGCTCAATTTAAAATGACAATAACTTCTGCTACGTGTGTTAATTTTGGCTCTAGAACATATAAAACCGAATACTGTGAAAAGATACATACTTTGGTAACCACTGGAACCCTTTTTGACATTCCGCAACCCCCAAAAAGATCCAAAATCCCTTGGGATGGTCAAAAGATTGGCTTCTGGTGTACTTTCTGCAATAACGTCTTCTATGGGTGTCCTTTTTGCCTCTACCACATATCAAATCGAAGCTTGCGGCTATACCTACACACCTATAACTACCAAAGCTCATTCTCAAATCCTTGAAGGTGCAAAAAGGTACTTAAACCCTCCAAAAGATTATAACTTATACTCCAGGAGTCAGTTTTTCCTCTACCATATATCAAATCGAATCATTCGACTAGATCTAAACATATGTTACCAATAGGAACACCTTATCACGTTATTAATTTCCCAAAAGGTCCTTATGTTCTCCAAATGACCATAACTTCTACTCTGGGTGTCCGTTTCACCTCTACCACATATCAAATTGAAGCTTACGACTAGATCGACAAATCTGTGACAACAATGAGAAAATAAATAACCCTAAAAAACCATGAATAACCCCATAAACACTAAAAACCATTTAAAACAATGAAAAACCCTATCAAACCCTAACAAACCCTAACAAACGAAAACACACCCTAAAAAACTCTAGCAAACACCAAAAAACCCTAAAAAACATAACAAACACTAACAAACCCTAACACACCCTAAAAAACCCTAAAAAGTCCTAGAAAACCCAAAAAATCACTAATAAACACCAATAACCACAAAAAAACCCTGAAGAAACCCTAAAAACCACTAAGAAACCAAAAGAAACCCTAACAAAACCCTAAAAACCCTAACAAATCCCTAACCAAGCCTAAGAAACACTAACACACCCTTGGAAACCCTAACACACCATTAGAAACCCTAACACACCCTTAGAAACACTACCACACTCTTATAAACCCCAACACCACTATAGAAACCCTAACTAAACCTTAGAAACCCCTAGAAACCATAACACACCCATAGAAACCCTAACCCACCTATAAAAACCCTAACCCACACTTAGAAACCCTAACACACTATTAGAAAACCTAACAAACCATTAGACACCCTAAATCACTCTAATAAGCCCCAATAAATCCCAACAAACCCTACCAACCAATAATAAACCATATTAAACCCTAATAAACCCTAAAGCCCACTACTAAACCCTAACAAACAATAATAAATTGTAATAAACCCTAAAAACCCTATTAGACCCCAATAAAAGCTACAAAATACCTAAAAACCCAAATATAAAAAAATGCTATTAAATCATTCAAAATGCTATTATTGACAATAAAACCCTAAAAACATGGAAGAGCCTGACAAAACCCTAAAAAAACCATAAGAACCCAAAAAACCCCAAAAAACCCTAAATCTCTTCAAAACTCAAAAAAAACCTAAATACCCCAAAAAACCCAAAAAAACCCCTAAAACCCATAAAAACATGAAAGAACTGAAATAACCCGAAAAAAAACCTAAAAACCCTAAAAACCCTCAAAAATCCTAAAAAACACTAAAAAACCTTAAAACCCCTAAAAACACTAAAAAACCCTAAAAGGCCTAAAAATTCCTAATAAAACCCTAAAAAACCCAAATAGACACTAATAAACACTAATAAACCATAATAAACCCTAATAAACACAAAAAACCCTAAATATCCCTAATAAAACATAAATAAAGCCCAATAAACCCTACTGAACCCTAACAAACCTTAACACACCATAATAACCCCTAATAAAACCCTACAAAAACCTAATAAATAAATAAAATTCTAGTATACCTTAAAAAATCCCTAATATCCCAGATAAAGTCTAATATAACCTAATAAACCCTAAAAACGTTCACAAACAATAAAAAATGATTACAAATAATAAAAATGTGCTATATTACCTAAAAAGAACTAAAAACACTAATATAACCTAATAATGACTAAAAATTCTAATGTACCGTAAAAATCCATAGAAACCCTAATAAATCACAATAAACTCTAATATAACCAAAGAAACACTAAAACACTCACAAACAAAAGCAAAATGCTCACAAAAAATAAAAACACGCTATATTATTCTAAAAGACCTAACAAACACTAATATAACCTAATAAAACAAAAAAACTTATAAACCCCTAACAAACCCAAATAATCCCTAAAATCCCTAATAACCCCTAATAAAAATGAATAAACCCAAAAAAACCCTAATAAAACCCAAAAAATACATTCTCATCCCTAATAAATCTTGACACACCATAACAAAACCTAATAAAACCCAACTAAACAACAATAAACAAAAACAAAATGCAAAAAAATCATTAAAATTCCCTAAAAACCCTAATAAACCATAATAATTTCAAATAAAAGCTAATAAACCATTTAAAATTCTCACAAACACTAAAAACACGCTAATAAAACCTGAAAAGTCATAACAATCCCTCATATATATTAACAAATACTAAACAACCCACATATACCCTAATAAAAACACTAACAAACCCTACTAAACCCAAAAGATCCCTAACAAACCCTAATAAACCATACTCAACCCTAATAAACCATAATAAAACCATAATGATACCGACTCAACCCTAATAAAACACTAAAAATACCTACTCAACCATAATAAACCTTAACACACCATAATAAACCATAATAATCCCCACTAAACCCTAAAAAATGAAAATATACCATTAAAAAGCCCTAAAACCGCTAATAAATGATAATAAAACCTAACAAAGGTTAAAAGCGCTAATAATATCGAATAAATACTACTAAACACTAAAAAACCCTAATATACTGTCTTAAAAATTAATAAACCATAATGAACCTTAATAAAGACAAATAAATCCTAAACATACCCAAATATACCATAATATACCCTAATAAACCAAATTCAATCCTCATAAAACCCTAAAAATACCTAATAAACCCTAATAAACCTTGACACACCATAATAAACACTAATAAAATCCTAATAACCACCACTAAACTCTAAAAAACGCTAATATAACATTAAAAACCCTAAAAACCTAACAAACCATAATAAATGTTAATAACACCTAAAACTCTTAAATAATGATAGTAAACCCTAAAAATACCTCTAATAATAATAATAGTAATAACACACATGCATGTGCATGGTTTAAATAACAAATCATAACACATGTGCATGTGAATATGCATGGACATTTTCATGTGAATGATAATAAATAATAATGCATGTGAATTGCATGTGTATGTGCATGTGCATGTGAATGATAATAAATAAGAAATAATAACGCACATCTAAGTGCTTGTGCATGTGTATGTGCATGTGCATGGTAATAAACAATGAATAATAACAAAGTCCACATGAATGTGATTTTTCATGTGAATGATAATAAATAATAAATAATAAAACATGTGATAATAGAATAACACAAGTGCATTGCGTGTTCATGTGCATGAGAATAAATAATAATAACAAATGTGACAATATAATAATGCAAATGCATTTCATTTTCATGTGAATGGTAATAAAAAATATATAATAACGCACGTGTATGTGCATTTACATATAATGATAATGATAATGACGCATGCACGTGCATGCTAATAAATAATAAATAACAACGCACGTGCTTGTGCATTTGTATTTGATGATACAAACAATAATAATAATAATAATAATAATAATAGAATAATGAAATTGCATTGAATGTGCATGTGCATAATAGTAAATAATAAATAAATAATAGTAAATAATAACGCACATGCATGTGCATGTGCCTTTACATTTGATAATAATATTAATAATACTAATTATACTAATAATAATGCATGCACATGCATGGTAATAAATAATAAATAACAACACACATGCATGTCGATTTGCATGTGATAATGATAATAATAATGATAATGATAATAATAATAATATTATTAATAATAATATTATTATTAATAAAATTGTGATAATAATAATAATAATAATAAAAGGGTAATACAAGTGCATTTGATATGCATGTCCATTGTAATAAATAATAAAAAATATCGCACGTGCATATGCATTTGCATGTGACGATAATAATAATAACAGTTGTAGTAGTAGTAGTGATAATAGTAGTAGTACCAATGCATGTGATAATAGAATATTGCATGTGCGTTAAGTGTTCACGTGGATGGTAATAAATATTAACACTCGTGCATTGAATTTGCATGTGATGATGATGATGATGAAGATAATAATAATAATAATATTTATAATAACAAATCATGTGATAAGATAATAATGCACGTGCATTGAATGTGCATGTTTGTGTATTTTCATGTGCATTTGCATGTGCATTTGCATGTGATGGTAATAAAAATAATAACAACAACAACAAAAACCACAATAATAATAATAACAATAAAAATAACGATGTATGTGATAATAAAATAATATATGTGCATTGCAGGTGCACATGCATGGTAATAAAAAATAAACATTAATGCATGTGTGTGTGCATGTGCATGTGCATGAGATGATGATGATAATAATAATAATAATAATAACAACAACAACAACAACAACAACGCATGTCATAATAGAATAATTCACATGCATTGCATTTGCAGTGCATGATAAAAAATAATAACTCATAGTGCCCATGATGATAATAATAACAATAATAGTAATATTAATAATAATAGTGCATGTGATAATAGAATAATGCACATGTATTGAATGTGCATGTGTATGGTAATAAATAATAATGCACATGAATTTTCATTTTCATTTGATGATAACAACAATAATAACAATAATAGTAATAATAACAATAAATATAAAAATGCATGTCATAATAGAATAATGTAGGTGCATTGCGTGGGGGCGTGCATGGTAATAAATAATAACGGACGTGCATGTGCATTTGCATGTGATGATAATAATAATAATAATAGTAATAATAATAATAATAACAACAACAACATATGCACGTGCATGGAAATAAATAATATATAATAAATAATAAATAATAACGCATGTGCATGTGCATTTCTATGTGACGTCAATAATAATAATAATAATAGTAATAACAATAATGATAATTATAATGATTATAATGATTATAATGATAATGATAATAATGATAATAATAACGTGTGTGATAATAGAATAACACATGTCCTAAAAAATCCTAACAAAACCTAACAAACCCTAACAACCACTAATAACCACTAAGAACCACTAATAAATCCAAATAACACATGAATACCATTATTAAACCCTAAAACCCTAATAAAGACTATTAAATCATAATAACCTATAATAAACTATAAAAAACCCTATTAGACTCTAATAAATGCTACAAAATCCCTAAAACCCCAAATATACAATAAAAAGCACCATTGAACCATAATAAATCCTAATAATCACTAAAACCCAAACAAACTCGACAAAACACTACAAAAACCGCCAGATAATAGCCTACAAAACCCTACAACCCCCTAAAAAACCCCAACAAACCCTAATAACCCCATAATAAATCGTAACAAATGCTAACAACCCCAAATAAATCTTAACAAATCCTAACAACACCAAATAAATCGTAACAAATGGAAACAAACAATAAAAAATCCCTAATAAACCGTAATAAACCCTAACAAATCATAATAAACCCAAATAAATCGTAATAAACCAAAATACATGTTAATAAACACTAATAAATAAAATAAACCCTAAGAAACCCTAATAAATCCTAAATAACCATAAAAAGGTTGATAAACCCTAGAAAAAACTATTAATGCCAACAAAATCCCAATAAAACCCTAATATACAATAAAAAATGCTAATAAACCATAACAAATCCTAAAGAACACTAATAAACCCTAAATAACCCTAAAGAACCATAATAAACTCTAAAGAACACTAAAACCCCTAAAGAACCTAAAAAATGCTAAAACGCATTACATAAACCCTAAAAACCTCTACAATACCCAAAGAAACCCTAAAACACACTAAAAACCCTAACAACCCCTATCAATCCCGAAAAAACAAATAAACCCTTAAAACCCCCAGAAAACCATGGAAAAACCATCAAATATCATAAAAACAATAAACATCTATTAACAACCCTTAAAACCCCTAAAAATCACTACAAACCATAAAAATCGTTAAAACCCTAAAAAAGGGAACAAATAGATACATAAACCCAAAAAATGTTACATAAACTCTAAAAATGCAACAAAAACCCTAAAAATGCAACATAAACCCAAAAACGCAACATAACCACAAAAAACGCTATTAAAACCCAAAAAGCACTACATAAACCCTAGAACCATAACATAAACCCTAAACAATGCAACATAAACATTAAAAATGCTACATAAAACCTAAAAACACAACATAAACCCTAAAAACACTTAATGAACCCTAAAAATGTTACATAAACCCTAAAAATATAACATAAAAGCTACATCACCCCTAAAAATGCTACATAAAACCTAAAAACACAACATAAACCCTAAAAACACTTCATGAACCCTAAAAATGTTACATAAACCCTAAAAAATGCCACATAAAATCTACATCACCCCTAAAAATGCTACATAAACCCAGAAAATGCAACATAAACCCTGAAAAATGCATCATAAAACCTAAACTCTAAACACGCTACATAAACACTAAAAACATTACATAAACCAAAAAAAATGCTACATAAAACCTAAAACCACTATCTAAACCCTAAAAGCGCAACATAAACACTAAAAATGAATCATAAACACAAACAACGCTACACAAACACTAAAAAATGCTATAAAACCTTAAAGACACTTCAAAACCCTCAAAAATATTAAACCCTATTATACCATAATATAAAAAATTAAACCCTAATAAACCCGTAATAAACACTAATAATCCCTAAAAATGCCTTATAATCCATAAAAATCCTAAGAGACTCTACTCAACCATATTAAAACCCCAAAAATACCTAATAAACCCTAATAAATGATAATAAATCCTAATAACCCCTAAAAACATGTTAAGAAAACCTAAATATCTGTAACCAACCCTAATAGACACTAATAAACCGTATTAAACCCCAAAAGACCATAAAAATCCCTAATAAACTATAAATAAATCCAAATAAACCCTACTCAACCCTAACAAACCTTAACACATCATAATGACCCCTAATAAAACCCTACAAAACCCTAATAACGAAAACAAATGCTAGTATACCATAAAAAATCCCTATAAACCCTGATAAACTCTAATATAACCTAATAAACCCTAAAAACTCTCACAAACAATAAAAAATGATCACAAACAATAAAAACACTCTATATTACCTAAAAATACCTAAAAACACTAATATAACCAAATAAAGACAAAAAATGCTAATATACCATAAAAATCCCTAGAAACCATAATAAACCATAATAAACTCTAATATAACTTAAGAATCCCTAAAAATGATCACAAACAAAAACAAAATTCTCACAAATAATAAAAACGCTTTATTATCTAAAAAGACTTAACAAACACTAATATAACATAATAAAACAAAAAAAAAACTAATAAACCCCTAACAAACCCTAATAAACCCTAAACATCCCTAAAAAACCCTAATAAAAACTAATAAACCCTAATAAAACCATAATAAAACCCTAAAAATACCTTTTCAACCCCAGAAAACCTTTACACACCATAAGAAAACCAAATAAAACCCAACTAAACCTCAGTAAACAAAAAAACGCAAACAAACCATTAAAAATGACGCATGCACGAGCATGGTAATAAATAATAAATAACAAGGCACATGCATGTGCATTTGTATTTGATGATACAAACAAATATAATAATAATAATAATATAATAATAACGTAAGTGCATTTCATGTGCATGTTCATAGTAGTAAATAATAAATAAATAAAGAATAAATAATAACGCACTTGCATGTGCATGTGCCTTAACATTTGATGATAATGTTAATAATACTAATTGTAATAATAATAATAATAATAATAATAATTCATGCACGTTCACGGTAATAAATAATAAATAACAACACACATGCATGTGCATTTGCATTTGATAATGATAATAATAATGTTAATGATAATGATGATAATAATAATAATAATAATAATTTTGATAATAATAATAATAATAATAAAAGAATAATACAAGTGCATTGAAAATGCAAGTGCATGGTAATAAATAATAAATAATAATGCGTGTGCATCTACATTTCCATGTGATGATAGTAATAATAACAGCAGTAGTAATAATAGTTGTAGTAGTGGTGATAATAGTAGTAATACCAATGCATGTGGTAATAGAATATCGCATGTGCATTACCTGTGCATGTGCGTGGAAATAAATAATAACACTCGTGCATAGCGTTTTCATGTGATGATGATGATAATAATAATAATAATATAAATATTCATAATAACAATGCATGTGATAATAGAATAATGAACGTGCATTGAATGTGTGTGTATGTGCATTCGCATGTGCATTTTCATGGGATGATAACAACAACAACAACAACAACAACAACCACCACAATAATAGTAACAACAATAATAATAACAACCCATGTGATAATAAAATAACGTGTGTGAATTGCATGTGCACATGCATGGTAATAAAAATTTAATAATAACGCACGTTCAAGTGCATGTGCATGTGGATGAGATGATGATAACAATAAACTTGGTCCTCATTCATCTTACGAGCTACGATTTGACTAGTCACAGTGCTCAAACGGACACCCGAAGGAGAAGTTATGCCTATTTTAGTGAGTTGCGGGTTTCTTAAGTTTTGGGCACTAGGGGAGTTACTCAATTTAAAACGAGAATAACTACTGCTACATGTGTTCATTTTGGCTCTACCATATATAAAATCGAATATTGTGAAAAGATACACACTCTGGTAACCACTAGAACCCTTTCTGACATTCTTCAACCCCCCAAAAGACCCAAAATCCCTTTGGATGGTCAAAAGAATGGCTTCTAGTGTCCGTTTTGCAATAACATCTTCTATTGGTGTCTTTTTTTCTCTACCACATATAAAATAGAAACTTGTGACTATACCTACACACCTATAACTATCGAAGCACCTTCTCACATCCTTGAAGTCCCAAAAGGTACTTAAACCCTCCAAAAGACCATAACATCAACTTTGGGAGTCTGTTTTTCCTCTACCATATATCAAATCGCATATTTCGACTAGATCTAAACATATGTGATCAATAAGAACACCTTATCACTTTCTTAAGGTCGCAAAATGTCCTTAAGTCCTTCAAATGACCATAACATCTGCTCTAGGTGTCCGTTTCACCTCTACCACATATCAAATTGAAGCTTGCGACTAGCTCGACACATCTAGGACAACCATGAACAACTAAATGACCCTAAGAACCCATGAATAACCCCATAAACACTAAAAACAATATAAAACAATAAAAAACCCTATCAAATACTAACAAACCCTAATAAACACTAACAAACCCTAACAAACCCTAGGAAACACCAAAAAACCCTAAAAACATAACAAACCCTAAAAACCCTAACTATCCATAAAAAACCCTAACAATCCCTAAAAAACCCCAACAAGCACTATGAAACCCCAATAATCACAAAAAAACCCTGAAGAAACCATAAAACCCACTAAGAAACCATATGAAACCATAATAAAACCCTAAAACCCCTAACCAAACTATAACCAAACCTAAGAAACACTAACACACCCTTAGAAACCCTAACACACCATTAGAAACCCTAACACACCCTTAGAAACCCCAGAACACTCTTAGAAACACCAACACACCCATAGAAACCCTAACACAACCTTAGAAACCCTTAAGAACCATATCACACCCTTAGATACCCTAACCCGCTGATAAAAACCCTAACCCACACTTAGAAAACCTAACACACCCTTAGAAAGAATAAAAAACCATTAGACACCCTAAATCATTCTAATAAGCACTAATAAATCCCAACAAAACCAACCAACTGATAATAAACCATATGAAACCATAATAAACTCTAAAGCCCACTACTAAACCCTAACAAACACTAAAAAATCGTAATAAACCCTAAAAATCCCATTAGACCCCAATAAAAGCTAAAAAATACCTAAAAACCCAAATATACAACAAAAATTCTATTAATCCATTCAAAATGGTAATATTGATAAAAAAACCCTAACAAACCCGGGAAAACCTGACAAAATCCTATGATCCCAAAAAACCCTAAAAAACCCTAAAACACCTAAAAACCCAAAAAAATCCTAAAAACCATATAAAACCTAAAACCCCTAAAAACATGAAAATACTGAAAAAACGACAAAAACCCCTAAAAACCCTAAAAAACGCTAAAAACCCTAAAACCCCCTAAAAAGGCAAAAAACCCCTAAAAGGCCTAAAAATGCATACCAAAACCCTAACCAACCCTATGAAACCCTTAAAACACCTAAAACCCCCTAGTAGACCCTAAAAACCTCAAAAGAAACCCTAATACACCATAAAGAACCCTAAAGAACCCTAACAACTCTAAAGAACCACTAAAGCCACTAACAACACTACATAAATCCTAACAATTGCTACAAAAAACAAAAAAATGCTTCAAAACTCACAAAACACAACAATACCCCAAAAATGCTAAAATAAACCTAACGAAGCATAAAAAAATCCAAACACACCCATAAAACCCAAAAAATGAATAAAACCCCAAACAACTCAAATAAACCGTAACAACCCCTAAAAACCCTAACAATACCTAACAAACCATAACAACCACTAAAAACCCCTTAGAACCACCAATAAACCCAAATAACCCCTAAACCCCACTATTAAACCCTAAAACCCCTAATAAACACTAATAAATCTAATAGCCTGTAATAAACCCTAACAAACTCTATTAGACCCTAATAAATGCTAAAAAATCCATAAAACCCAAAATATACAATAAAAACACTATCAAACCATAATAAACCCTAATAATCACTAAAAACCCAAACAATCCCGAAAAAACGCTATAATAAACTTCTAAATAATAGCCAACAAAACCCTACAATCTACTAATAAACCCTAACAAACCCTAATAACCCCAAAATAAATCGTAACAAACCCTAACAACCCCAAATAAATCGTAACAAATCCTAACAGTGCCAAATAAATCGTAACAAACTAAAACAAACCACAAAAACCCCTAGTAAACTACAATAAACCCTAAAAAATCATAATAAACCCTAATAAATCGCAATAAACCCAAATACAAGTTACTAAACCCTACTAATTAAAATAAACCCTAATAAACTCTAATAAATCCTAAATAATCCTAAAAAAGGTTGATAAACCCTAAAAAAAGTTATTAATGCCTATAAAAGCACAATAAAACTCTAATATACAAAAAATGCTAATAAACTATAACAAATCCTAAATAACACTAATAAACCCTAAAGAACCCTAATAAACCCTAAAATCCGTATTAAACTCTAATGAACACTAAAAACCCTAAAGAACCCAAAAAACACTAAAACACATTATATAAACCCTAAAAACCACTACAATACCCAAAAAAACCCTAAAACACACTAAAAAACCCTAACAATCCCTATCAATCCCAAAAAAACACAGATAAACCAATAAACCCCCTCCCCCGAAAACCATTAAAAATCCCTCAGATACCATTAAAAACCCTAAACACCCGTTAACAACCCTTAAAAACCCTAAAAACCCTACATAGCATTCAAAACCATTAAAACCCTAAAAAAGGCTTCAAATAGATACATAAACCCTAAAAACGTTACCAAAACCCTAAAAAATGCAACAAAAACCCTAAAAACGCAACATATATAAAAAAACACAACATAAACCAAAAACGCTACATAAACCCTAGAACTGTAACATACACCCTAAAAAACACATCATAAACCCTAAAAAACGCAACATAAACATTGAAAAATGATACATAAAACATAAAAACACAATATAAACTCTAAAAACACTACTTGAACCCTAAAAAGCTACTTGAACCCTAAAAACGTTACATAAACCCTGAAAAATGCTACATAACCACTAAAAATGCTACATAAACCTAGAAAATGCAACATAAACCCGATAAAATTCTATATAAAACCTAAACCCTAAACACGCTATATAAACCCTAAAACATTACATAAACCCTAAAAATGATACATAAAACCTAAAACCACAAACTAAACCCTAAAAATGCAACATAAACACTAAAAATGCTATATAAACTCTAACAACGCTACACAAACCCTAAAAAATACTACAGAAACCCTAACGATGCTTCAAACCCCTCAAAAATATTAAACCCTAATATACCATAATATAAAAAATGAAACCATAATAAACCCCTAATGAACCACTAAATCCACTAACAATTCTACATAAACCCTAACAATTGCAACAAAAAACCGAAAATTGATCAAAACCCACAAAACACAACAAAACCCCAAAAAATGCTAAAATAACCCTAACAAAGCATAAAAAATCCAAACACACTCACAAAACCCAAAAACGCATAAAACCCCAAACAAATCAAACAAACCATAACAAACCCTAAAACCCTAACAAAAACTAAGAACCACTAATAACCCCTAAGAACCACTAATAAACCCTAATAACCCCAAAAACCCACTATTAAACCCTAAAACCCCCAATAAACACTAATAATCATAATAACCTATAATAAATCCTAAAAAACTCTATTAGACACTAATAAACACTAAAAAAGACCTAAAACCCCTAATATACAATAAAAAACACTATTAAACCATAATAAACCCTAATAGTCACTAAAACCCTAACAAACCCAACAAAATGCTACAAAAACCTCCAAATAATACCTTAAAAACCCTACAACCCACTAATAGACCCTAATAAACCATAATAACCCCAAAATAAATCGTAACAAACCCTAACAACCCCAAATAAATCATAATAAATCCAAACAATGCCAAATAAATCGTATCAAAAAGAATAAAACCATAATGAACCCCTAATAAACCGCAGTAAACCCTAACAAAGTATAATAAACCATAATAAATCGTAATAAACCCAAATATATGTTACTAAACCCTAATTAAAAAAATAAACCCTAATAAACCCTAATAAATCCTAAATAACCCTTAAAAAGGTTGATAAACCCTAGAAAAAGCTATTAATGCCGACAAAAGCCCAATAAAACCCTAATATACAATAAAAACGCTAATAAACTGTATCAAATCCTAAAGAACACTAATAAACCCAAAAAAACCCTAAAAACCCTAAATAGCCATATTAAACTCTAAAGAACATTAAAAAACCCTAAAGAACCCAAAAATGCTAAAACACATTAAATAAACCCTAAAAACTGCTATAATAACCAAACAAACCCTAAAACACACTAAAAACCCTAAAAACCCCTATCAGTCCCAAAAAAACAAATAAACCCATAAAACCCCCCAAAAACCATTAAAAAGCCATCAGATACCATAAAAATCCATAAATACCCGTAAACAACCCTTAAAAAACCTAAAAAAACTCTACAAACCTTAAACAACCATTAAAACTCTAAAAAAGGCTTCAAATAGATACATAAACCCTAAAAAAGTTACATAAACCCTAAAAAATGAATCAAAACACCTAAAACGAAACATAAAAAAATGCAACATAAACCCAAAAACACTACATAAACCCCAAAAACACTACATAAACCCTAAAGCTATTACATAAACCCTAACAACACCACATAAACCCTAAAGACACAACATAAAGATTAAAAAACGCTACATAAAACTTAAAAACACAATATAAACCCTAAATAGACTCCATGAACCCTAAAACATTACATAAACCCTAAAAAATAAAACATAAATGCTACATCACCCATAAAAACACTACATAAACCCAGAAAACGACACATAAACCCAAAAAATGCTACACAAAATCCAAACCCTAAACATGCTACACAAACCCTAAAAACATTACATAAACCCTAAAAAGGATACATAAAATCTAAAACTGCTAACTAAACCCTAAAAACGCTACATAAACACTAAAAATGCTACATAAACTCTTACAACGCTACACAAACCCTAAAAAATGTTACAAAACCCTAAAGACGCTTTAAAACCCACAAAAATATTAAACCCTAATATACAATAATATAACAAATTAAACCCTAATAAACCCCTAATAAACTCTAATAATCCCTAAAAACACCTTATAATCCCTAAAATTCTACGAAACTGTACTCAACCCTAATAAAATCCAAAAATTACCTAATAAACATGAATAAATGATAATAAAACCTAATAATCCCTAAAAACATGTTAAGAATACCTAAACAACCCTAACCAACCCTAATAGACAATAATAAAAATAATAAACCATAATAAACACCAAAAAACCCTAAAAATCCCTACTAAACCATAAATAAAGTCAAATAAACCCTACACAACCCTAACAAACCTTAACAGACCATAATAACCCCTTATAAAACACTACAAAACCCTAATAAAGAAAAAAATGCTAGTATACCTAAAAAATCCCTAGAAACCCTCATAAACTCTAATATAACCAAATAAACCCTAAAAATGCTCACAAATAATAAAAAAATGATCATAAACAATAAAAACGCTCTATATTACCTAAAAAGACCTAAAAACACTAATATAACCTAATAAAGACAAAAAATGCTAATATACCTTAAAAATCCCTTAAAACCCTAATAAACCATAATAAACTCTAATATAACCAAAGAAACCCTAAAACGCTCACAATCAAAAAACAAACACTCAAAATCCACAAAAACAAGCTATATTATCTAAAAAGACCTCACAAACACTAATATAACCTAATAAAACAAAAAAACTAATAAACCCCTAACAAACACTAATAAACACTAAATTTCCCAATTAAACACTAATAAAAACGAGTAAACCCTAATAAAACCCTAAAAATACCTTCTCAATCCTAATAAACCTTGACACACCATAACAAAACCTATTAAAACCCAACAAAACCCCAATAAACAAAAAAACGCAAAGAAACCATTAAAAATCGCTAAAAACCCTAATAAACCATAATAAATTCAAATAAAATCTTCTAAACCATAAATAATGCTCACAATCACTAAAAACATTCTAATAAAACCGAAAAAGTCATAGCAACCCCTCATATATATTAACAAACACTAAAAAACATTCATATAACCTAATAAAAACGCTAATAAACCCTAGTAAAACCTAAAAAACCATAACAAACACAAATAAACCGTACTCAACCCCAATAAACCCTAATAAAACTTTAAAGATACCGACTCAACCCTAATAAAACCCTAAAAATACCTACTCAACACTAATAAACCTTAACACACCATAATAAACCATTATAAACCCCACTAAACCCTAAAAACTCAAATGTACCATTAAAATACCTAAAACCCCTATTAAAAGATTATAAACCCTAACAAAGCATAAAAGCGCTAATAAACCCGAATAAACACTACTAAACACTAAAAAATCCTAATATACCCTCTTAAAATTAATAAACCATAATAAACCATAATAAACCCTAATAAATCCTAAACATACCCCAATATTCCATAATATACCATAATATACCCTAATAAACCCAACTCAATACTAATAAAACCCTAAAAATACAAAATAAACCCTAATAATCCTTGACACACCCTAATAAACCCTAATAAAATCCAAATAACCCCCACCAAACCCTGAAAAATGCTAATATACCATTAAAAAACCCTAAAACCCTAACAAACCACAATAAATGTTAATAACACGTAAAAATCCTAATAATGATACTAAACCCTAAAAATAACTCTAATAATAATATTAGTAATAACCCACGTGCATGTGCATATGCATGTACATGGTTTAAATAAGAAATCATAACGCATGTGCATGTGCATATGCAAGCGCATTTGCATGTGAATGATAATAAATAATAAATTATAAATAATAATGCATGTGAATTGCACGTGTTTGTGGATGTGCATGTGAATGATAAAAAATAATAAATAATAACGCACATCCAAGTGCATGTGCATGTGAATGGTAATAAACAATAAATAAAAACAAAGCCCACATGAATGTGCATTTTCATGTGAATGATAATAAATAATAAATAATCACAAATGTGATAATAGAATAACACAAGTGCATTGTGTGTGCACGTGCATGAGAATAAATTATAATAACACATGTGATAATAGAATAAACAAGTGCATTGCATTTTCATGTGCATGGTAATAAATAATATATAATAACGCATGTGAATGTGCATTTACATGTAATGATAATGATAATGATGCATGCACATACATGGTAATAAATAATAAATAACAATCCACGTGCATGTGAATTTGTATTTGATGATGCAAACAACAACAACAATAATTGTAATAATAAACTGTGATAATAATAATAATAATAATAATAATAACAAAATAATAATACAAGTGTATTGCATATACACGTGCTTGGTAAGAAATAATAAATAATAACGCATGTGAATTTGCAATTGCATGTGATGAAAATAATAATAACAGCAGCAGTAGTAGTAGTGATAGTAGTTGTAGTACCAATGCATGTGATAATTGAATATTTCATGTGCATTACGTGTGCACGTGTTTGGTAATAAATAATAACACGCGTGCATTGCATTTTCCTGTGATGATGATGGAGATGATAATAATAATAATAATAACAATAATATTAATAATAACAACGCATCTGATAATAGAATAATGCACGTGCATTGAATGTTCATGTTTATGTATTTTCATGTGCATTTTCATGTGCATTTTCATGTGATGATAATAACAAGGACAACAAAAACAACACCAACAACCACAATAATAATAATAAAAATAACAATAAAAATGTATGTGATAATAAAATAACGTGTGTGCATTGCATGCGCCCGTGCATGGTAATAAAAAAATAAATAATAATTCACATGCATGTGCAGGTGCATGTGCATAAGATGATGATAATAATAACAATAATAATAACAGTAATAATAATAATAATAATAACAACAACAACACATATGATAATAGAATAACGCACGTGCATTGCATGTGCAGTGCATGATAATAAATAATAACTCATAGCGCACGTGATGATAATAATAACAATAATAGTAATATTAATAATAATAGCGCATGTGATAATAGAATAACACACATGTAATGAATGTGTGTGTGTATGGTAATAAATAATTACACATGTGCATTTGCATTATCATTTCATGATAATAACAATAATAGCAATAATAGTAATAATAAAAATAACAATAAAAATGCTTGTGATAATAGAATAATGTAGGTGCATTGCGTGTGCGCGTGCATGGTAATAATTAATAATGGACGTGGATGTGCATTTTCATGTGATAATAATAATAATAATAATAGTAATAAAAATAATAACAACAACAACAACATATGCACGTGCATGGAAATAATAACCCATGTGCATCTGCATTTTCATGTAATGATAAGAATAATATTAATAATAATAGTAACAAAAATAATGATAATTAGAATAATGATAATGAAAATAATGTAATGATAATAATGATAATAAAAACATGTGTGATATTAGAAAAACACACATCCTAAAAAACCCTAACAAAACCTAACAAACCCTAAAAACCACTAATAACCCCTTTGAACCACTAATAATGTAAAGACCCGTAAAATTAAAGGGAAATTTTTTCTTAATTTTCTTTGGAATTTTACAAGAGCGCGGTTTCTGACGGCACCTGATTCCGAGGCCCGGAGTGCCCGGAATCATTTTCCGAAGTTTGGCTCGGGTACTTTCAGTGAACGAACGAGCGGGATTTTATAACTTTTGAACCGGTGCCCGGAATCAAATTCTGAGGGCACCGATGAACTCGCAGCGCCGATATTCTCTTAAGGAGACCTTTACCGAGGTTGCGTTTATTGCGGGTTGAGAGTTAGTTTTTGGGAGTTTAGAATAAGTTAAATAAAAATTGTGGAATACAAATTTTTATTTTAACTTGTTGGTTAACTTCTCCCAAAGGGAGTTAGAGGTGGGACCCACATCCACTTAACCTCCCTTGGGAGGATTAAGTGTGGTGGGGCCCACACGAAGCATAACTCTTCATCTTCTCTTTTTAAACTCCCAATAACCCCTCTTTAATTAACTTGACAAGTTGGGTTATTAAATGGGTGGAGTTGTTTAATTTCAAACCACTGAATTTCAAAATGGTTTGGTTGAGTAAATAAAATAAGACCTTAGCTTATTTTATTTGGGTTAGAATTCTCTAGACAATCTTGAGGGAATTTGGAGCCTACTTCTTCTTCTTCTTCAAGCTTTGACGAAGAACGCGAAGAACCTTCGAACATCGACGAAGAACGCCACGTTCTCGGGAATCGTCTTCCGCGACGCCATACCCGCGACACCGACGACGTCTTCTTCTGCGTCATCTCTTCCGCGACGACTTCCCACGACGAAATCCTCGTCAAAGAACTTCGAATCCTCGCTTCACGACATCGACGTCCTTCTTCCGTGACGCCGACCACCGCGACGCGTCTTCTGCGGGTCGTTGACGATCATCGTTCTTGAAACTGAGGTAGGGGTTTGTTATTGATTATTTATTTAATCTTGTTCTTGGTTCTAGCATGACAATCTTGTGGATAAATATTTAAGTGTTATCGTCTAATGAGAGGGGGGTCGGACCGCACAAACACGGCCGAATCCCCCCTCCTTTGTTCTTGAATATTATTATTTTCTTGTGGATGAACAAGATGGCGTGGTGCCGTCGCACCACGCAGGAATCACACGGAAAATATTGCGCGGCGCCGTCGCGCCGCGCCGTGGAAATATTATCATGAACGTGATGTCGTCGCGCCGCGTCGAAGGAAACTAAAGGCGCCACGGCGGAGGGGCGCGGTGCCGTCGCACCGCGCCGGACGACGGAGACCACGGCCGGTTCCGGGCCGCGGCGGAAACGAAAAGACCGGCGGCTAGCTGCGCCGCCGGTGTCGGAAGCCAGAAAGGGGACCGGCCGGCCAGGTCGGGCCGGCCGGAAGGGAGAAGAACCGGGGGAATTAATTCCCCCGGCTGGCCAAAACCGGCCCCCCATAATGGGGGGGCCACGGTTACACCAAGGGGGGGGGGGCAGCGCCCCCCCGTTTTTTTCTCAAAGGCAGGCCCCCACGAGGGGGGCCGTTTGATCCAAGGCGCGGCTTTCAGCCGCGCCGCCAGCAGAGGAGGCGGGGGCTTTGCCCCCCGCGCGTGGAACCCGAGCGGCGCCCTGGCCGCGCCGCCGCGCCGGACCGCGCCGCCGTGCCGGGTCGCGCCGCCGCGCCGGACCGCGCCGCCGCGCCGGGCCGGGTCGGCCCGGACCCGACCCCCCGTTTTCGAATCGACTTTGGTCTTTTGCCCATAACTTGAGCTAAGGACCTCCGTTTGAAGAACCGTCAATGGCGATGCGATCCTTGGATCGAGACGGCCGATTCAGTATATCGCACTCAAAGTTTCGGAATACTTTGAGTTCGGACGGGTTGGTTCGTACACGAAACCAACCGGGGCCTCGGAGCGGAAACGCTCATATCTTGAGCTACGGATGTCTGATTGACGTGCCGTCAGTTTTGTTCTGTTCCTCTTAGTGAGACGGATCTTTTGGCATACTCTGACCGAGGTTTGGATGCAGGTGGAGTACGGTCGGGTTGGTTTTGCCTTAAAAACCAATCGGGCCCCTGGGACGAAAAAGCCAATAACTCTCAGACCGGGCGTCCGATCGACGCGCCGTCTGTTGCGTTGAGTTCCTGTTGACGATACGAAACTCTTGGATACATCAACTCTGAGCTATGTGACAGTTGATGTATCAGCCTCTCGGCTCGTGGAGCGGACCCTCCCGAACGAGTTTGCTGTGTGCGGGAACCCTAGTGCTGGCTGCGACTGTGACTGCTACTGCTACTGCTACTACTACTGTGACTACGACAACGACAACACAGAGATCCTTAGTGGATTCAACGACGATGACTACAGCACTCAGGGATCCTACGTGGATCAGTGCTACAGGTCCTATGTTGGCCAGATCCTGTGTGGGTCCGATCCTGTGTGGGTCATTGCGCTCAGCGGTCCTGTGTGAACCAGCGCCTACAGGTCCTGTGTGGGCCTGATCCTGTGTGGGGCTTTACGGGGGTTAGTTACCTATCGATCCTTCGTGGGTCCGACGACTTAGATGGATCAGAGATCATCTTTATCGTCTTTCGATGAAGTATACCTGTGTGAGCTGAATCCTGTTGCTTTCCTGTGTGGATTGTGTTGTGTTATCCTGTGTGGATTTCGTTTTGCTTTCCTGTGTGGATTGTGTTGTGCTATCCTGTGTGGATTTCGTTTTGCTTTCCTGTGTGGAATATGTATACTTTCCTATGTGGACTGAGTTGTACTTGGGCTCGGAGGTTGAAGTGTCTTGGAATTGATGACTTAGGTATATGTATGGGCATATACCTAAGCAGTGTCGGTTGCTACTTCGTGATTGTATCTTCCTTTGTGGTTTATCCTTTGTGGATTTTGGGAGACCTTCAGGGGTCTCGGGTTCCCTACTGAGTAGATTATACTCACCCCTGCACGGGCTATGACCGTACTACATTGTGTTGGTTGCAGACGACGGACAGCGTTGATCGTAGTTGAGGCTTGCTGAGCAGGACGGTACCAGGAGGTGGACCACTGGGCGAGACGTGCTCGGTGCGGACGGCGAGACCCGAGGAGAAGTGGAGCTATCTGTACCCACCCTTCAGGTGGGATTTCCAGTGGACAGCTCGAAGTAGCGGCTGTTACTTTACAGTTGCTGTTTTCCCTTTCGAGTTGTACTTTACTTTCAGTTTGGGTTTGTATACTGGCCCATTTACTTTTCTGCACTTTCAGTTGTACTCTGTTTTTACTTAGTGTTTACTTTTCCGCTTGCTTACTCTGTGGTGCTTGTTTACTTTAGAAAGGCAATGCCTTCCCTTTTTACCGGGATTTACGCCTTGGTGCTAGTCGCCAGCCCCTGGCCTATGGAAGGCGGGCTTGGGGTAGTCACGACACGGGCCCCGAGGACGGGTCGTGACAAATTGGTATCAGAGGAGTTCGGTTCTACTGCGAACTCTGATCTTTTCTATGTGAAGCAATAATGTTTAGCGTATTGAGTGTGGTTATCAGTCCAGGGAGTCCATTGTTGGTGCGGCGGCCGACGTATCCGTACACCAGGACCCTGACTACTGATTTCTGACTTAATGCACGAAAACATTGATTGCGTGTGTGTTTCAAAGTTTTCTTTGTGATTACTTTACATAAGCTCACCAGGTATACTGTTCTGACCGTGGCACACCTGTTTCCTTTTCAGGATGGCCCCACGACGGCAGCCAGCTAGGGTTCCGAGAGTCGAGCGTGATGACAGCCCACCGAGCGACGAGGCCTCGGTGCAGGGCCCTTTGTCAGCAGTGGCACCGGTGGTAGCACTACCCGCCGAGCCACCGATGCTTCCAGCAACAGTCGCTGACGATGCACGTCGCCTTGGAGCTCTGCACGAGTTCCAGCGCCAGCGACCTCCTAGGTTCCGTGGGGAGACGGACCCCCAGGCAGCAGAGGACTGGCTGGAGGCAGTGGTACGAGTTTTTAGGCTAGTGAGGACACCAGCAGACCTCATGGTGATCCTCGCTACGAGCCTACTGCACGTAGCAGCAGGACAATGGTGGATCTTGATGCTCCAGGTGCACGATGAGACATCTCTACTTTGGACGGACTTTGAGAGCCTCTTCCGCTCGGAGTTCGTCCCAGCCACCCTTCGTGCGGTGCGTATCCAGGAGCTTCTTCAGCTGCGGCAGGGCAGCATGACGGTCGCTCAGTACTCGGCGAGATTTACTGATCTCTCGCGCTACTCGACCGACATGGTACGGGACCCATTCTTCCGGGCCCGGACCTTCGAGCAGGGTTTGAGACACGAGATCAGGGCATCGCTGATCTCCCTCAGCATACTGACTCAGACAGGAG
Organism: Viscum album; assembly: GCA_963277665.1. Classification (NCBI taxonomy): domain Eukaryota; kingdom Viridiplantae; phylum Streptophyta; class Magnoliopsida; order Santalales; family Viscaceae; genus Viscum; species Viscum album. Next base: position 664,187 of record CAUJRU010000047.1, on the reverse strand, counting down.
TACTAGAGCGGGCAGAGACAGGCACAGCTCAAGGCAGCAGAGGCCTACGACCACGGCGCACCCGAGATGATTCGAGGTACTATATGTGTCTATTCCACCCTTGCTGCAGTTCTTATAGACACAGGAGCAAGTCACTCTTTCATAGCTACTGCCCTTGTTCGGAGGTCGGAGATTCCGACAGAGCCGTTGGCTCGATCCTTACGGCTAGAGACTCCTACGGGAGCAGACTCGACGATTACGCACTGGTGCTGGCAGTTTGAGCTTACTATAGGAGGCGAGATCTTCGGCTGGGATCTTCTCGTAGCAGCTTCGAGGCCTTACGACGTCATCTTGGGCATGGATTGGCTATCTACGGTCCATACGCAGATTGACTGTTTTAGGCGCAAGGTGCGATGTGTACGCACCGACGGGAGCAGGTTCACCTTCACCGGCGAGAAGGGATCCTTTGCAGCACAGGATGGACTTCCGCAGAGGAGAGGACATCCCATCACTCATCAGTTGTCTAGCCTCATCCTTGGAGCAGTTGACGTTCGGAGTCCTGATTTTCCTGCAGTGGTGGATCAGTTTGCGGACGTTTTTCCCGACGACGTTCCAGGGCTACCTCCTCGCAGAGAGGTAGACTTTTATATTGACATGTACCCCAGGACAACCCCAATATCCACTCCAGCATATAGGATGGACCCCGCCGAGATTCGAGAGATACGGGTACAGTTGGAGGACTTGCAGGGCAAGGGGTTCATCCGACCCAGTGTTTCACCCTGGGCTTCCCCGATATTGTTCGCCAAGAAGGCGGACGGGAGATTGCGACTTTGTGTTGACTATCGTCGCCTGAACCAGTTGACAGTGAGGAACAAGTATCCGCTACCGAGGATTGATTACCTCTTTGATCAGCTCAAGGGAGCACGGTGGTTCTCGAAGATAGACCTCAGGTCAGGCTATCATCAGCTCAGAGTCAGAGACGAGGACATGCAGAAGACGACCTTCAGATGTCGGTATGGCCACTATGAGTTCTTGGTTATGACTTTCGGTGTAAACAATGCTCCAGCATTGTTCATGGCCCTCATGAACAGGATCTTTCAGCCATACCTTGATCGGTTTGTCATGGTCTTTATCGACGACATTCTAATTTACTCTACGACTGAGGAGGAGCACGCCTATCACTTGCGAGTTGTACTAGACACACTCCGAGAGCACCAGATTTATGGTAATCTCTCGAAGTTCCAGTTCTGGATATGTGAGGTCCACTTCTTGGGACATGTTATCTCTGAGACGGGAGTTGCAGTGGATCCTGCGAAGATCGAGGCTGTGTTAGCATGGGAGCCACCCAGGAGCGTGACTGAGGTTCAGAGTTTCTTGGGACTAGCTGGATACTATCGGAGATTCGTGCCAGACTTCTCTAGAGTTGTGGCACCACTCACAGCTTTGACGAAGAAGGGGAAACCCTTCGTGTGGTCAGCCAATTGTCATCAGAGCTTCTAGGAGCTGAGACAGAGATTGACCAGCGCACCTATCTTGAGGTTGCCTGAGGAGGGAGTAGGGTACGTAGTCTACTGTGATGCATCAGGGACCGGAATCGGATGTGTTCTGATGCAGGAGCGGGCAGTGATCACCTATGGATCATGTCATTTGAGGCCGCATGAGCAGAACTACGCTACCCATGACCTGGAGTTAGCAGCAGTGGTGTTCTCTCTGAAGACATGGGGACATTACCTGATGGGCGAGCATTTTATAGTCTTTTCTGATCATCAGAGTCTCAGGTATATCTTCTCGCAGAAGGACCTGAACCTGAGACAGCGACGATGGCTCGATTTCCTCCAGGACTATGACTTTGAGATAGTCTATACTCCTGGAAAGGGGAACGTAGTAGCCGATGCCCTCGGCAGGAGGACGGGCATTCAGCTACTTGAGGAGGCGACGAAGCAGCTAGCCTCTTTGCAGATATCCTTTGTGGATAGAGATGGAGCAGCCTTCCTCCAGTCTCTCACATTCACCCCTCCTCTACTACAGCAGGTCAGAGAGGCACAGCGTGATGACGCTGACTGTGAGACATGGCGTGCACAGATAACCTCGGGACAGGCACCTGATGGTTTCTCCCTTGGAGCAGAGCACGACATCCTTTTCAAAGGATGTACCATGGTACCAGTCACTTTGCGAGAGGAGGTGCTGAGAGAGTTTCACACTTCTCCTTTGGCGGTACATCCAGGAGTGGCGAAGATGTACCAGGATCTCAGACGACAGCACTGGTGGCCGGGCATGAAGAAGGCTGTGGCAGAGTTCGTTTCTCGATGCCTCACCTGCGAGCAGGTGAAGGCATAGCATCAGGTACCAGCGGGTTTGGTACAACCCTTGGAGGTCCCGGAGTGGAAGTGGGACGGCATATCTATGGACTTCGTGACTGGACTTCCACGCACTTCCAGAGGTCACGACTCCATTTGGGTGATTGTTGACCGACTCACCAAGTCGGCACACTTCTTACCCATCAGAGAGCAGGGCTCAGTGGAGAGCTTGGGAGGTCTCTACGTTCAGGAGATTGTGCGGCTCCACGGCGTTCCATCATCTATCGTCTCCGATCGAGATGCTCGCTTTACTTCCCAGCTTTGGAAGGGGTTACAGGAGGCGTTCGGGACGCAGCTACGTCTGAGCACAGCCTTTCACCCTCAGACGGATGGTCAGACAGAGAGGACCATCCAGACTCTCGAGGACATGCTCCGCGCATGTGTCCTCGACTTTGGTCGTCGCTGGGAGGACCACTTACCCTTGGTGGAGTTTGCGTACAACAATAGCTACCAATCCACCATCGGGATGGCATCGTACGAGGCGTTGTACGGCTGACCTTGTAGATCTCCTTTGTGCTGGACAGACCCTGGGGAGTCAGCACTTGTGGGACCGGAGATGGTCCAGGCCACGACAGAGAAGGTCCAAGTCATCCAGGAGCGGATGAGGACAGCTCAGAGCCGGCAGAATTCTAACGCTGACAGGAGGCGGAGGCCACTAGAGTTCGAGGATGGTGACCACGTCTTCTTGCGGGTCTCACCTCGACATGGTATATAGAGATTTGGCCGAGGCGGCAAGTTATCTCCGCGCTTCATCGGACCCTTCCAGGTCCTCAGCAGGATTGGCGAGGTGGCTTATCGCCTGGCTCTACCACCTCAGTTGCACCGGGTGCACGACGTCTTCCACGTATCTCAGCTGAGGAGATACGTGCACGACCCGACACACATCATTGACCATGGGGAACTTGACGTTGACGATGGGGCGACTTTTACGGAGGTTCCGGTGGAGATAGAGGATCGACAGGAGCGGGTCCAACATGGGTGATCGATTCCTCTTGTACGCATCAGATGGCAGCACATGAACCTCCAGGAGAGCACATGGGAGCGGGAGGCTCAGATGCGTGCTCAGTACCCTCATTTGTTTCCCTAGTTTTTTATGTATCTTTACGGGGACGTAAAGCACTGAGGTGGGATTAATGTAAAGACTCGTAAAATTCAAGGGAAATTTTTTCTTAATTTTATTTGGAATTTTAAAAGAGCGCGGTTTCTGACGGAACCTGATTCTGAGGCCCGGAGTGCCCGGAATCATTTTCCGAAGTTTGGCTCGGGTACGTTCAGTGAACGAACGAGCGGGATTTTCTAACTTTTGAACTGGTGCCCGGAATCAAATTCTGAGGGCACCGATGAACTCGCAGCGCCGATATTCTCTTAAGGAGACCTTTTCCGAGGTTGCGTTTATTGCGGGTTGAGAGTTAGTTTTTGGGAGTTTAGAATAAGTTAAATAAAAATTGTGGAATACAAATTTTTATTTTAACTTGTTGGTTAACTTATCCCAAAGGGAGTTAGAGGTGGGACCCACATCCACTTAACCTCCCTTGGGAGGATTAAGTGTGGTGGGGCCCACACGAAGCATAACTCTTCATCTTCTCTTTTTAAACTCCCAATAACCCCTCTTTAATTAACTTGACAAGTTGGGTTATTAAATGGGTGGAGTTGTTTAATTTCAAACCTTTTAATTTCAAAATGGTTTGGTTGAGTAAATAAAATAAGACCTTAGCTTATTTTATTTAGGTTAGAATTCTCTAGACAATCTTGAGAGAATTTTGAGCCTACTTCTTCTTCTTCTTCATGCTTTGACGAAGAACATGAAGAACCTTCAAACATCGACGAAGAACGCCACGTTCTCGGGAATCGTCTTCCGCGACGCCATACCCGCGACACCGACGACGTCTTCTTCTGCGTCATCTCTTCCGCGACGATTTCCCGCGACGAAATCGTCGTCAAAGAACTTCGAATACTCGCTTCATGACATCGACGTCCTTCTTCCGTGAGGCCGACCACCGCGACGCATCTTCCGCGGGTCGTGGACGATCATCGTTCTTGAAACCGAGGTAGGGGTTTCATGTTGATTATTTATTTACTCTTGTTCTTGGTTCTATCAGGACAATCTTGTGGATAAATATTTAAGTGTTATCATCTAACGAGAGGGGGGCCGGACCGCACAAACACGACCGAATCCCCCCTCCTTTGTTCTTGAATATTATTATTTTCTTGTGGATGAACGAGATGGCGTGGTGCCGTCGCACCACGCGGGAATCAAACGGAAAATATTGCGCGGCGCCGTCGCACCGCGCCGTGGAAATATTATCATGAACACGACGCTGTCGCGCCGCGTCGAAGGAAACCAAAGGTGCCGCGGCCGGAGTGGGGCCGCGACGGAGGGGCGCGGTGCCGTCGCATCGCGCCGGACGACGGAGACCGCGGCCGGTTCCGGGCCGCGGCGGAAACGAGAAGACCGGCGGCTAGCCGTGTCGCCGGTGTCGGAAGCCGGAAAGGGGACCGGCCTTTCCGGTCCCGTTGAGGAAGGACCGGCCGGCCAGGTCGGGCCGGCCGGAAGGGAGAAGAACCGGGGGAATTAATTCCCCCGGCTGGCCAAAACCGGCCCCCCATAATGGGGGGGCCACGGTTACACCAAGGGGGGGGGGGGTGGCAGCGCCCCCCCATTTTTTTTCTCAAAGGCAGGCCCCCACGAGGGGGTCCTTTTGATCCAAGGCGCGGCTTTCAGCCGCGCCGCCAGCAGAGGAGGCGGGTGCTTTGCCCCCCGCGCGTGGCACCCGAGCGGCGCCCCGGCCGCACCGCCGCGCCGGACCGCGCCGCCGGCCGGGCTGGGTCGGACCCGGGTCGACCCGGTTCGGTCTGACCTAGGGGGGGTCGGGCTGGGTCGGCCCAGAACCGGACCCCCCCTTTTTCGAATCAACTTCATTCTTTTGCCCATAACTTGAGCTACGGACCTCCGTTTGACGAACCGTCAGTGGAGATGCGATCCTTGGATCGAGATGGTCGATTCGGTATATTTCACTCAAAGTTTCGGAATACTTTGAGTTCGGCCGGGTTGGTTCGTACACGAAACCAACCGGGCCCTCGGAGCGGAAACACTCATATCTGGAGCTACGGACGTCCGATTGACGTGCCGTCAGTTTTGTTGTGTTCCTCTTAGTGAGATGGATCTTTTGGCATACTCCTCCCGAGGTTTGGACGCAGGTGGAGTACGGTCGGGTTGGTTTTGCCTTAAAAACCAACCGGGCCCCTGGGACGAAAAAGCCAATAACTCTCAGACCGGGCGTCCGATCGACGCGCCGTCTGTTGCGTTGAGTTCCTGTTGACGATATGGAAATCTTGGATACATCAACTCTGGGCTATGTGACAGTTGATGTATCAGCCTCTCGGCTCGTGGAGAGGACCCTCCCGAACGAGCTTGCTGTGTGCGGGAACCCTAGTGCTGGCTGCGACTGTGACTGCTACTGCTACTGCTACTGCTACTATGACTACGACAACGACAGTACTGAGATCCTTAGTGGATTCGACGACGACGACTACAGTACTCAGCGATCCTACGTGGATCAGTGCTACAGGTCCTGTGTGGGCCCGATCCTGTGTGGGTCCGATCTTGTGTGGGTCATTGCGCTCAGCGGTCCTGTGTGAACCAGCACCTACAGGTCCTGTGTGGGCCCGATCCTGTGTGGGTCTTTGCGGGGGTTAATTACCTATCGATCCTTCGTGGGTCCGATGACTTAGATGGATCAGATATCATCTTTATCGTTTTTCGATGAAGTATACATGTGTGAGCTGAATCCTGTTGCTTTCCTGTGTGGATTGTGTTGTGTTATCCTGTGTGGATTTCATTTTTCTTTCCTATGTGGATTGCGTTGTGCTATCCTGTGTGGATTTCGTTTTGCTTTCCTGTGTGGAATACGTATACTTTCCTGTGTGGACTGAGTTGTACTTGGGCTCGGAGGTTGAAGCGTATTGGAATTGATGACTTAGGTATATGTATGGGCATATACCTAAGCAGTGTCGGTTGCTACATCGTGATTGTATCTTCCTTTCTGGTTTATCCTTTGTGGATTTTGGGAGACCTTCAGGGGTCTTGGGGTCGCTACTGAGTAGCTTATACTCACCCATGCACGGGCTATGCCCGCACTACATTGTGTTGGTTGCAGACGACGGACAGCGTTGATCGTAGTTGAGGCTTGCTGAGCAGGACGGTACCAGGAGGTGGACCACTGGGCGAGACGTGCTCGGAGCGGACGGCGGGACCCGAGGAGCAGTGGAGCTATCTGTACCCACCCTTCAGGTGGGATTTCCAGTGGATAGCTCGGAGTAGCGGCTTTTACTTTACAGTTGTTGTTTTCCCTTTCGAGTTGTACTTTACTTTCAGTTTGGGTTTGTATACTGGACCATTTACTTTTCTGCACTTTCAGTTGTACTCTGTTTTTACTTAGTGTTTACTTTTCCGCTTGCTTACTCTGTGGTGCTTGTTTACTTTACAAAGGCAATGCCTTCCCTTTTACCTGGATTTACGCCTTGGTGCTAGTCGCCAGCCCCTGGCCTATGGAAGGCGGGCTTGGGGTAGTCACGGCACGGGCCCCGAGGATGGGTCGTGACAAATAAACCCACATAACACATGAAACCCACTATTAAACCCTAAAAACGTAATAAACACTAATAAATCAAAATAACCTGCAATAAACCCTAAAAACCATATTAGACACTAATAAATGCTACAAAAGCCCTAAAACCCCTAATATACAATAAAAAACACTATTGAACAATAATAAATCCTAATAATCACTAAAAACCCTAACAAACCCGACAAAATATTACAAAACCCACCAAATAATACCCCACAAAACCCTACAACCCGCTAACAAACACTAACAAACACTAACAACCCCATAATAAATCGTAACAAACCATAACAACACAAAGTAAATCATAAAAAATCATAACAACACCAAATAAATTGTATCAAACTGAAACAAACCATAACAAACCCCTAATAAACCGCAATAAGCCCTAACAAAACAAAATAAACCCTAATAAATCTTAATAAACCCAAATACACATTAATAAACCCTAATCAATAAAATAAAAACTAAGAATCCCTAATAAATCTTAAATAACCCTAAAAAGGCTGTTAAACCCTAGAAAAATCTATTAATTCCTAAAAAATCCCAATAAAACCCTAATATACAATAAAAAATGCTAATAAACTATAACTAATCCTAAAGAACACTAATAAACCCTAAAGAACCCTAATAAACCCTAAATTACCATAATAAACTCTAAAGAACACTAAAAAATCCTAAAGAACCCAAAAAACTCTAAAACACATTACATAAACCCTAAAACTGCTACAATACCCAAACAAACCCTAAAAACACTGAAAAAACCTAACAATCCATATCATTCCCGAAAAAACAATTAAACCCTTAAAACTGTTGAGTCAATAAGGTTTTCCTTATGAATTTTCTATTCCTTCATACTTGGGGGAGATTGATGAGTCATTAAGGTTTTCCATATGGCTTTTCCATTCATTCTTGTTTTGAAAATCACAAACACCTGATCTCAAGGAAATACTCTTTTTACCCTTTGTTTTACCACTATAAGGAAAAATTTCCTTCTCCAAGGAAATTTATCCTTATCATGTTTTGTTGTTCATATCACAATTTTTCTAAGTGTAAAATTTGGTTTGAATCCAAAACCTCGGAATCCTATAATTACCTAGATATAAAGCATTCTGTTTTAGGATCTGAATTCTCAGAATTCTGTTTATGAACTCTTATGTGTTCTGACTCTAAATTCTAAATCAGAATTCTGGATACTAACTCTTTCTTGAGTTCTGAATCTGAATTCTGAATCAGAATTCTAGTTACAAACTTTTTTGAGTTCTAATTACAAATTCTGAGTACGAATTCTGATTACGAATTCTGGTTATGAAATTTTATATGTTCTGACTCTGAGTTCACTAAATACAGACTCCGAACTCTTCTGATTTTAGACTCCGAATTCTCATGAACTCTGACTCCAAACATTGTAAGTTTAGGTTCCGAATTCTTGTGAATCCAGATTCCGAATTTTCTTGAATTCAAATTCAGACTCCGAAATTCTATAGAATCCAGGTTTTGAATTCCTACAGAATAGAATCCGAATATCCTTGTATTGTAGACTTCGAATTCAATTTTTTGTTATACTTCGAACATTCATTTACTTACATTCTGAATATCAGATTTTAGTGATACTTACACTTGTTTTGTTATAAAACAATGATGTGCTTTCATTTACTAACTAACCCTTGTTTGAGTGACATGTGTACAGGTCCCTCCGAAATTCAAGGAAAAATATGACCATTGGAAGAGGGAGCCGACCGTTGGAGCTGTGCCTATAAATAGGATCTAATTTTAAAGAGCTCACAACAATTTTTGACAATTGTGCTTACATGCTTTTGAAGTGATTTCTAGAGATAGAGGCTCTTATAAACTCTCAGGATTCGTGCAGAAAGTTTGAACAGCTTGTTCATACTTTGATTTGTGTAGATTTTCTTTGTGCAACTCCAATTGTGGTTGTTTACAATCTAGGGCTTCTGGGGATAGGAAGATAGAGGTGCCTACTACCATGAAGTTGAGGTCTTGTGGGGATAGCAAGATAGACTCTGATCTTCGTATCGAGGGCTTACCCCGGTGTGGGTAAGACAGACTTTCTTGAAAGTATAAATCAAAGGACCTTTATCCAAGGTTGTTGGATACCCATCTCTTTGAGTTAAAATATTTACTACTTGTTACTTGTTTTGTTACAAGTTTTCCACTATATTTGTATTGTTGAGAACAAAATAACTATCATATACTTTCTTATACTAGTACTCTGATTTAGATAGATTCTATACGCTTTAAGGTAAAATCTTCATCTTTGTAAACTTTCATTAAGTTTCATTTCCGAAATCATTTTTCCTAAATTGATTTCTCGGAATCAAATTTCCCGAATCAAGCAAGTGTTTATAACATAGATGTTTTATAAATTATCTTGTTTAACCTTGTTAAACACAACCATATTTAAAAGTTCCAAAGGAATTTTTAAAAGTGTTCAATTCACCCCCTATCTGGTATTTGAGCGTCTCATCTTTATATATTTGATCCAAAATTTGGTATTATAGAGTATATCATACTCACATACCATATCAACAATTGGTATCAGAGGAGGTGACCTCTGAATTAATCTCACGATTAGGTTCAGAAGAGATTTCTTGGAATTTAACTTCCAGATTCACACTTTTTCAAAATCATTTTTTCAGACTGGTATAGTTCAGAATCATTTTTTTTAGAGATACTCTTTTTCTATATTTTTCTTGATTAGGAATATTTTCCTTGTTTACAAACATTTTCTATTAAAAGTTTTTATAGAAAGATTTTTCTTTAAGATGGAAAGAATCAATGTCGGTTCCATAGACAATGTCATTCCAACAAGACCACCTATCTTTGATGGAAATGATTATGAATATTGGAGAGATCGAATGAAGACTTTCATGATCAATACTTGTGTTGACAATTTTTTTTTGCTTATTGGAGGATATAAAATCCCTGACAAAGAATTTAGTACCTTTACCAATCATGAAAAGCATGAATATCAAATAAATTATAAGGTACACAATACTTTTCTTTGTTCCATGGCTAGAAACATATATATCCGAATTTCATCTTGTGAAGCATCAAATTGTATATGGAAGAAAGTTGATGTTACTCACTTTGGAACATCCAAAGTAATTGAAACAAGAAGAGCCATGCTCAGAGCTGAATATCATGGTTTATGCTTTCCTTATGGAGAACCCATATGTAAGGTACAACAAAGATTCACGACTATTGTGAATAGTTTACAATCCATTGGTGAGAAAGGATTAGATGATGAAGCTCTTGTTGATAAGATCACAGACATCTTGCCGAATGAATAGGAATCCAAAAGGACTACTATTGATGAGAATAGAAAGGTTACTCAGATTTCCTTAGATGAGTTTTTTAGAACTCTTCTTCAACATTAGACTAGAATGGAGAGAGATGCTGATAATGTAATGAAGAATAATGGGAATGGAATTTTTGATTTTTCTACAACTTCTAATCATGTTAAAGACAAGACTCCAAAGAGAGTTACTAGATCCAAATCTAAGAAATCTGTTATCCAATCCAAATTTAGTGGAAGTGAATCCTCAGAAAATGAATTAGAAAATCTTGCTCGAAGGATGAACAAGATAGCAGGATAGAGGAACTTTCAATCCAGATATAAGAAAAAGGAAATAAAATATAAGAATGATTCATAAGTCACATATTACAAATGAAAGATAGCTGGACACATAAGACCTGATTGTCCTATGCTTAAGAGAAAAGAAAGAAAGGAAAATCATTCAGAGAGAAACAAAAAGAAGTATTAGAAGGCTAAAGCTAATAATATCTTGAAATCTAATGACACCTGGAGTGCCAGTGTTGGAGACTCTTTAGATGAATATTCAGATTATAAATCTTATAGACAGAAGAATCTTAGTCTAATAGCCAGACTACATATTGAAAATCATTGCTTACAAGATAAGGTACATAATTTTGAATCATTGACGAATGTTCCTTTGAATGCTAATGATAGTAAATATTATAACTCTTCAGATAAAGAATCTTATTCTGATGAAGATAATTCTTTACCTTCCTATGAAGAAGTTTCTAGTTTTTCCAAACTTCTTGAGATTAAGAATTCAAAACTCATGAAAATACATGAAAAGGAAAATTCTAGGAATACTATTCTTACTAAGGAAATATCAGATCATTCGAAATATCTTGATAATAAAAATGTTGGTTTTGAATGTATTTAAAAAAATCTTGAGTATGTAATTTCTTAGAAGAATAAACATTCCAAAGATCTAGAAAACGTAATTTCTAAGAAAAATGTTTTCAGGCCTAGCTCTAGTTCAAAATAAAATGTTTTGGAAGACATGAACTTAGTTATCAAACTAAAATCTGAAATATTTTCCTTGAGGGACTGTTTTTCAAAATTTAACATAGGTAAAGAAAATTTTGATAAAATGTATTCTCAAATCTGACCTCTAAGGAATAGTTCTGGTTTTGGTTATACTGGTTCTAAACCAATTTTTAGTAACAATTACATTGTTCCTCAAAGTGCTCCATTCTGTACTAAGTGTCAGTGTGGTGGAAATTGGGCAATGAATTGTTCTCTACACAAAACCCAGTTTTTAGGATTCCATAAATCCTATTTTTCTAAGAAGATGGGGGTTCTTAAAAGTTTTCTTTCTAAAATTTCCAGATCCATGAAATATTGGATTATGAAAGTCTAACTCTTTTGTTTTTAGGAAAATAGGGAAAGTATATACAACAATACGTGGTACATGGATAGTGGGTGTTCCCTACATATGATTGGTAATAAAAACTATTTTGAAAATATTATCAAGAAGAAAGGAGGAAAAGTAACATTCAGAGATAATGCTCAGGGATAAATTATTGGTATAGGTAACATCGTTCATCTTGGAAAAACTTTGATTTCAAATGTTTTATTTGTTAAGGTTCATAAACACAACCTCATTAGCAAAAGCCAATTATGTGATGAAGGTTACCTTGTGAATTTTAGGAATGAGAAGTGATTAGTACACAATTCCAAGGAAGAGTTTATTCATTCTTCCCATAGGCAAGAGAATGTTTACATACTAAACATTGAAAACCTTAGGATCCAAGACTTACCTTGCCTTAGTGCAATGGAAGATCATTATTGGTTATGGCATAGAAGGTTAGGTCACTGTAACCTTAGGAAATTATGCAAACTTTCTAAGAAAAGATTAGTTAAGGATCACCAGATCTTAGATTTGATTCTTCAAAAGTTTGTGACCCTTTTCAATATGGAAAGCAACATAAATCAAGTTTTAAGTTAGTCAGTGAAGCCTCAACTACTGATGCATTACATCTAGTGCCTATGGATATTTTCGGTCCTACTCAAACTAGAAGCATTAGGGGAAAGTATTATGTATTTTTCTTGGTTGATGATTACAATAGATTTATGTGGGTCTATTTTCTAGAAAAGAAGTCTGAAGCTTTTTCATATTTCAAAAGTTTTAGAGCCCAATTGAAAAATGAGAAAAATATTCCATTGAAAACTATTCATAGTGATCTTGGTGGATAATTTCAAAATTCTGATTTTGAATATTTTTGTAGTAGAAAATGTATTACTCATAACTTTTCAGAACCCAAAACACCTAAATAGAATGGTGTTGTTGAAAGAAGAAATAGAATTCTTTAATAGATACTTAGAACCATGTTGAGTGAGTATTCTATAGCCAAACATTTTTGGGCTGAAGCTGTAAGTACTTCTTGTTATACTATAAATCGTGTTTTGATTAGACCTTTTCTTAAAAAAACTCTTTATGAGTTACGAAATGGTAGAAAACCTTTACTTTTCTACTTTAATGTTTTTGGTTGCAAGGTATTTATTATTAATACTAAAGATAATCTACATAAATTCACACCAAAATCTGATGAAGGAATTTTCTTAGGCTACTCCACAACTTCTAAGGCATATAGAGTTTTCAATAAAAACACTTGTACTGTTGAAGAGACAGTACATGTAAAATTTTATGAAACTTATCCTTTTGTTTTTAAACAACCCCAACCTTCATCCTCGAATGTGTTTTCAAAAACTGATTTTCAACCTTTGATTGAAGATCCTTCTTATAAGGAAAATGTTCAAGAAGATACTACTGAAACATTTACCCCAGAAGATTTCCTACCCTATGTTGTTGAACAGGTTTTACAAAACCCAAATCAGTCATTTCTCAAGAATCATCCCAGTAATAGCATCATTGGTGATGTAAATCAACCTGTAAGGACTAGAAGTTCTTTAAGAAATGACGTAGAACATCTATCATTCCATTCCCAATTAGAATCAAAAAGCATTGATGAAGCTTTAGGTGATGATGATTGGATTAAAGCCATGTAAGATGAATTAAATGAATTCGAAAGGAATAAAGTCTGGACCGTGGTTGAAAGACCTAAGGAAACTTCTGTTATTGGAGTTAAATGGGTCTTCAGAAATAAGTGTGATGAAAATGGAATCATTGTAAGAAATAAAGATTGATTAGTTGCTAAAAGCTATAATCAACAAGAAGTAATAGACTATGAAGAAACCTATTCTCCAGTAGCTAGACTTGAATCTATTCGTATTTTACTTTCCTTTGCAGCATTCTTCAATTTCAAACATTTTAAAATGGATGTGAAATGTGCTTTCATTAATGGTTATGTTCAAGAGGAAGTTTTTGTTGAACAACTTCCTAGCTCTAAAGATACAAAATAACCTGATTATGTTTTTAGACTTACCAAAGCTCTGTATAGACTAAAATAAGCCCCTCGAGCTTGGTATGATAGACTTACAAAATTTTTTCTTCAGAATGACAATGTTAAGGGAAATTTAGATCCAACCCTTTTTATGAATAAAGATAATAAATTTTTTTGATTGGTTAAATTTATGTTTATGACATTATATTTGGTTCAACTCAGCAATCTTTAACTGATTCCTTTGCAGATCTAATGAAATTTGAGATTGAAATGAGTATGATGGGTGAGTTAACATTTTTCCTTGGTTTTCAAATCTCTCAAAAACCAGAAGGAATCTATATATACCAACATAAGTATATTAAAGATATTCTTAAAAAGTATGGATATGGAAATACTAAAAGTATAAGTACTCCTATTGGTACCTCAAACAAACTTGATCTTGATGAAGTTGGGAAACCAGTAGATCAAACATCTTTTAGAGGTATGATAGGATGCTTATGTTACTTGACATCTAGTCATGTAGACATAATGTTTTCAGTATGCTTATGTGTATGATATCAATCCAATTCCATGGAATCTCATTTAAAAGCAGTGAAAATAATTTTTCGCAACTTAAAGGGAACCATGGATTTAGGACTATTTTATACAACTAGAAATGATTTTGTTTTAAAAAGATTTTTGGATGCTGACTTTGGTGGATGTAGAATGGATAGAAAGAGTACATCTAGAACAAGTCATTTTCTAGGTGATTCATTAGTTTTTTGGTCTTGCAAGAAGAAACACTCAGTAGCACTTTCCACTGCTGAAGCTGAATATGTAGCAGCTGGATTTTGTTGTGCTCAAGTGTTGTGGATGCAACACACATTCATAGACTATGGTATGAGTTTTACCAAAACAAAAATTTTGTGTGATAATACAAGTGCCATTGACCTTAGTAAAAACCCTGTACATCACACTCGTGAAAATCACATAGATATTAGGCATCACTTTCTTAGGGATCACACACAAAAAGGAGATATCATTCTTAAATTTATCACAACACAAGATCAACTTGATGATATTTTCACAAAATATTTACCTTCTGATAGATTTTAATACATTAAACAGATGATAGGAATGATAACCATAAGGTAATCCTCCTCATTAACTTCCTGTTGAACCAATATCCTTACAGTAATGAACTCATTTTCATAGGGGGAGTACATTCGTAATGAAGTCTTTCATATTTTTTATAATTAAGTCTTTCATATTTTTCATAATGAAGACTTTTATATTTTTCTTAATGAAGTCTTTCATATTTTTTGTAATGAATTCCATCATATTTTTCATAATGAAGTCTTTCATATTTATCGTAATGAGGTCTTTTATATGTTTCGTAATGAAGTCTTTCATATTCTTTGTAATGAAATCTTTCATATTTTTCATAATGAAGTCTTTCATATTTTTCATAATGAATTCTTTCATATTTTTCGTAATGAAGTCTTTCATATTTTTCGTAATGAAGATGTTCATATTTTTTTAATGAAGTTGATCATATTTTTCATAATGAAGTTTTTCATATTTTTTATATTGAAATTTTTTTTCATACTTGAAATTTTGTTAATGAAGTTTTCATACTTGAAATTTTTCGTAATGGATTTTTTTTACTTGAGATTTTCATAATGAAGATTTTTGTAATGAAACTTTTCTTAATGAAGATCTGAGTACTCAATTCTTTTTCATACTCAATTTTTTTTTCAGAATCTAATGTCCTTCATGAAGAATTTTCCTCAATATGAATAATTCACCTGACAATCCGAAAGGTATGATTCTTTCTTTTTGTTTTTGTAATTAAATTTTAATTGCTGGTAGTTTCTTATGTTTTTAAAATTTCTCAGATTCTATTTTCCTTAAATCTGAATGTTTTTTTAAAAACCTCAAAAGATCATATCCTATCAAATTTTCCTTGTAGATATTATTTCAACCGTTAGATCAGATCAGAAGAATTCTCAGTCATTGGATTCAGATGGGAAGTTCAATCGTCGCTTCAACACCTATAAAAAGGGGACCCCCGGTGGTTGTTCCACATTGGTTTTCAATGAATTTTTATGTCAAAGCTCTAACCAACTTCAAAATCCCATTCCAGATTTTCAGAGTTTTCAAAAGTCCGAATGTCTACTGAAATTACTTCTAAAGAAATGCCTTCTCTCAAGACAATTTCGGAGTGGAAAATTTACAGGGAGAGGTTGGTACATCCAAAATTATTTTATAAGTGTGACTCTATTATCTCAAAGAATATCAGGCTTAATGGGTGGGAGACTATATACATTTAAAATACAAGAGCTCAGGATGTTGTGTATCCATATCTACTTATAGAATTTTATGAATCAGTTTGCTTTTTCAAAGAAGATCGAAGGGAAAAAATTTTATTCAAGAGTTATGAAAAAATGTATGCACTCTCTTACACCAAGGCTGCTAGCTTGGTGGGGCAGTCATATGAATGGGAAGCCGAGTTTTTCTCCCACAAGTTGGCAGATGTTGAAGGAATTTTCGTAAAGGTGAAGGCTATGGAATGCCTTGGACTTTCTGATGTCATGATCGGAAAAATTACCCATCTGTCTACCAACAATCAAATCCTACAGTTATGGGTTTAGGGCCTTATCATACAGTGAAAGGGTGACAAGGACACTCTTATGAAAAGTGATATGTATATCTTAGATGTTTTGGTAAATCTAAGGAAAATCAATCTGATGAATCATATTCTCATTATGAGAGAGAATATCAAGAATGGGAATCTAGAGCCCAGATAATCATGTATCCTTCCCTACTCTCCAAACTTATAGTTCAGTGCCTTGATTCATTCAAAATCCCCTACAGTTCCAAGAAGAGGAATTGAAAATTAATGTTAATCGGTGATGATACCCTCAAGAGGATGAAAGTAGGTTTTTCAAAGGAGTCTGGTCAGTTTTATGATCTACCTGAGGATGAGGCAGAAGTCGTTCCGAAAAATGTTAAAGAAGCTGAACCTTTAAAGAAAGATGAAAAGAAGAGGAAACTAAAGGAATTGGAAGAAATAGAGAAAACCACTAAGTCCAAAGAAGCTCAACCCGTACCTCCAAATCCCAAAAATCATAAAGCCTATCCGAATGAAGTGGTTGCCAAATGGAGGGAGGATAAAAAGACTCGGAAGGAAGGGGAACCACAATTTGGCCTAGACCCTGTAGAGGCCAAAGCACTAAAAGATAAAGCTGTTGAAGAGCTTGAGAATTAATCCAAAGAGAAGAAGAAAAAGAAGAAGATTACATAGGCTAAAATTTGTCAATCCCTTCTAAGGGATTCTAAAATTTCATCTGAGAACATTATCGTAGCGAAAACCTTCCTAGTTGAACCATTACCTGAAACACCAGGGAAAAAGATTATGACTCCACACAAAGTGAAATAGAAGGATGTTGAAAAGGAAGCTGTGGAAGATGTTCAGGAAGCTCAAAGCACTGAAGATATAGCTGATCTGATAAAGCAAGTACAAGACTTTCATGAAAAGGAATGTTCTTCCGAAAATTTGTTAATCGAGACTTCTCATGCCGGATCATCGAAACTTGCTACTCTTGGAATAGATGAGAAGGGTGAAGAGGAAGTAAAAAAGTTATCTGAGGAAGAGAGTCATAATAATGAATTCATTATTTCTGAAGACATTGAGGCAGGATCTGAAAAAGTGAAAATTGATGAAGATAAGATTGTACAGTTATCTGGAAGTGAGCATGAATCTCCCAATGTAGAAGTTATTCCGAGAAACAATAATGGGAAACAAGTGGTTTTTGATAACCCAAAAAAAGATATTTTGAGGAAGAAAGAAGTTGGAGGATCCTCTAAGAGGAATTTGGTAGATATAGAGGAAGAACCATCTCCAAGAAAAATGTCAGATTCGGAGTCATCAGCTTTAAGACATGATTTTATCGTTCAGTCCCTGAAGAAGCTAGTGGACATCATTCCGATCTTTCCAACAATTAATTCCAGATGTCAGATTCTCTAGCATAGCATGAATCAGAAATCAGACTCTGTATCCATGGTGATGGATAGGTGAGTAAAGGTTGTGGCTGAACACAAAAATTTCCTTATCAACTATGAAGCCTATAGAAAATCATGCAAGAAAATGACCAGCTGGTCGAAGAAAATCATTAAAGATCTGAGAGAGCTTGATCAATTTCAAGAAGATGTCAAGGAAGCGTTTGATAATGATGAAACCAAAATCAAGGATCTTAAAAACAGCTTTCAGGAAAAGAAAAATCTTGAACAAAATTCTCAGATTCAGGATGTCAAAGATCTGAATGGGAAGTTGAATTTTGTTGTCCAAAGTTGGAAAATAGAGAGGGATCTTCCGATCGGGATGGAAGAAAAGCTAGTGAAGCAAGATGATTTGCTGAAGACTCAGGCAGAGGCCCTGAAGGAACAAGATTATAGGATCACAGTTTTAGAAAATCATGCAGTGGAGGATCACAAAGAACTAAAAAAGATGGAAACCACTGTGAAGAAGCTGATACCCAAGGAAAAAAGAAGAAAAATAGATCCAAATCCGATCTTTTGTTGTATCTATTTTTACTTGCATAAATACTTCCAATCTTAATGAAATTGTGGATTCTTGTTGTACTAATATTTCAGGTACAATATTTTTTCCATTCCCTCAAACTCTTTTTGAAAATCACAAAGGGGGAGAAGGAAAAACAATTCTTAGTAAAAGAAAAAATATCCCTAAGTAAGGGGGAGTTTATCTGGGGGGGTTCTCATTACGAAGATTTCCATACTCAAGATAATGAAAATTATCATTCCAGAAATCTAGAATACAATCCTTAGAGTTAAAAAGTCTTAGGGGGATTTAGTCGTATTCACCATTGACCATGAATAAAGGGAGATAAGTTTTATTTGCAAACTCTAGTAAAATATTTTCTAAGTCCTTATATTCATCTTCATAAGGATGTTTGTGCTTTCCAAAAAGGGGGAGATTGTTGAGTTAATAAGGTTTTCCTTATGAATTTTCCATTCCTTCATACTTGGTGGAGATTGGTGAGTCATTAAGGTTTTCCTTATGACTTTACCATTCCTTCTTTTTTTGAAAATCACAAACAACTTATCTCAAGGAAAAACTCTTTTTACCCAATGTTTTACCTATATAAGGAAAAATTTCCTTCCCCAAGGAAATTTATCCTTATCATGTTTTATTATTAATATCATAATTTTTCTAAGTGTAATATTCGGTTTGAAACCAAAACCTCAGAATCCTATAATTACCTAGATATGAAGCATTTTGTTTTAGGATCCGAATTCTCAGAATTCAGGTTATGAACTCTTATGAGTTCTGAATCCGAATTCTCAATCAGAATTCTGGATACGAACTTTTTCTGAGTTCTGACTCCAAATTCTGAATCAGAATTCTGGTTACGAACACTTCTGAGTTCTGATTACGAATTCTGATTAAAAATTCTGATTACGGATTCTGGTTATGAAATTTTCTAATTTCTGACTCCAAGTTCTTTGAATACAGACTCCGAACTCTTTTGAGCTCTGAATCCAAATTCTCATGAACTCTGACTCTGAACATTGTAAGTTCTCGTTCCAAATTCTTGTGAATCCAGATTCTGAATTTCCTTGAAATTCAGACTTCAGAATTCTATAGAATCCAGGTTCCGAATTCCTACAGAACAGAATCCGAATATCCTTGTATTATAGACTCCAAATTCAATTTTTGGTTAGAATCTGAACTTTCATTTACTTTCATTCTGAATATCAGATTTTATTTATACTTTCACTTGTTTTGTTATAAAACAATGGCGTGATTTCAGTTACTAACTAACCGTTGTTTGAGTGACACATGTATAGGTCCCTCTGAAATTCAAGGAAAAATATGACTGTTGGAAGAGGGAGCCAACCATTGGAGCTTTGCCAATAAATAGGAGCTCATTTGAAAGATCTCACAACAATTTTTGACAACTGTGCTTACATGATATTGAAGTAATTTCTAGAGAGAGAGGCTCTTATAAACTCTCAAGCTTCATGTAGAAAGATTGAATGGATTGTTCAACCATTGCTTCGTGCAAAATTGCTTTGTGCGACTCCGATTGTAGATGTGTACACTCGAGGGATTCCAGGGATAGAAAGACAGAGGTGTCGACTACCTTGAAGTTGAGGGCTTGCGAGGATATCAAAACAGACTCTGATATTCATATCAAGGGCTTATCCTGGTGTGGGTAAGACATACATTATTGAAAGTATAAATCAAGGGACCTTTATCCAAGGTTGTTGAATACCCTACTCTTTGGGTTAAAAGATTTATTACTTGTTACTTTTTTTGTTACAAGTTTTCCACTACATTTGTATTGTTGAGGAAAGTATAACTATCTTATACTTCCTTATACTTGTACACTAATTTAGTTAGATTCTATATGATTTAAGGTAGAATCTTCATCTTTGTAAACAATCATTAAGTTTCCTTTCCGGAATCATTTTTCCTGAATTTCTTTCTCAGAATCAAATTTCCTGAATCAAGCAAGTGTTTAGAATGTAGAGGTTTTGTGAATTATCTTGTTTAACCTTGTTAAACATAACCATCTTTAAAAGTTCCAAAGGAATTTTTAAAAGTGTACAATTCACCCCCCTCTTGTATTTGAGCATCTCATCTTTATATATTCGATCCTATATTTGGTATTATAGAGTATATCATACTCACATACCATCTCAACAAAACCCACAAAAAAACCATTGAAAACCCATCAAAAATCATAAAAATCATAAACACTTGTTAACAACCCTTAAATACCCTAAAACCACTACAGACCATAAAAAACCATTAAAACCCTAAAAAGGAAACAAATAGATACATAAACCGATAAAACGTTACATATCCCCTAAAAATGCAACATAAACCCTAAAAATGCAACATAAACCCAAAAAACGCCACATAAACCCAAAATACGCTATATGAACCCAAAAAGCACCACATAAACCCTAGAATCGTAACATAAACCCTAAATAACGCAACATAAACATTAAAAAATGCTACATAAAACCTAAAAACACAATACAACCCCTAAAAACACTCCATGAACCTAAAAAACGTTACATAAATCCTAAAAAATGCAACATAAATTCTACATCACCCCTAAAAATGCTACATAAACCCAGAAAACGCAACATAAAACCTAAAAAATGCTACATAAAACCTAAACCCGAAACACTCTACATAAACCCAAAAAACGTTACATAAACTCTCAAAAATGCGACATAAAACCTAAAACCACTAACTAAACACTAAAAGCGCTACATAAACACTAAAAATGCTACATAAACTCAAACAACACTACACAAACACTAAAAAATGCTACGAAAACCCAAAAGACGCATCAAAAACCTCAAAACTATTAAACCCTAATACACCATAATATAAAAAATTGAACCCAAATAAACTCTAATAAACCCTTAAAACACATTATAATCCCTAAAAACCCAAAAAGACTCTACTCATCCCTAATAAAACCCCAAAAATACCTAATAAACCCTAATAAATGATAATAAAACCTAATAACCCCTAAAAACATGTTAAGAAAACCTAAATAACCGTAACCAACCCTAATAGACACTAATAAACACTAATAAACTGTAATAAACCCCAAAAACCCTAAAAATCCCTAATAAACTATAAATAAATCCAAATAAACCCTACTCAACCCTAACAAACCTTAACACATCATAATGACCCCTAGTAAAACCCTACAAAACCCTAATAACGAAAACAAATGCTAGTATACCTTAAGAAATCCCTAGAAACCCTGATAAACTCCAATATAACCTAATAAACCCTAAACTCTCACAAACAATAAAAAAATGATCACAAACAATAAAAACACGCTATATTACCTAAAAAGACCTAAAAACACTAATATAACCTAATAAAGACAAAAAATGCTAATATACCATAAAAATCCCTAGAAACCATAATAAACCATAATAAACACTAATATAACCTAAGAATCCCTAAAAATGCTCACAAACAAAAACAAAATCCTCACAAACAATAAAAACACTTTATTATATAAAAAGTATTAACAAACACTAATATGACCTAATAAAACAAAAAAACTAATAAACCCCTAACAAACCCTAATAAACCCTAAACATACATAATAAACCCTAATAAAAACTAATAAACCCTAAATAAACCATAATGAAACCCTAAAAATTCCTTTTCAACCCCAATAAACCTTTACACCCCATAAGAAAACCTAATAAAACCCAAATAAACCTCAGTAAACAAAAAAACGCAAAGAAACCATTAAAAATGACGCATGCACGAGCATGGTAATAAATAATAAATAACAAGGCACATGCATGTGCATTTGTATTTGATGATACAAACAAATATAATAATAATAATAATAATATAACAACTTAAGTGAATTTCATGTGCATGTGCATATTAGTAAATAATAAATAATAACGCACATGCATGTGCATGTGCCTTTACATTTGATGATAATGTTAATAATACTAATTGTAATAATAATAATAATAATAATAATGCATGGACGTGCACGGTAATAAATAATAAATAACAATGCACATGCATGTGCATTTGAATTTGATAATGATAATAATAATGTTGATGATAATGATGATAATAATAATAATAATAATAATATTGATAATAATAATAATAATAATAAAAAGAATAATACAAGTTCATTGCAAATTCAAGTGCATGGTAATAAATTATAAATAATAATGTGTGTGCATCTACATTTCCATGTGATGATAGTAATAATAACAGCAGTAGTAATAATAGTTGTAGTAGTGGTGATAATAGTAGTAATACAAATGCATGTGATAATAGAATATCGCATGTGCATTACCTGTGCATGTGCGTGGAAAAAAATAATAACACTCATGCATTGCATTTTCATGTGATGATGATGATAATAATAATAATAATATAAATATTCATAATAACAATACATGTGATAATAGAATAATGAACGTGCATTGAATGTGTTTGTATGTGGATTCGCATGTGCATTTTCATGGGATGATAATAACAATAACAACAACAACCACCACCACCACAATAATAGTAACAACAATAATAATAACAACCCATGTGATAATAAAATAACGTGTGTGAATTTCATGTGCAGGAGCATGGTAATAAAAATTTAATAATAACGCACGTGCATGTGCATGTTCATGTGGATGAGATGATGATAATAATAAACATGGTCCTCACTCATCTCATGAGCTATGATTTGACTGGTCATAGTGCTCAAACGGACACCCGAAGGAGAAGTTATGCATATTTCAGTGAGTTGCGGGTTTCATAAGTTTTTGGGCACTAGGGGAGTTTCTCAATTTAAAACAACAATAACTTCTGCTACGTGTGTTCATTTTGGCTCTACCACATATAAAATAGAATATTGTGAAAAGATACACACTCTGGTAACCACTGGAACCCTTTCTGACATTCTTCAACCCCCCAAAAGACCCAAAATCCCTTTGGATGGTCAAAAGATTGGCTTCTGGTGTCCGTTTTGCAATAACAAGTTCTATTGGTGTCCTTTTTCCTCTACCACATATCAAATCTAATCTTGTGACAATACCTACACACCTATAACTACCGAAGCACCTTATCACATCCTTGATGGCCCAAAAGGTACTTAAGCCCTCCGAAAGACCACAACTTCTACTTCGGGAGTCCGTTTTTCCTCTACCATATATCAAATCAAATATTTCGACTAGATCTAAACATCTGTGACCAATAGGAACACCTTATCACTTTCTTATGGTCCCTAATGGTCCTTAAGTCCTTCAAATGACCATAACTTCTGCTCTGGGTGTCCGTTTCACCACTAACACATATCAAATTGAAGCTTGCGACTAGCTAGACACATCTGGGACAACCATGAACAACTAAATGACCCTAACCAACCATGAATAACCCCATAAAAACTAAAAAAATTTAAAACAATTAAAAACCCTATCAAACCCTAACAAACCCTAACAAACACTAACAGACCCTAACAAACACTAACACACCCTAACAAACCCTAGAAAACACCAAAAAACCCTAAAAACATAACAAACACTAAAAACCCTAACAATACCTAAAAAACCATAACAATCCCTAAAAAACCCCAAAAAGCACTATGAAACCCCAATAATCACAAAAAAACCCGAATAAACCCTAAAACCACTAAGAACCCATAATAAACCCTAATAAAACCCTAAAAACCCTAACCAAACCATAATCAAACCTAAGAAACACTAACAAACCCTTATAAACCCTAACACACCATTAGAATCACTAAAACACCCTTAGAAACCCTAGCACACTCTTAGAAACACCATCACACCCATATAAATCCTAACACAACCTTAGAAACCCTTAGAAACCATATCACACCCTTAGAAACCTTAACCCGCCGATAAAAACCCTAACCCACATATAGAAACCCTAACACACCTTTAGAAACACTAAAAAACCATTAGAAAACTTAAAAACACTAAAAACATGCTAATAAAACCTAAAATGTCCAAATCCCTAACAAACCCTAATAAACACTACTCAGCCCTAATAAACCCTAATAAAACCCAAAAGATACCTAATCAACCCTAATAAAACCCTAAAAATACATACTCAACCCTAATAAACCTTAACACACTATAATAAACCCTAATAAACCCCACTAAACCCTAAAAAATAAAAATATACCATTAAAAAGACCTATGACCCCTAATAAATGCTAATAAAACCTAACAAATCCTAAAATCACTAATAAACCTTAATAAACACTACAAAACCCAAAAAACCCTAATATACCATCTTAAAAATTAATAAACTATAATGAGTGATAATAAACCCTAATAAATCCTAATCATACACAAATATACCATAATAAACCATAATATACCCAAATAAACCCAACTCAATCCAAATAAAACCATAAAAATAGAAAATAACCCCTAATAAACCTTAACACACCATAATAAACCCTAATAAAATCCTAATAACCCCCACCAAACCCTAAAAATGATAATATACCATTGAAAACCCTAAAACCCTAACAAACCATAATAAATGTTAATGACACCTAAAAATTCTACAAAATTATAGTAAACCCTAAAAACACCTCTAATAATAATAATAGTAATAATGCACGTGCATGTGCATGGTTTAAATAATAAATCATAATGTGTGTGCTTGTGCATATGCCTGTGCATTTGCATGTGAATGAAAATAAATAATAAATTTTAAATAATAACGCATGTGAATTACATGTGTATGTGCATGTGCATGTGAATGATAATAAATAATAAATAATAACGCACATCCAAGTGCATGTGCATGTGCATGTACATGTGCATGGTAATAAACAATAAATAATAACCAAGTCCACATGAATGTGCATTTTCATGTGAATGATAATAAATAATAAATAATAACACATGTGATAATGGAATAATGCACATGCATTTCATGTACACGTGTAGGAGAATAAATAATAATAACACATGTGATAATAGAATAACCCAAGTGCATTGCATTTTCATGTGCATGATAATAAATAATATATAATAACGCATGTGCATGTGCATTTACATGTAATGATAATTATAATGGCGCATGCACGTGCATGGTAATAAATAATAAATAACAACGCACGTGCATGTGCATTTGTATTTGATGATACAAACAACAACAACAACAACAAAAATAATAATAATAATAGAATAACGCAAGTGCATTTCATGTGCACACGCATAGTAGTAAATAATAAATAATAATAATAAATAAGAATTCACATGCATGTGTATGTGCATTTACATTTGATGATAATATTAATAATACTAATTTTAAGATTAATAATAATAATAACGCATGCATGGTAATGGTAATAAATAATAAATAACAATGCACGTGAAAGTGCATTTGCATGTGATAATGATAATAATAATGATAATGATAATAATAATAATAATAAATTGTGATAATAATAATAATAATAAAAGAATAATACAAGTGCATTGCATATGCACATGCATGGTAAAAAAAAAAATAATAATTCACATGCATCTCCATTTGCATGTGATGATAGTAATAAATACAACAGTAGTAATAATAGTAGCAGTAGTGGTGATAATAATAGTAGTACCAATGCATGTGATAATAGAATATTGCACGTGCATTACGTGTGCACGTGCATGGTAATAAATAATAATGCATGTGCATTGTATTTTCATGTGATGATGATGATGATAATAATAATAACATAAACAAAAACAAAGAAAGTGATAATCGAATATTGCATGTGCATTGAATGTGCGTGTATGTGCATTTTCATGTGCATTTGCATGTGCATTTGCATGTTCATTTGCATGTGATGGTAATAACAATAACAACAACAACAACCACCACCATAAAAATAATAACAACAATAATAATAACAACACATGTGATAATAAAATAATGTGGGTGCATTGCATGTGCAGGTGCATGGTAATAAAAATATAATAATAACGCACGTGCATGTGCATGTGCATGTGGATGAGATGATGATTAAAAGTAATAATAAGTTATAGTTGTATGAAAAAATAGCGCACATGACAAAAATGCTAGAAATGGGGTCTTGAAAAACCTAACAAATCACAGAGTCATTGAAAAAGGCATAACTTCTTCTTCAGGTATCCATTTCCACTCCTTGACTAGTCAAATTGAATCTTATAGAAAGTCTGACTGAAAATTATTTTTTTTATTAAGAAAGACACTTTTGAGGAAAAAGTGATAAACCATAAGTCCAACAAGAACCAAACAGCAACAAGAAGAAGATCAGAAACAATCTCACCCAAGCATAAGCAGCAACCGCAGGCTCCAAAGAAGGACCACTCGGCGATCCCATGCAGGCATGGTCCCTCCTGATGGCAAGCCATCCCTCCGGAGGCCGAACAGACACACAGATCAGAAGTTATGACCATTTTATGAAATATTATCAGTACATGGAAAAGGATTTTTGGAGTACTTAGGATGGGTTTCTAGGGATTTAGGGTATCAAAGATAAATTTAACATAGTTCAATTCATCCTTCTACATATATCTCTTTGCTACTTTCGATTTGATATGTGGTAGAGCTCAAACGGGTGACCGGAGCGAAAGTTATGACCCTTTGTAGTTTGACTTTTTTTTGTAGTGGTATAACTAATATATCTTATATTTCGTTGATCTTCTCACAATTTCTACTAAAATTTGTCCTCAATCATCTCACGATCTTCGATTTGACTGGTCACAGTGCTCAAACGGACACTCGAATGAGAAGTAATGCCTATTTTAGTGAGTTGTGGGTTTCTTAGGTTTTTAGGCGCTATGAGAGTTTCTCAATTTAAAACGACAATAACTTCTACTAAGTGTGTTCATTTTTGGCTCTACCACATATAAAATATAAGATTGTGAAACTATACACACTCTGGTAACCACTAGAACCCTTTCTGACATTCTTCAACCCCCAAAGAAACACAAAATCCCTTTGGATGGTCAAAAGATTGTCTTCTGGTGTCCGTTTTGCAATAACTTCTTCTATGGGTGTCCATTTTGCCTCTACCATATATAAAATCGAATCTTGCGACTAGAACTACACTCCTATAACCACTGAAGCACCTTCTCACATCCTTGAAGGCCCAAAAAGGAACTTAAGCCCTCCAAAAGACCATAACTTCTACTCCGGGAGTCTGTTTTTCCTCTAACATATATCAAATCGAAGCATTCGACTAGATCTACACATCTATGACCAATATGAACACCTTATGAAATCCTTAAAGTCCCAAAAGGTCCTTAAGTCCTCCAAATGACCATAACTTCTTCTTTGGGTGTCTGTTTCACCTCTACCACATATCAAATTGAAGCTTTCGACTAGCTCTAAACATCTGTGACAACCATGAACAACTAAATAACCCTAACAAACCATGAATAGCCCCATAAACACTAAAAACCATTAAAAACCATTCAAAAGCCTAACAAACCCTAACAAACCCTAACAAACACTAACAAACCCTAACAAACACTAACAAACCCTAACAAACCCTAACAAACCCCAAAAAACATAAAAAACCCTAACAAACACTAACAAACCCTAAAAAACCCTAACAAGACCTATCAAACCCCAAGAACCACTAAGAAACCCAAATAAACCCAAAACAACCCTATGGAATCCTAAAAACCCTATGAAACCATAAGAAACCCTAACAAAACCCTAAAAACCCTAACAAAACCCTAAGCAAACCTAAGAAACACTAATACACCCTTAAAAACCCTAACACACCCTTAGAAACCCTAAATCACCCTTTCAAACCCTAGAACACCCTTAGAAACCCCAACACACTCATAGAAACCCTAACACAGTATTAAAAACCCTTAGAAACCATAACACACCCTTAGAACCCCTAACCCACCCATAAAAACACTAACCCACCCGTAGAAACCCTAACACACCCTTAGAAACCCTAAAAAACCCTTAGACACCCTAAATCACTCTAATAAGCACTAATAAATCCTAACAGACCCTACCAACCAATAATAAACCATAATAAACCCTAAAGCCCGCTATTAAAGACTAATAAATCGTAATAAACCCTAAAAAACATATTAGATCCCAATAAAAGATAAAAAATACCTAAAAACCTAAATATACAACAAAAGGGATATTAAACCATTCAAATGCTAATATTCACAAAAAAACCCCAACAAACCAGGCAAAACCTGACAAAACCCTAAAAAACCCTAAAACCCAAAAAAACCCAAAAAACCCCAAAAAACCCCAAAAAACCCTAAAAACCCTAAAACCCAAAAAAACATGAAAAAACGTAAAAAACATGAATGAAAAGTTAAAAAACCCTTATAAACCTCAAAAAATCTCAAAACATTTAAAAAATCTAAAACCCCTAAGAAAGCAAAAATCACCCTAAAAGCCTATAAATGCCTAACAAAACCCTAACCAACCCTATCAAACCATTAAAAACCCTAATAACACCCTATCAAACTGTAAAAACCTCAAAAGAATCCCTAATACACCATAAAGAACCCTAAAGAAACCTAAAACCCCTAAAAAACCACTAAATCCACCAACAATGCTACATAAACCCTAATAATTGCTACAAAAAACAAAAAAAATCTTCAAACCCACAAAATGCAACAAAACCCCAAAAAATGCTAAAATAGCCCAAAAAAAGCATAAATATCCAAACACAGCCATAAAACCCAAAAAAAACGCATAAAACCCTAAACAACTCAAATAAACTGTAATAAAACCTAAAAACCCTAACAAAACCCAACAAGCACTAACAGCCACTAATAACCCCTAAGAACCCCTAATAATCCCTAATAACCCCTAAAACCCACTATTAAACACTAAAAACCCTAATAATCACTAATAAATTGTAATAACCTCTAATAAACCATAACAAACTCTAATAGACCCTAATAAATTCTACAAATGCCCTAAAACCCCTAATAAACAATAAAAAACTATTAAACCATAATAAACCACAATAATCACTAAAAACCCAAAAAAACCTGACAAAACGCTACAAAACCTCCAAATAATATCCTACAAAACCCAACAACCAACTAATAAACCCTAAAAACCCTAATAACCCCAAAATAAATCGTAATAAACCCTGAAAACCCCAAATAAATCGTAATAAATCCTAACAACGCCAAATAAATATTAACAAACAGAAATAAACCATAACAAACCCCTAGTAAACCGCAATAAACCCTAATAAATCATAATAAACCCTAATAAATCGTAAGGAACCAAAATACATGTTACTAAACCCTAATACAAAAGAAACCCTAATAAACCCTAATAAATCCTAAATAACCCTAAAAAATGTTGATAAACCCTAGAAAACCATATTAATGCCTAGAAAAGCCCAATAAAACCCTAATAAACAATAAAAAATGGTAAAAAAAGGTAAAAAATCCTAAAGAACACTAATAAAACCTAAATAACCCTAATAAACCCAAAAGAACCATATGAAACTCTATAGAACACTAAAAAACCCTAATGAACCCAAAAAAGCTAAAACACATTATATAAACCCTAAAAATTGCTGCATTACCAAAACAAACCCTAAAACAAACCAAAAACCCTAACAAACCCTATCAATCCCAAAAAAACAAATAAACCCATAACTCGCCCAAAAAACAATTAAAAAGCCATCAGATACCACAAAAACCATAAACACCCGTTAACATCCCTTAAAAACCCTAAAAAACTACATACCATAAACAACCATTAAAACCCTAAAAAAGGCTTCAAATAAATACATAAACCCTAAAAATGTTACATAAACCCTTAAAAATTCTAACAAACCATTAAAAATGCTCACAAACACTAAAAACATGCAAATAAAACATTAAAAGTCATAATAACCCATCATATATATTAACAAAAAACTAAAAAACACTCATATACCCTAATAAAAACACTAACAAACCATAGTAAAAACTGAAAATCCCTAACAAACCCTAATAAACCGTACTCAACCCTAATAAACCCTAATAAAACATTAAATCTATAGACTCAACCCTAATAAAAAACTAAAAATACCTACTCAATCCTAATAAACCGTAACACACCATAATAAACCCCACTAAACCCTAAAAAACGCAAATATACCATTAAAAATCCCTAAAACCTCTTATAAATTCTAATAAAACCTAACAAAGCTTAAAAGTTCTAATAAACCCAAATAAACACTACTAAACACTAAAACCCCCTAATATACCCTCTTAGAAATTAATAAACCACAATAAACCATAATAAACCCTAATAAATCCTAAACATAACAAAATATACCATAATATAGCATAATATACCCTAATAAAACCAACTCAATACTAATAAAACCCTAAAAATACCTAATAAAGCCTAATAAACTTTGACACACCATAATAAACCCTAATAAAATCCTAATAACCCCCACCAGACCCTAAAAATGCTAATATACCATTAAAAAATCCTAAATCCCTAAAAAACCATAATAAATGTTAATAACACCTAAAAATCATAAAAAATGATAGTAAACCTTAAAAATAACTCTAAAAATAATAGTAATAATAACGCATGTGCATGTGCATATGCATGTGCATGGTTTAAATAATAAATCATAACTCATGTGCATGTGCATATGCCTATGCATTTTCATGTGAATGATAATAAATAATAAATAATAAATAATAATGCATGTGAATTGCATGTGTGTGTTCAAGTGCATGTGAATGATAATAAATAATAAATAATTACGCTCATACAAGTGCATGTTCATGTGCATGTGCACGTGCATGTACATGTGCATGGTAGTAAAAAATAAATATTAACCAAGTCCACATGAATGTGCATTTTCATGTGAATGATAATAAATAATAAATAATAACACATGTGATAATAGAATAACACACGTGCATTACTTGTGCACATGGATTAGAATAAATAATAATAACACATGTGATAATAGAATAGCACAAGTGCATTTCATTTTCATATGCATGATAATAAATAATATATAATAACACACGTGCATGTGCATTTACATGTAATGATAATGATAATGACGCAAGCATGTGCATGGTAATAAATAATAAATAACAATGCATGTGCATGTGCATTTGTATTTGATGTTACAAAGACCAGCAGCAACAACAACAACAACAACAACAAAAACAACAACAACAATAATAATAATAGAACAACACAAGTGAATTTCATGTGCACGAGCATAGTAGTAAATAATAAATAAATAATAATAAATAAGAACGCACATGAATGTGCATGTGAATTTAAATTTGATTATAATATTAATAGTACTAATTGTAAATAATAATAATATTAATATTAACAACGCATGCACATGCATGGTAACAAATAATAAATAACAACGCACATGCATGTGCATTTTCATGTGATAATGATAATAATAATGATAATGATAATAATAAAAATAATAATAATAACTGTGTTAATAATAATAATAATAATAGAATAATACAAGTTCATTTCATATGCACGTACATGATAATAAATAATAAATAATAACGTACGTGCATCTACATTTTCATGTTATGATAGTAATAATAAAAACACTAGTAATAATAGTTGTAGTAGTGGTGGTGATAATAGTAGTAGTACTAATGCATATGATAATAGAATATTTCATGTGCATTACGTTTTCATGTGTATGGTAATAAATAATAACTCATGTGCGTTGCATCTTAATGCGATGATGATGATAATAATAATATTAATTATATTAATAATATTAATAATAACAATACATGTGATAATAGATTAACACACTTTCATTGAATGTGCATGTATGGGAATTTGGATGTGCATTTGAATGTGATGATAATAACAATAACAACAACAACAACAATAACAACAACAACAACCACAATAATAATAATAACAATAATAATAACAACGCATGTGATAATAAAATAACATGTGTGCATTGCATGTGCATGTGCATGGTGATAAAAATTTAATAATAACACACGTGCATGTGTATGTTAATTTGCATGAGATGATGATAATAATAATAATAACATAAATAATAAGTTATAGTTGTTTGAAAAAATAGTATACAGGACAAAAGTGCTAGAAATGGTGTCTCGAATAACCTAACAAATCACAGAGTCATTAAAAAAGGCATAACTTATTATTCAGGTGTCCATTACCACTCTATGAATATTCAAACTAAATCTCATGGAATGAACTGTGATAAAAACAGGTGTCGGAGGCCTAAAAGACACACAAATCATAAATTATGACCGTTTTAAGAAAAATTTCACAGGGATCCGGACATGGAAATAGAGTTTTGGAGGCCTTCTGATGGGTTTTTGGGAATTTAGGGTCCCAAAACTGACTTGAACTTTATTAAATATATCTTACTATGTAGATATCTACACTGCCTTCGATTTGAGATGTGGTAGAGCTCAAACGGACAACCGGAGTGAAAGTTACGGCTGTTTGAAGTTGTACTTTTTTTTGGAGTGGTATAACTAATATATATTTTTGCTTCATTGATCTTCTCACAATTTTGATTAGAATTGGTCCTCACTAATCTCACGAGCATTGATTATACTAGTCAAAGTGCTGAAACAGACAACCGAAGGAGTAGTTATGCATATTTTAGTGAGTTGTGGGTTTCTTAGGTTTTTAGGCGCTAGGAGGGTTGCTCAATTTAAAATGACAATAACTTCTGCTACGTGTTTTAATTTTGGCTCTACCACATATCAAATCGAAGATTGTGAAAAGATAGACACTATGGTAATCACTAGAACACTTTCTGACATTCTTTAACCCCCCCAAAAGACCCAAAATCCCTTTGGATGGTCAAAATATTGGCATTTGGTGTCCGTTTTGCAATAACATCTACTATGGGTGTCCGTTTTGCAACTACCACATATCAAATCGAATCTTGAGACTAGACCTACACTCCTATAACACCTGAAGCACCTTCTCACATCCTTGAAGGCCCAAAAAGGTACTTAAACCCACCAAAAGATCATAACATCTACTTTGGGAGACCATTTTGCCGCTACAATATATCAAATTGAAACTTTCGACTAGATCTACACATCTGTTACCAATAAGAACACCTTATCACATTCTAAAAGACCCAAAAGGTCCTTTATTCCCCCAAATGACCATAACTTCTACTCTGGGTGTCTGTTTCACCTCTACCACATATCAAATTGAAGCTTGCGACTAGCTCTACACATCTGTGACAACCATGAACAACTAAATGGCCCTAACTAACCATGAATAACCCCATAAACACTCAAAACCATGCAGAACCCTAACAAACCCTAACAAACCCTAACAAACTCTATCAAACCCTATCAAACCCCAAAAAACACTAAAAAACATAACAAATCCTAAAAACCCCTAACAAACCCTAATAAGACCTAATAGACCCCAAGAAGCACTAAGATACCCCAATAATCCCAAAAAACCTGAAGAAACCCAAAAAACACCTAAGAAACCACAAGAAACCCTAACATAACCCAAAAACCCTAAAAAACCCTTAGCAAACCTAAGAAACACAAACACACCCTTAGAAACCCTAACACATCTTTAGAAACACTAACAAACCCTTAGAAACCCTAACACACCCTTAGAAAACCTAGAACACCCTAAGAAACCCCAACGAACCCATAGAAACCCCAACACAACAGTAGAAACCCCTAGAAACCATAGCACACCCTTAGAAACCTTAACAAACCCTTAGACACCCTAAATCACTCTAATAAGTACTAGTAAATCCTATCAAACCCTACCAACCAATAATAAACCATAATAAATCATAATAAACCCAAATAAACCCCAAAGACCATTACTAAACACTAATAAACACCAATAAATCGTAATAAACCCTAAAACCCATATTAGACCCCAATAAAAGCTACAAAATACAAAAAAACCCAAATATACAACAAAAACGCTATTAAACAATTCAAAATAAAAATATTCACAAAAAAACCCTAAAAACCCTAAAAAATCCTAAAACCCATAAAAACCCGAAAAAACCAAAAAACCCCGAAAAAAACCAAAAAACCCAAAAAACCCTAAAAAATCTCAAAAAACCCCAAAAAACATAAAAACCACTAAAAACGCTAAAAACATAAAAATGCCTATAAATGCTTAACAAAACCCTAACCAGCACTATGAAACCCTTAAAAACCCTAGAAACCCTGTAGAAAACCCTAAAAACTTCAAAACCCTAATACACCCTATAGAACCCTAAAAAACCCTAAAACCCCTAAAGATCTCTAAAGAACCACTGAAGCCACTAACAACACAACAGAAATCCTATCAATTTCTAAAAAAACCCGAAATATTCTTCAAAACCCACAAAATGCAAAAAAACCCCAAAAAATGCTAAAATAACCCTAACAGAGCATAAAAAATCCAAGCACACCCATAAAACCCAAAAAACGCATAAAACCTCAAACAACACAAACAAACCATAACAAACCCTAAAAACCCTATCAAAACCTAACAAACCCTAAGAACCACTAATAACCCCTAAGAACCACTAATAAACACCAATAACCTATAAAACCCACTATTAAACCCTAAAAACCCTAATAAACACTAATAAATCGTAATAACCTGTAATAAACCCTAACAAAGTCTATTAGACCCTAATAAATGCAAAAAAAACCTAAAACCCCTAATATACAATAAAACACTATTAAACAATAATAAACCTTAATAATCACAAAACCCCAAACAAACCTGACAAAATGCTACAAAAATCTCCAAATAATAGTCTACAAAACCGTACAACAGACTAATAAACCCTAAAAAACCCTAATAACCCCAAAATAAATCGTAACAAACCCAAACAACCCCAAATAAATCATAAAAAATCCTAACGACGCCAAATAAATCATAACAAACCATAACAAACACCAAATAAACCCCATTAAACCCTAAAAAATCATAATAAACACTAATAAATCGTAATAAACCCAAATACACGTTAATAAACCCTAATAAATAAAATAAATCCTAATAAACCTTAATAAATACTAACTAACCCTAAAAGGTTGATAAACCCTAGAAAAAGCTATTAATTCCTAAAAAAGCCCAATAAAACCCTAATATGTAATAAAAATTCTAATAAACTATAACAAATCTTGAAGAACACTAATAAACCCTAATAAACCCTAAAGAACCATATTAAACTCTAAATAACACGAAAACCCTAAAGAACCCAAAAAAACGCAAAAACACATTATATAAACCACTACAAAAAAAATAGTACATTAGATGGGGTAATTTAAAGGGGGTTATTGAAAACCCCCTCTAAATTCATTATCTATAACATTAGAGGGGGTTCTACACAACCCCCTCTAATCATAGAATTTATAGGGGGTTCACAACCCCCGCTAATTTTTTTTTTCTTTTTAATAATAAGTTGTTGGATTTTAAAAACGATTATGTTAAAAATGTCGCTACTTTAATAATTATTGGCGCTTTATATTTAGTTAAATGCACTATATATTTGGTTAGAGGCACTATATATATACATATATAAATACACACACACACACACACACACACACATATATATATATATATATTCAGTTAGATTTTAGAGGTGTTATATGTGTGTGTGTGTTATACAGAATTTGTTTTTTTAGAAAATTGTTGGGGTTAAAAATCCCTTCTAATGTAAGGCATTGGTGGAGGTTCAAAACCCCCTCTAATGTAAGTCATTAGTGGGGGTTCAAAACCCCCTCTTGAACCCCCACTAATGTCTTACATTAGAGAGGGTTGTGAAACACCCTCTAATGTCTTGCATTAGAGGGGGCTCACCACCCCCACTAATTTAAGAGATCAGAGGGGTTGTGAACCCCTACTATATTATTAAAAAAATTCATAATATATATATTGTATATATTGTATACATATATGAATGTATTTATAAAATGTATAACATATTATATTCATATAAATATGTAATATATATATATATATTAATTGTGTACGTATAAATAAAATATGTATGTATATATTTGCATAATATATTTGGGTAATATATACGTGTGTGTGTGTGTGTACGTGTATTCAAATAAATATAAACAATTACAAATAAATATATAAATACACATTTGTGTTTGTGTGTTTGATATAAATGTATTTATAAATACATACATATATAATTTTATTTAAATATATGTAAATATATAATTTATAGAGGTGTGCAGAAAATATATTTACATATACATATATATTTATATACATATATATCTATATTTATATAAATATAGATACAAGTTATTTATTTAATATATTTAAATATATTGTGCAAATAATGTTTATCTTAATAAATATTATTAATATATGTGTAAATGAGTTAATATAAATTATGTGTAAATGAGTTAATATATATATATATATGTTTATTAATATATATGCTTATTTTAATAAACTTATTATATGTATTTAAATATATTATTTTAATAATGTTTATTTTAAGAAACTTATTAATTTATATATATATACAATAATATATAAAATATGTGTAAATTTGTTAACATATATATGTTTATTAATATATATGCATATTTTAATAAACTTATTATATTTATTTAAATATATTAGGTAAATAATTTATATTTTAATAAACTTGTCAATATATATTAATAGAATAATATATGAAATAAATAAGCAAGAATAGGGTTGTGGCAGGCATATGTTGTTTATGGTGGAGAATGGGTCTTCGAATCCCGTCGGCTTCAGTAATTTTAGAACCCCCTCTAAATTTGCGGACTGAAAAGAAACTAGGTGTGTGAGACCGGTGTGGCTGGACCGGGACATGCATGCAGAGACCGGTGGTCATGAAATACCGGAGGCAGGGCTGGAGACTGGCGCGACGGGGGACAGACACTGACAGACGCATAGCAGACACGCGGCGGGCGACCGGGGACAGACGCACGCAGGAGGACCGTCATGCGAAAACCGTGACAGGGGGCACGGAGGGACACGCATGCGGGGGGACGACAAAGTGGGGACCGCGGGCGACAGACACGGATATGTGGGGCGAGGACAGGTCAACCACGCACGCGAGGGACAAAAGACACACATCGCGGGTGTGAGAGGGACCGACCCAGACTGGAAGTGGTGAATTGGAACAGGGCATGCTGGGGGGGGACACGCACCGTGCGGGTACAAGAGACTGGGAACAGGGCATGCCGCGCGGGTGGGCTAT
This sequence comes from Viscum album, assembly GCA_963277665.1. Lineage (NCBI taxonomy): Eukaryota > Viridiplantae > Streptophyta > Magnoliopsida > Santalales > Viscaceae > Viscum > Viscum album. Next base: position 626,750 of record CAUJRU010000047.1, on the reverse strand, counting down.
TATTTCTAAAAAAGGAAGCATTAGAGGCGGTTTTACACAATAGCCCCTAATGCAATCAACCTTTAGGGGCGGTTCAAACTGCCCCTAATGCCCCTATTAGAGGCGATTATAACCCTAACCACCCCTTATGACACCTATTTGTGACAAATTTTCGACAACATTACAGGGGGTTTAAACCCCCTATAATGTAACTACAGCTACATTCACCACAAATTTATGAGCGCTTTCCCAAAACCTCCCCTACTAACAGTAGGTGGGAACATTAGCGGCAGTTTCTCATAACCACCGCTAATGTCTTTATAAGGGATTATAACCCCTTCTATAGTTGTCATTTTTTTGTAGTGAACCCTAAAAACCGCTACAATAACCAAACAAACCCTAAAACACACTAAAAAACCCTAACAACCCCTATCCATCTCAAAAAAACAAATAAACCCATAACCCCCCCCCAAGAAACCATTTAAAATCCATCAGATACAATAAAAAACCATGAACACCCATTAACAGCCCTTAAAACCCCTAAAAACACTACAAACCATAAAAACCCATTAAAACATTAAAAATGGCTTCAAATAGATACATAAACCCTATAAACGTTACATAAACCGTAAAAAATGAAACAAAAACCCTAAAAATGCAACATAAACAAAAAAACCCAACATAAACCCAAAAAACGCTACATAAACCCTAAAAGCAGTACATAAACCCTAGAACTGTAACATAAACCCTAAAAAACACAACATAAACCCTAAAAAATGCATCATAAACACAAAAAAACACTACATAAAACCTAAAAAACAACATAAACCCTAGAAACACTACATAACCCCAAAAAACATTACATAAACCCAAAAAAAATGCAACATAGATGCTACATCACCCCTAAAAACGCTACATAAACCCAGAAAATGCAACATAAACCCAAAACAATGCTACATAAAACCTAAACCCTAAAAACGCTATAAAAACCCTAAAAACGTTACATAAACCCTAAAAATGATATGTAAAACCTAAAACTACTAAATAAACACTAAAAATCTACATAAACACTAAAAATGCTACATAAACTCGTACAATGCTACACAAACCATAAAAAATTCTACAAAAACCCTAAAGACGCTTCAAAACCCAAAAAAAATTATTCAACCCAAATATACCATAATATAAAAAATTAAACCATAATAAACCCCTAATAAACCCCTAATAGACTATAATAATCCATAAAACACCTTATAATCCCAAAAACCCTAAGAAACTCCACTCAGCCCTAATAAAATTCCAAAAATACCTAATAAACCATAATAAAAGATAATAAAACCTAATAAACCCTAAAAACATGTTAAGAAAACCTAAACAACCCTAACCAACCCAAATAGATACTAATAAACACTAATAAATCCTAATAAACCCCAAACAACCCCTTAAAAAGCCTAATAAACCATAAATAAAGCTAAATAAACCCTACTCAACCCAAACAAACCTTAACACACCATAATAACCCCTAATAAAACCCTAAAAACCCCTAATAAAGAAAAAATGCTAGTATACATTAAAAAACCCTAGAGACCCTAATAAAGTTTAATATAACCATTTAAACCCTAAAAGTGCTCACAAACAATAAAAAAATGATCACAAACAAAAAAATGCGCTATATTACCTAAAAAGACCTAAAAACACTAATATAACCTAATAAAGAAAAAAAATGTTAAGATACCTTAAAAATACCTAGAAACACTAATAAACTATAATAAACTCTAATAAAACATAAGAAACCCTAAAAACGCTCACAAATAAAAACAAAATGCTCACAATAAAAAAAACATGCTATATTATCTAAAAAGACCTAGCAAACACTAATATAACCTAATAAAACAAAAAAACTAATAAACCCCTAACAAAACCTAATAAACCTTAGAAATCCCTAAAAACCCTAATAAAAACTAATAAACCCCAATAAACCCTAATAAAACCCTAAAAATACCATCTCAATCCTAATAAACCTTGACACACCATAACAAAACCTAATAAAACCCAACTAAACCCCAATATACAAAAAAACGCAAACAAACCATTAAAAATACCTAGAACCCCTAATAAACCATTATAAATTCAAATAAAAGCTAATAAACCATTAAAATACTTAAAACAATAAAAACACGCTAATAAAACCTAAAAAGCCATAACAACCCCTCATATAAATTAACAAAAACTAAAAATCACTCATATACCATAATAAAAACACTAACAAACCCTAGTAAACCCTAAAAATATCTAACAAACCCTAATAAACCATACTCAACAGTAATAAATCCTAATAAAACTTTAATGATACCAACTCAACCCAAATAAAACCCTAAAAATACCTACTCAACCCTAATAAAACTTAACACACCATAATAAACCATAATAAACCCCACTAAACCCTAAAAAATGTAAATATACCATTTAAAATCCCTAAAACCCCTAATAAATGCCAATAAATCCTAACAAAGCTTAAAAGCGCTACTAAACCCAAATAAACACAACTAAACACTAAAAACCCTAATATACCCTCTTAAAATTTAATAAACCATAATAAACCATCATAAACCCTAATAAATCCTAAACATACCCAAATATACCATAATATACCATAATATACCCTAATAAACCCAACTCAATCCTAATAAAACCCTAAAAATACCAAATAAACCCTAATAAACCTTGACACACCGTAATAAACCCAAATAAAATCCTAATAACCCCCACCAAACCCTAAAAAATGATAATATACCATTAAAAAACCCAAAAACCCTAACAAACCATAATAAATTTTAATAACACCTAAAAATCCTAAAAAATGATAGTAAACCCTAAAAATACCCCTAATAATAATAGTAGTAATGAAACAGGTGAATGTGCATATGCATGTGCATGGTTTAAATAATAAATCATAATGCATGTGCATGGGCATATGCATGCGCATTTGCATGTGAGTGATAATAAATAAAAATTATAAATAATAACGCATGTGAATCACATGTGTATGTTCATGTGCATGTGTTTGTGCATGTGCATGTGCATGTGCATGGTAATAAACAATAAATAATAACAAAGTCCAGATGAATGTGCATTTTCATATGAATGATAGTAATTAATAAATAATAACACATGTTATAATAGAATAACACAAGTGCATGTGCATTTGTATTTTATGATACAAACAACAACAACAACAAAAACAACTATAATAATAATAATAGAATAACGCAAGTGCATTTCATGTGCACGTGCATAGTAGTAAATAATAAATAAATAATAGCAATTAAGAACGCATGCACGTACATGGTAATAAATAATAAATAACAACGCACCTGCATGTGGATTTGCATGTGATAATGATAATAATAATGATAATGATAATAATAATAATAATAATAATAATAATAATAATAATAATAATAATTGTGATAATAATAATAAAAATAAAAAAAAAAGAATAATACCAGTGCATTGCATATGCACGTGCATGGTAATAAATAATAAATAATAACACACATGCATCTGCATTTGCATGTGATGATAATAATAATAACAGCGGCAGTAGTAGTAGTGATAATAGTAGTAGTACCAATGCATGTGATAATAGAATATTGCATGTGCATTACATGTGCACGTGCATGGTAATAAATAATAATGCATGTGCATTGCATTTTCATGTGATGATGATGACGATGATAATAATAATAATAATATTAATAATAATAATAACAACGCATGTGATTATAGAAAAATGCACGGGCATTGAATGTACATGTTTATGTATTTGCATGTGCATTTGTGTGTGAATTTTCATGTGCATTTTCATGTGCATTTGCATGTGATGATAATAACAATAACAACGACAACAACAACAAAAATTACAACAAAAATAATAATATTAACAATATTAATGACAACGGATGTGATAATAAAATAACCTGTGTGCATTGCATGTGCACGTGCATGGTAATAAAAAATGAAAAATAATGCACATGCATGTTCATGTGCGTGAGATGATAATAATAATAATAATAACAGAAATAATAATAATAATAATACCAACAACGCATGTGATAATAGAATAACGCACGTGCATTTCATGTGTAGTGCATGATAACAAAAAATAACTCATAGCGCACGTGATGATAATAATAACAATAATAGAAATATTAATAATAATAGAGCATGTGATAATAGAATAACACACATGTATTGAATGTGGGTGTGTATGGTAATAAATAATAACACACGTTAATTTTCATTTTTATTTTATGATAATAAAAATAATAAAAATAATATTAATAATAATAATAACAATAAAAATGCATGTGATAATAGAGTAATGTAGGTGCATTGCGTGTGCGCGTGCATGGTAATAAATAATAACGGACGTGCATGTGCATTTGCATGTGATGATGATAATAATAATAATAATAATAATGACAACAACAACAACATATGCATGTGCATGGAAATAAATAATAAATAATAAATAATAACGCAAGTGCATTTTCATTTGCATGTGACGATAATAATAATAATAATAGTAATAACAATAATGATAATTATATTAATGATAATTATAATAATGATAATAATAACATGTGTGATAATAGAATAACACGCGTCCTATCAAACACTAACAAAACCTAACAAACCCTAACAACCATTAATAACCCCTAAGAACCACTAATAAATCCAAATAACACCTGAAACCCACTATTAAACCCTAAAACCCTAATAAACACTAATAAATCATAATAACCTGTAATAAATCCTAAAAACCCTATTAGAATCTAATAAATTCTACAAAATCCATAAAACCCCTAATATACAATAAAAAATACTATTGAACCATAATAAATACTAATAATCACTAAAAATCCTAACAAACCTGAAACAACACTACAAAACCCACCAAATAATAGCCCAGAAAACCCTACAACCCACTAATAAAACCTAAAAAACCCTAATAACCCCATAATAAATTGTAAAAAACCCTAAAAACCCCAAATAAATCGTAACAAATCATAAAAAATCCAAATAAATTTTAACAAACTGAAACAAACCATAACAAACCCCTAAAAAACCGCAATAAACCCTAACAAATCATAATAAACCATGAAAAATCGTAATAAACCCAAATACATGTTAATAAACCCTAATAAATAAAACAAACTCTAAGAAAACCTAATAAATCCTAAATAACCCTAAAAAAGGTTGATAAACCCAAGAAAAAACTATTAATGCCAACAACAGCCCAATAAAACCATAATATTCAATAAAAAATGCTATTAAACAGTAACAATCCTAAAGAACACTAATAAACCCTAAAGAACCCTAATAAACCCTTAAGAACCATAATAAACTCTAAAGAACACTAAAAAACCCTAAAGAACCCAAAAAAATGCTAAAACACATTACTTAAACCCTAAAAACTGCTACAATACCCAAACAAACCCTAAACCACACTAAAATCCCATAACAACCCCTATCAATCCCGAAAAACAAATAAACCCTTAAAAACCCCCAAAAAACCATTAAAACCCCATCAAATACCATAAAAACCATAAACACCTGTTAAAAACCCTTAAATACCGCAAAAACCACTACAAACCATAAACAACCATTAAAACCCTAAAAAAGGAAACAAATAGATAAATAAACCCAAAAAATGTTACATAAACCATAAAAATGAAACATAAACCCTAAACACAAAACATAAACTGAAAAACGCATCATAAACCCAAAAAATGCTACATAAACCCAAATGAACTACATAAACCCTTGAATTGCAACATAATCCCTAAACAACACAACATAAACCTTAAAAAATGCTACATAAAACCTCAAAACACAACATAAACCCTAAAAACACTACACGAACCCTAAAAACGATACAAAAACCCTGAAAATGAAACATAAACACCACATCACCCCTAAAAATGATACATAAACCTAGAAAACGAAACATAAATCCTAAAAAATGCTACATAAAACCTAATCCCTAAATACGCTACCTAAATCCTAAAAACGTTACATAAACCCTAAAAATGGAAACATAAAACATAAAACCGCAAACAAAACCCAAAAATCCCTACATAAACTCAAATAATGCTTCAAAAACACTTAAAAATGCTACAAAAATCCTAAAGACGCTTCAAAACCCCCAAAAATATTAAACTCGAATAGATCATAATATAAAAAACTAAACCCTGATAAACCCCTAATAAACTCTAATAATCCCTAAAAATGCCTTATAATCCCTAAAAACTCTAAGAGACTCTACTCAACCCTAATAAAACCCCCAAAAACATAATAAAGCCTAATAAATGATAATAAAACCTAATAATCCCTAAAAACACGTTAAGAAAACCTAAACAACCCTAACCATCCCTAATAGACACTGGTAAACACTAATAAACCGTAATAAACCCCAGAAAACTCCTAAAAATCCCTAATAAACCATAAATAAGTCCAAATAAACCATACTCGACCCTAAAAAACCTTAACACACCATAATGACCCCTAATAAAACCCTACAAAACCCTAATAACGAAAAAAACGCTAGTATACCTTAAAAAATCTCTACAAACTCTTATAAACTCTAACATAACCTAATAAACCCTAAAAATGCTCACGAACAATAAAAAAATTATCACAAACAATTAAAACATGCTATATTACCAAAAAATACCTAAAACACTAATATAAACTAATAATCACAAAAATGCTAATATACCTTAAAAATCTATAGAAACCATAAGAAAAAATAATAAACTCTAATTTAACCTAAAAACCACTAAAAACGCTCCCAATCAACAATAAAACACTCACAAACAATAAAAAAGGCTATATTATCTAAAAAGACTTTACAAACACTAATATAACATAATAAAACAAAAAACTAATTAACCCCTAACAACCCCTAATAAACCTTAAAAATCCCTAATAACCCCTAATAAAAACTAATAAACCCTAATAAAACCATAATAAAACCCTAAAAATACCTTCTTAACCCTAATAAACCTTGACACATGATAATAAAACCTAATAAAACCCAACTAAACCCCAATAAGAAAAAAAATGAAAACCATTAAAATGCCTTAGAAACCCTAATAAACGATAATAAATTCTAATAAAACCTAATAAACCATAAAAAATGATCACAGACACTAAAAACTTGCTAATAAAATATGAAAAGTCCTAACAACACCTCATATATGTTAGTAAAGTCTAAAAACACTCATATACCCTAATAAAAACACTACGAAACCCAAGTAAACCCTAAAAATCCCTAACAAACCCTAATAAACACTACTCAACGCTAATAAACGCTAATAAAACCTTAAAGATACCTACTCTACCTTAATAAAACCCTAAAAATACCTACTCAACTCTAATAAACCTTAACACATGATAATAAACCATAATAAACCCCACTAAACCATAAAAAACACAAATATACAATTAAAAAGCCCTAAAACCCATAATAAATGCTAATAAAACCTAAAAAATCTTAAAAGAACTAATAAAGCCTAATAAATACTACTAAACCCTAAAACCCTAATATACCATCTTAAAAATCAATAAACCATAATGAACGATAATAAACCCTAATAAATTCTAAACATACCCAAATATACCATAATATACCATAATATACACTAATAAACCCAACCCAATCCTAATAAAACCCTAAAAATACCTAAAAATACCTAATAAACCTTAACACGCCATAATAAAACCTAATAAACTCATAATAACCCCCACCAAACCCTAAAAAATGGTAATATACAATTAAAAAACCCTAAAACCCTAAAAAACCATAATTAATGTTTATAACACCTAAAAATCTAAAAAATGCTAGTAAACCCTTAAAATACCTCTAATAATAATAATAGTAATAACGCACATGCATGTGCATATGCACGTGCATGGTTTAAATAATAAATCATAACGCACGTGCATGTGCATATGCCTGCGCATTTTCATGTGAATGATAATAAATAATAAATAATAAATAATAATGCATGTGAATTACTTGTGTTTGTGCATGTCCATGTGAATGATTATAAACAATAAATAATAATGCACATCCAAGTGCATGTGCATGTGCATGTGCATGTGCATGTGCATGGTAATAATCAATAAATAATAACCAAGTCCACCTGAATGTACATTTTCATGTGAATGATAATAAATAGTAAATACTAACACATGTGATAATAGAATATTGCACATGAATTTCATGTACACATGCATGAGAATAAATAATAACAAGACATGTGATAATAGAATAATGAAAGTGCATTGCATTTGAATGTGCATGATAAAAAACAATATATAATAATGCACGTGCATGTGCATTTATATGTAATGATAATGATAATGACGTATGTGCCTCCATGGTAATAAATAATAAATAACAACCCGCGTGAATGTGCATTTTTATTTGATAATACAAAAAATAATAATAATAAATATAATAGAATAACGCAAGTGCATTTCATGTGCACGTACATAGTAGTAAATAATAAATAAATAATAATAAATAAGAACACACATGCATGTGCATGTGCATTTACATTTGATGATAATATTAATAATACTAATTCTAATAATAATAATAATATTGCATGCACGTTCATGGTAATGAATAATAAATAACAATGCACATGCGTGTGCATTTGCATTTGATAATGATAATAATAATGATAATAATAATAATAATAACAATAAATTGTGATAATAATAATAATAATAAAAGAATAATACATGTGCATTGCATATGAACATGAATGGTAATAATTAATTAATAAAAATGCACGTGCATTGCATTTTCATGTGATGATGATGAAAATAATAATAATAATAACAATATTAATAATAACAATGCATGTGATAATAGAAAAATGAACGTGCATTTAATGTTCCTATATGTGCATTCGCTTGTGCATTTTCATGTGATGATAATAACAATAACAACAACAACAACAACAACAACAACAACAACAACCACAACAATAATAATAATAACAATAATAACAACAACGCATGTGATAATAAAATAACGTGTGTGCATTGCATGTGCACGTGCATGGTAATAAAAATATAATAATAACACACCTACATCTGCATTTTCATGTGGATGAGATGATGATGATAATAATAATAACAATAATAAAAGTAATAATAAGTTATATTTATTTGAAGAAACAGCAGACAGGACAAAAATGCTAGAAATTGGGTCTCGAAAAACCGAACAAATCACATAGTCATTAAAAAAGGCATAAATTCTTCTCTGGGTGCCCATTTCCTCTTCGTAAATAGTCAAACTGAATCTCATGGAACAAAATACGATAAAAATAGGTGTTGGAGGCCGAACATACACACATATCAGAAGTTATGACCATTTTATGAAAAATTTGACAGGGATCCGTACACAGAAATTGATTTTTGGAGGCCTTCTGATAGGTTTCTAGAATTTAAGGGTCTCAAATATTAATTGAACTATGTTCATGACATCCTTCTGCGTACATCTCTTCGCTACTTTCGATTTGATATGTGGTAGAGCCCAAACGGACAACCGGAGCGAAAGTTATGGCCGTTTAAAGTTGGACTTTTTTTAGTGTTATAACTAATATATATTATTTTTCATTTATCTTCTCATAGTTTCTACTAGACTTGGTTTTCACTCATCTCACGAGCTATGATTTGATTGGTCACAGTGCTCAAACAGACACCCAAAAGAGAAGTTATGCCTATTTTAGTGAGTTGCGGGTTTCTAAGGTTTTTAGGCGCTAGGAGAATTGCTCAATTTAGAACGACAATAACTTATACTACATGTGTTCATTTTGGCTCTACCACATATCAAATCGAAGAATATGAATAGACACACACTCTGTTAACCAATAGAACCCTTTCAGACATTCTTCAACCCCCAAAAATACCCAAAATCCCATTGGATGGTCAAAAGATTAGCTTCTGGTGTCCATTTTGCAATAACTTCTTCTATGGGTGTCTTTTTGCCTCTACCACATATCAAATCAAAGCTTGCGACTAGACCTACACTCCTATAACCACTGAAGCACCTTCTCACATCCTTGAAGCCCAAAAAGATACTTAAACCCTCCAAAATACCACAACATCTACTCTGGGAGTCCGTTTTGCCTTTACCATATATCAAACTGAAGCTTTCGACTAGATCTACACATCTGCGACTAACAGGAAAACCTTATCATGTTCTTAAAGTCCCAAGAGTTCCTTAAGTCCTCCTAATGATCATAACTTCTGCTCTGGGTGTCCGTTTAACCTCTACCACATATCAAATTGAAGCTTGAGACTAGCTCAACACATTTGTGACAACCATGAACAACTACATGACCCTAACTAACCATGAATAACCCCATAAATACTAAAAACATTAAAAACCACGCAAAACCCTAACAAAACCTAAAAAACCCTAACAAACACTAACAACCCCTATCAAACCCTAACAAACCCTAAAAAACCCTAACAATCCCTAAAAAACCCCCAAAAACCCCTAAAAAAACATAACAAACCCTAACAAACTCTAAAAAACCCTACCAAGCCCTAACAAACCCCGAGATTCACTAAGAAACCCCAATAAACCCAAAAAAACACGAAGAAACCCTGAAAACCCCCTAAAACCCATAAGAAACCCTAACAAAACCCTAAAACCCTATCAAAGACCTAAGCAAACCTAAGAAACACTAACACACCCTTAGAAACCCTAACACACATTTAGAAACCCGAACACACCCTTAGAAACCCAAGAACACCCTCAGAAACCCCAACATACCCATAGAAACCCTAACACAACCATAGAAACCCTTAGAAATTATTGCACACCCTTAGAAACCATAACCCGCCCATAAAAACCCTAACCCACCCTTAAAACCCTAACACACCCTTAGAAACCCTAACAAACCCTTAGACACCCTAAATCACTCTAATAAGCTCTAATAAATCCCAACAAACCCTTCCAACCAATAATAAACCATAATAAACCATAATAAACCCTAAATCCCACTACTAAATCCTAATAAACAATAATAAATCGTAATAAACACTAAAAACCCTATTAGACCCCAATAAAAGCTACAAAATATCTAAAAACACAAATATACAACAAAAATTCTATTAAACCATTCAAAATGATAATATTCAAAATAAACCCTAACAAACCCGAAAAACCCTGATAAAACCATAAAAAACCCTAAAAACCCAAAATACCCAAAAAACCCAGAAAACACAAAAAAAACCCTAAAAACCCTAAAAAATCATAAAAACCCTAAAACCCTAAAAATCCTAAAACCCACAAAAACCTCAAAAAACCTCAAAAAATGATAAAAACCATATAACCCCTAAAAATGTTAAAAACCCCAAAAATGGCTAAAAATGCCTAACAAAACCCTAACCAACTCTATCAAACCCTTAGAACCCCTAAAAATAACTAGATAACAATAAAAACCTCAAAAGAAACCCTAATACACAATAAAGCACCCTAAAAACCCCTAAAGAACCACTAAAGCCACTAACAATGCAACATAAACCCTAATAGTTGCTACAAAAAATAGAAAAGTGCTTCAAAACACAAAAAATAAAACAAAACCCCGAAAAGCGCTAAATTAACCCTAAAAAAGAAAAAAAAAATCAAAACACTCCCATAAAACCCAAAAAAACGCATAAAACCCTAAACAACTCAAACAAACCGTAACAAACCCTAAAAACCCAACCAAAACATAACAAACCCTAACAACCACTCATAACCCCTAAGAACCACTAATAAACCCTAATAACCCATAAAACCCACTATTAAACCCTAAAAACACTAATAAACACTAATAAATTGTAATAACCTATAATAAACCCTAACAAACTCTATTAGACCTTAATAAACGCCACAAAAGCCCAAATACCCCTAATATACAATACAAAACACTATTAAACCATAATAAACCCTAATAATCACTAAAAACCCTATCAAACCTGACAAAACGCTACAAAAACCTCTTAATAATAGCCTACAAAACCCTACAACCCACTAATAAACCCTAAAAACCCTAATAACCCAAAAATAAATTGTATCAAACCCTAAAAATCCCAAATAAATTTTAATAAATCCTAACAGTTCCAAATAAATCGTAACAAGCTGAAACAAACCATAACAAACCCCTAATAATCCGCAATAAACCCTAACAAATCATAATAAACCCTAATAAATTATTATAAATTCAAATACACATTACTAAACCCTAATAAATGAAATAAACCATAATAAACCCTAATAAATCCTAAATAACCCTAAAAAAGTTGATAAACCCTAGAAGAAGCTATTAATTCCTACAAAATCCCAATAAAACCCTAATATACAATAAAAACTCTAATAAACTTTAACAAATCCTAAAGAACACTAATAAACCCTAAAGAACACTAAAAAACCCTAAAAACATATTAAACTCTAAAGAACACTAAAAACCCCAAAAGAACCAAAAAAATGCTAAAACACATTATATAAACCCTAAAAACTGCTACAATACCCAAACAAACCCTAAAACACACTAAAAACCCTAACAACCCATATCAATCCCAAAAAAACAAATAAACCAATAACCCCCCCCCCAAAGCCATTAAAAGCCATCAGATACCATAAAAAACCATAACCTCCCATTAACAACCCTTAAAACCCCTAAAAAATACTACAAACCATAAACAACCATAAAAACCCTAAATAGGCTTCAAATAGATACATACACCCTAAAAACGTTACATAAACCATTAAAAATGAAACAAAAACCCTAAAAATGCAACATAAACCAAAAAACACAACATAAACCCAAAAAATGCTACATAAACCCTAAAACCACTACATAAACCCTAGAACTATAACATAAACCCTAAAAACACAACATAAACTCTAAAAAATGCAACAAAAACATTAAAAAACACTACATAAAACCTAAAAAAACAATATAAACCATAAAAACACTACATGAACCCTAAAAAAATTACATAAACCCTAAAAAATGCATCATTAATGCCACATCACCCCTAAAAAAGATACATACACCCAAAAAACGCAACATAAACCATAAAAAATGATACATAAAACCTAAACCCTAAACACGCTACATAGACCCTAAAAATGTTACATAAACCCTAAAAATGGAACATAAAATCTAAAACTACTAACTAAACCATAAAAACACTACATAAACACTGAAAATGCTACATAAACTCTAACAACGCTACACAAACCCTAAAAAATTCTAAAAGAACCCTAAAGATGCCTGAAAACCCTCAAAAATATTAACCCCTAATATACAATAATATAAAAAACTAAACCTGAATAAACTCCTAATAAACTCTAATAATCCCAAAAAAACCTTATAATACCTAAAAACCCTAAGAAACTCTACTCAACCCTACAAAAACACCTAAAATACCTAATAAACCATAATAAATGATAATAAAACCTAATAAACCCTAAAAACACGTTAAGAAAACCTAATCAACCCTACCCAACCCTAATAGACACCAATAAACACTAATAAACTATAATAGACACCAAAAAACCCTAAAAAGCTCTAATAAACCATAAATAAAGCCAAATAAACCCTACTCATCCCTAAGAAACCTTAACACACCATAATAACCCCTAATAAAACCCTAAAAAACCCTAATAAAGAAAAAAATGCTAGTATATCTTAAAAAATCCCAAGATACCCTGATAAACTCTAATATAACCTAATAAACCCTAAAAATGCTCACAAACAATAAAAAATGTTCAAAAACAATAAAAACGTGCTATATTACCTAAAAAACCCTAAAAACACTAATACAACCTATTAAAGACAAAAAATGCTAATATACCTTAAAATCCCTAAAAACCCAAATAAACCATAATAAACTCTAATATAACCTAATAAACCCTAAAAACACTCACAAACAAAAACAAAATGCTCAGAAACAATAAGAACATGCTATATTTTCTAAAAAGACCTAACAAACACGAATATAACCTAATAAAACAAAAAAACTATTAAACCCTAATAATCCCTAAAAATCCCTAATAAACCCTAATAAAAACTAATAAACCCTAATAAAACCATAATAAAACCCTAAAAATACCTTCTCAACCCAAATAAACCTTTACATACCATAACAAAACCTAATAAAATCCAACTAAACCCCAACAAACAAAAAAATGCAAACAAACCATTAAAATGCCCTAGAAACCCTAATAAACCATAATAAATTCAAATAAAAGATAATAAACCATTAAAAATGCTCACAAATACTAAAAAAATGCTAATAAAACCTAAAAAGTCATAACAACCCCACATATATATTAAAAAAACTAAAAAACACTCATATATCCTTATAACAACTCTAACAAACACTAGTAAATGCTAAAAATCCCTAATAAACCCTAATAAACTGTACTCAACCCTAATAAACCCTAATAAAACCTTAAAGAAACCCACTCAACCCTTAAAAACCCTAAAAACATCTACTCAGCCCTAATAAACTTTTACACACTATAATAAACCATAATAAACCCCACTAAACCCTAAAAATGCAAATATACCAATAAAAAGCCGTAAAACATCTAATAAATGCTTATAAAATCTAAAAAATCCTTAAACCACTAATAAACCTGAATAAACACGACTAAACACTAAAAAACACTAATATAACCTCTTAAAAATTAATAAACCACAATGAACCATAATAAACACTAATAAATCCTAAACATACCCAAATATACCATAATATACTCTAATATACCCTAATAAACACAACTCAATACTAATAAAACCCTAAAAATACCTAATAAACCGTAATAAACCTTGACACGCCATTATAATCCCTAATAAAATCCTAATAACCCCTACCAAACCCTAAAAACGCTAATATACCCTTAAAAACACCTAAAACCCTAACAAATAATAATAAATGTTAATAACACCTAAAATCCTAAAAAATGATAGTAAACACTAAAAATACCTTTAATAATAATAGTAGTAATAACGCACATGCATGTGCATGGTTTAAATAATAAATCATAACGCACGTGCATGTGCATATGCCCGTGCATTTACATGTGAATGATAATAAATAAAAAATTATAAATAATAACGCATGTGAATTGCATGTGTATGTGCATGTGCATGTGAAAGATAATAAATAATAAATAATTACGCACATACAAGTGCATGAGAATGTGCATGTGCATGTTCATGGTAATAAACAATAAATAATAACCAAGTCCAGATGAATGTGCATTTTTATGTGAATGATAATAAATAATAAATAATAACACATGTGATAATAGAATAATGCACATGCATTGCGTGTGCACGTGAATTAGAATAAATAATAATAACACATGTGATAATATAATAACACATGTGCATTACATTTTCATGTGCATGATAATAAATAACACATAATAATGCATGTGCATGTGAATTTACATGTAATGATAATGATAATGACGCATGCATGTGAATGGTAATAAATAATAAATAACAACGCACATGCATGTGCATTTGTATTTGATGATACAAACAACAACAACAACTAGAATAATAATATTATTATTATTAATAGAATAACGCAAGTGAAATTCATGTGCACGTGCATAGTAGTAAATAATAAATAAATAATAATAAATATGAACGCACATGCTTGTGCATGTGCCTTTACCTTTGAGGATAGTACTAATAATACTAATTGTAATAATAATAATAATAACGCATGCACGTGCATAGTAATAAATAATAAATAACAACGCACATGCATGCTCATTTGCATGTGATAATGATAATAATAATGATAATAATAATAATGATGATAATAATAATAATAATAATAATAATTGTGATAAAAATAATAATAATAAAATAATAATACATGTGCATTTCATATGCACGTGGATGGTAATAAATAATAACGCACGTGCATCTACAATTTCATGTGATGATAGTAATAATAATAACAGTAGTAGTAATAGTAGTAACAGGGGTGGTGATAAAAGTAGTAGTACTAATGTATAAGATAATAGAAAATTGCATGTGCATTACGTGTGCAGGTGTATAGTAATAAATAATAACTCTCGTGCATTTCATTTGCATGTGATGATGATGATGAGGATGATGATGATAATAATAATAATAATAATAATAACAACTCATGTGATAATTGAATAACATACGTTCATTGAATGTGCGTGTATGTGCATTTTTATGTGCATTTTCATGTTATGATAATAACAATTACAACAACAATAAGAACAACAACAACAACAACAATAATAATAACAATAATAATTACAATGCATGTGATAATAAAATAACATGTGTGCATTTCATGTGCACAGTCATGGTAATAAATATATAATAATAAAGCACATGCATGTAAATGTGCATTTGCATGAGATTATGATAATAATAATAATAATAACAGTAATAAAACATTATATTTTTTTGAAAAAACAGCAGACCGGACAAAACTGCTAGAAATGGTGTCTCGAAATACCTAACAAATCACATAGTCATTAAAAAAGGCATAACTTATTTTTCAGGTGTCCATTTCCACTCTATGAATAGTCAAACTAAATCTCATGGAACGAAATACCATAAAAACAGGTGCTAGAGGTGGAATAGACACACAGATCAGAAGTTATGACAGTTTTAAGAAATATTTGACAGGGATCACGTCACAAAAATGGAGTTTTAGAGGCCTTCTTATGGGTTTTTGGGATTTTAGGTTCCCAAACATGACTTGAACTTTGTTCAAGTTAGCCTTCTAATACGGGAGTCTGTTTTTCCTCTACCATATATCAAATCAAAGCCTTCAACTAGATCTACACATCTTTGACCAATAGGAACACCTAATCACGTTCTTAAGGACCCAAAAGGCCCTTAAGTCCTCCAAATAACCATAACTTCTGATCTGGTTGTCCCTTTCACCTCTACCACATATCAAATTGAAAATTGTGACTAGCACTACACATCTGTGACAACCATGAAAAACTAAATAACCCTAACAAACCATGAATAACCCCATAAACACTAAAAAGCATTAAAAACCACGTAAAACCCTAACAAACCCTAAAAACCCCTAACAAACACCAAGAAACCCAAAAAAACCCTAACAAACCCTAAAAACCCTAATAAACCCAAAAAAACATGAACAAACATAACAACCCCTAAAAACCCTAATAAACCCTAACAATCCCTAACAAACCCCAAGAAGCACTAAGAAACCCCAATAAACACAAAAAACCCTAAGAACCCCTAAAAACCCTAAGAAACCAAAAGAAACCCTAACATAACCCTAAAAACCCAAAAACCCCTAACAAAACCCTATTCAAACCTAAGAAACACTAACACACCCTTACAAAATCTAACACACCCTTAGAAACCCTAACACACCCTTAGAAACCCTAGAACACCCTTAAAAACCCCAACACACCCATAGAAACCCTAACACAACCTTAGAAACCCTTTGAAACCATAGCACACCCTTAGAAACCCTAACCACCCATAAAAACCATAACCCATCCTTTGAAAACCCAACACATCATTAGAAACCCTGAAAAACAATTAAGAACCCTAAATCACTCTAATATGATCTAATAAATCTTAACAAACCCTAACAACCAATAATAAACCCTAATAAACCCTAATAAACCCAAAAGTCCACTACTAAACCCTAATAAACACTAATAAATCGTAATAAACCCTAAATACCCTATTAGACCCCAATAAAAGCTAAAAAATTCCTAAAAACCAAAATATGCAAAAATACGCTATTAAACCATTCAAAATGCTAATATTCACAAAAAACCCAAACAAACCCTGAAAAACCAGAAAAGGCCCATAAAAACCATAAAAACCCCAAAAAACCCCAAAAAAACCCTAAAAAACCCTAAAAACCCAAAAAACCCTAAAAAATCCTAAAAACCCCTAAAAACCCTAAAAAACCCTAAAAAGATTAAAAAACCCAAAAACCATAAAAAACCTCAAAAAACATCAAAAAACCTAAAAAACCTAAAAACCACTAAAAATGCTAAAAAAGACTAAAATGCATAAAAATGCCTAACAAAACCCTAACAAACCCTATGAAACCCCTAAAAGCCCTAAATCCCCCTAGAAAACCCAAAAAACTTCAAAAGAAACCCTAATACAGCCTAAAGAACCCTAAAAACCCTAACAACACTAAAAAACCCTAAAGAACCACTAAAGCCACTAACAATGCTACATAAAACCTATCAATTGCTACAAAAACCAGAAATATGCTTCAAAACCCAAAAAATGCAACAAAACCCCCAAAATGCTAAAATTACCCTAACAAAGCATAAAAAATCCAAACACACCCATAAAACCCAAAAAAAACACATAAAACCCCAAACAACTCAAACAAACCGTAACAAACCCTAAAAACCCTATCAAAACCTAACAAACCCTAATAACCACTAATAACCCCTATGAACCACTAATAAACCCTAATAACCCATAAAACCCACTATTAAACCCTAAAAACCCTAATAAATACTAATAAATCGTAATAACCTGTAATAAACCCCAAAAAACTCTATTAGACCCTAATAAATTCTACACAAGCTCTAAAACCCCTAATATACAATTAAAAACACTATTAAACCACAATAAACCTTAATAATCACTAGAAACCCTAACAAACCTGACAAAACGCAAAAAAAAAACTCCAAATAATAGCCTACAAAACCCTACAACCCACTAATAAACCCTAAAAACCCTAATAACCACAAACTAAATCGTAACAAACCCTTACAACCCCAGATAAATCATAACAAATCCTAAAAACGCAAAATAAATTGTAAAAAACTGAAACAAACAATAACCAACCCCTAATAAACCCCAATAAACCCAATCAAATCAAAATAAACCCAAATAAATCATAATAAACCCAAATAGACATTACTAAACACTAATAAATATAATAAATCCTAATAAACACTAATAAATCCTAAATAACCCTAAAAAGGTTGATAAACCCTAGAAAAAGCTATTAATGCCAACAAAATCCCAATAAAACCCTAATATACAATAAAAACACTAATAAACTATAACAAATCCTAAAGATCACTAATAAACCCTAAAGAACCCTAATAAACCCTAAAGAACCATATAAAACTCTAAAGAACACTAAATCCCCTAAAGAACCCAAAAAATGCCAAAACACATTATATAAACCCTAAAAACCGCTACAATACCCAAAAAACCCCTAAAACACACTAAAAAACCCTAACAACTCCTATCAATCCCAAGAAAACAAATAAACCCATAAAAACCCCCAAAAACCATTAAAAATCCATCAGATACCATAAAAACCATAAACACCTGTTAACAGCCCCTAAAAACCCTAAAAACACTACAAACCATAAACAACCATTAAAACCTTAAAAAAGTCTTTAAATAGATATATAAACCCTAAAAATGTTACATCAAACCTAAAAAATCCTACAAAACCCCTAAAATAACAACATAAACCCAAAAAACACGACATAATCTCCAAAAGCACTACATAAACCCTAGAACTGTAACATAAACCCTAAAAACACATCATAATCCCTAAAAAACACAACATAAACCTTAAAAAATGCTACATAAAACCAAAAAACACAATATAAACCCTAAAAACACTCCATGAACCCTAAAAATGTTACATAAACCCTAAAAAATGAAACATAAACGCTACATCACCACTAAAAACGCCACATAATCCCAGAAAATGCAACATATACCCTAAAAAATGCTACATAAAACCTATACCCTAAACACGATACATATACCCTAAAAAAGTTACATAAACCCTAAAAATGCTACATAACATCCAAACCGCTATCTAAACCCTAAAAACACTACATAAACACTAAAAGTGCTACATAAACTCTAACAATGCTACATAAACCCTAAAAAATGCTACAAAAACCCTAATGACACATTAGAACCTTCAAAAATATTAAACCCAATTATACCATAACATAAAAACATAAGCCCTAATAAACCCCTAATAAACTCTATTAATCCCTAAAAACACCTTATAATCCCTAATATCCTAATAAACTCTACTAAACCCTAATAAAACCCCAACAATACCTAATAAACTCTAATAAATGATAATAAAACCTAATAAACACTAAAAATACGTTAAGAAAACCTAAAAAACCCTTACCAACACTAATAGACACTAATACACACTAATAAACCCTAATAAACCCCAAACAAACCCTAAAAGCCCTAATTAACCATAAATAATGCCAAATAAACCCCAATAAACCCTAAAAAACTTTAACACACCATAATAACCCCTAATAAAACCCTACAAAACCCTAATAAAGAAATGAAATGCTATTATACCATAAAAAATCCCTAGAAACCCTGATAAACTCTAATATAACCTAATAAACCCTAAAAATGATAAAAAAACAATAAAAAATTACCACAAACAATAAAAATGTTTTATATTATCTAAAAATACCTAAAATCACTAATATAAACTAATAAATAGAAAAAACGCTAATATACATTAAAAATACCCAGAATCCCTAATAAACCATAATAAACTCTAATATAACCAAAGAAACTCTAAAACGCTCACAAACAAAAAAAATTCTCAAAAACAATAAAAACAAACTATATTTTCTAAAAATACCTAAAAAACACTAATATAACCTAATAAATCAAAAAAAACTAATAAACCCCTAACAAATCCTAATAAACCCAAAAAATCCCTAATAAACCCTAATTAAAACAAATAAACCCTAATAAAACCCTAATAAAACCATTAAAATCCCTTCACAACCCTAATAAACCTTGACACACCATAACAAAACCTAATAAAACCCAAATAAACCCCAATAAACAAAAAAACACAAATAAACCATTAAAAAGCCCTAGAAACCCTAACAAACCCTAATAAACCGTACCTAACCTTATAAACCCTAATAAAACCTCAAAGATATCGACTCAATCCCTAATAAAACCCTAAAAATACATACTCAACCCAAATAAACCATTTCACACCATAATAAACCATAATAAACCCCACTAAACCCTAAAAAATGCAAATATACCATTAAAAAGCCTTAAAACACCTAATAAATGATAATAAAACCTAAAAATGCTTAAAAGTGCTATTAAACCCAAATAAACACTACTAAACACTAAAAACCCTAATATACCCACTTAAAAATTAATAAACCATAATGAAACATAATAAACTCTAATAAATCATAAACATACCCAAATATACCATAATATACCATAATATACCATAATATACCCTAATAAACCCAACTCAATCCTAATAAAACCCTAAAAATACCTAATAAACTCTAATAAACCTTGAAACACCATAATAATCCCTAACAAAATCCTAATAACCCCCACCAAATCCTAAAAAATGATAATATACCATTAAAAAACCCTAAAACCCTAAAAACCCATAATAAATGTTAATAACACTTAAAATCCTAAAAAATGATAGTAAACCCTAAAAATACCTCTAATAATAATAGTATTAATAATGCATGTGCATGTGCATATGAATTTGCATGGTTTAAGTAATAAATCATAAAGCACGTGCATTTGCATATGCACGTGCATTTTCATGTGAATGATAATAAATAATAAATTATAAATAATAACGTATGTGATTTGCATGTGTATGTGCATGTGCATGTGAATGATAATAAATAATAAATAATAACACACATCCAAGTGTATGTGCATGTGCATGTGCATGGTATTAAACAATAAATAATAACAAAGTCCACATGAGTTTGTATTTTCATGTGAATGATAATAAATAATAAATAATAACTCATGTGATAATAGAATAATGCAAGTGCATTGTGTGTGCACGTGCATGATAATAAATAATAGCAACACCTGTTATAATAGAATAACGCAAGTGCATTGCATTTTCATGTGCATGGTAATAAATATTATATAAAAATGCACATGTATGTGCTTTTACATGTAATGATAAAGATAATGATGCATGCAAGTGCATGGTAATAAATAATAAATTACAATGCACGTGCATGTGAATTTGTATTTTATGATACAAACATCAAGAATAATAATAATAATAGAATAACGCAAGTGCATTGCATGTGCACGTTCATAATAGTAAATAATAAATAAAAATTAGTAAATAAGAATGCACATACATGTGCATGTGAATTTACATTTGAAAATAATATTAATAATACTAATTGTAATAATAATAATAACAATGCATGCATCTGCATGGTAATAAATAATAAATAATAACGCACATGCATGTGGATTTGCATGTGATAATGATAATAATAATGATAGTGACAATAATAATAATAATAATAATAAAAACTGTGATAATAATAATAATAATAATAATAATAAAAGAATAATACCAGTGCATTTCATATACACGTGCATGGTAATAAATAATAAATAATAACGCATGTGCATCTGCATTTTCATGTGATGATAATAATAATAATAACAGTAGTTGTAGTAGTGATAATAGTAGTAGTACCAATGCATGTGATAATAGAATATTGCAAGTTCATTACATGTGAACGTGCATGGTAATAATTAATAACACATGAGCATTGCATTTGCATGTGATGATGATGACGATGATGATAATAATACTATTATTATTATTATTATTATTAATTATTAATTATAACAACGCATGTGATAATAGAATAACGCATGTGCATTGAATGTGCGTGTTTATGTATTTGCATGTGCATTTTCATGTGATGATAATAACAATAACAACAATAACAACAACAGCAACAACAACCACAATAATAATATTAACCATAAGATTAACAACATATGTGATAATAAAATAACGTGTGTGGATTGCACATTGATGTGCATGATAATAAAAAATAAATAATAATTCACGTGCAAGTGCATGTGCATGTGCATGAGATGATAATAATAAAAATAATCATAACAATAATAATGATAATAAGAACAACAACAACAACAACACATGTGTTAATAGAATAATGCACGTCCATTTCATGAGCAGTGCATGATAATAAATAATAACTCATAGCGCACGTGATGATAATAATAACATTAATTGTAATATTAATAACAATAGCACATGTGATAATAGAATAAAGCACATGTATTGAATGTGTGTGTGTATGGTAATAAATAATAACGCACGTGCATTTACATTTTCATTTGATGGTGACAACAATAATAACAATAATAGTAATAATAACAATGAAAATAAAAATTCATGTGATAATAGAATAATGTAGGTGCATTGCATGTGTGCGTGCATGGTAATAAATAATAATGAACGTGCATGTGCATTTTCATGTGATGATAATAATAATAATAGTAATAGTAATAATAATAATAATAACAACAACAAAAACATATGCACGTGCATGGAAATAAGTAATATATAATAAATAATAAATAATAACGCATGTGCATCTGCATTTACATGTGACACTATGAATAATAATAATAAAAAAAATAAAAAAAATAATGATAATTATAATAAAGATAATGATAATAATGATAATGATAATAATGATAATAATAACTTGGGTGATAATAGAATAACACACGCCCTAACTAACCCTAACACAACATAACAAACCCTAACAACCACTAATAACCCCTAAGAACCACAAATAAACGTAAATAACACCTGAAACCTACTATTAAACCCTAAAACCCTAATAAACACTAATAAATCATAACAACCTATAAAAAAGCCTAAAAACCCTATTATACACTAATAAATTCTACAAAATCCCTAAAACCCCTAATATACAATAAAAAAAACTATTGAACCATAACAAAACCTAATAATAACTAAAAACCCTATCAAACCTAGCAAAACACTACATAACCCATCAAATATTATCCTACAAAACCCTACAATCCTCTAATAAACCCTAACAAACCCTAATAACCCTATAATAAATTGTAAAAAACACCAACAACCCCAAATAAATCGTAACAAATCCTAACAATGCCAAATAAATTGTAACAAACTGAAAAAAAACCATAACAAACCCCTAATAAACTGCAATAAACCCTAACAAATCCTAATAAACCATATTAAATCTTAATAAACCCAAATACACATTAATAAACCCTAATAAATAAAATAAACCCTAATATATCCTAAATAACCCTAAAAAAGTTTGATAAACCCTAGAAAAAGATATCAATGCCTATAAAACCCAATAAAACCCTAATAAAAAATAAAAACGCTAATAAACCATAACAAATCCAAAAGAACATTAATAAACACAAAAGAACCCTAATAAACCCTAAATAACCATAATAAACTCTAAAGAACACTAAAAAACCCTAAAGATCTCAAAAAACGCTAAAAAACATTACATAAACCCTAAAAACTACTACAATACCCAAACAAACTCTAAAACATACTAAAAACCCCTAATAACTCCTATCAATCCCGAAAAAACAAATAAACCATTAAAAACCCCAAAAAACCCATTGAAAACCCATCAAATACCATAAAAACCGTAAACACCTGTTAACAACCCTTAAAAACCCTAAAACCACTACAAACCATAAACAACCATTAAAACCCTAAAAAATGTAACAAATAGATACATAAACCCAAAAAATGTTACATAAACCCTAAAAATGCAACATAAACCCCAAAAACGCAACATAAACCCAAAAAACGTTACATAAACCCAAAACCACTAAAAACCCTAGAACCGTAAAAATACCCTAAACAACGCAACATAATCATTAAAAAACGCAACATAAAACCTAAAAACAGAACATAAACCCAAAAAACACTACAAGACCCTAAAAAAGTAGCATAAACCCTAAAAAATGCAACATAAATGCTACATCACACCCAAAAACACTACATAAACCCAGAAAACACAACATAAACCCTAAAAATGCTACATAAAACCTAAACCCTACAAACGCTACATAAACCCTAAAAACATTACATGAACCCAAAAAATGCTACATAAAACCTAAAACCAACAACTACACCCTAAAAGTGCTACACAGGCACTAAAAATGCTATATATACTCAAACAACGCTACACAAACACTAAAAAATGCTACAAAAACCCTTAAGACGCTTTAAAACCCTCAAAAATATATAACACTAATATACCATAATATAAAAAGTTAAAATCTATTAAACCACTAATAAACTCTAATAATCCCTAAAAATGCCTTATAATCCCTAAAAACCCTAATAGACACTACTCAACTATAATAAAACCCCAAAAATACCTAATAAACCCTAATAAATGATAACAATACCTAATAAACACTAAAAACACGTTAAGAAAACCTAAACAACCCTAACCAACCCTAATAGACACTAATGAACACTAATAAACCATTATAAACCCTAAAAATCCCTAATAAACCATAAATAAATCCAAATAAACCCTACTCAACCCTAAAAACCTAAACACGTCATAATGACCCCTAATAAAACCCTACAAAACCCTAATAATGAAAACAAGTGCTAGTATACCATAAAAAATCCATAGAAACCCTGATAAACTCTAATATAACCTAATAAACCCTAAAAACGCTCACAAACAATAAAAAATGATCACAAACAATAAAAACATGCAATATTACATAAAAAGACCTAAAAACACTAATATAACCTAATAAAGAAAAAAACGCTAATATAACTTAAAAATCCCTAGAAACCATAATAAAACATAATAAACTCCAATATAACCTAGGAAACCCTAAAAACACTAACAATCAAAAACAAAACACTCACAAACAATAAAAAATTCTATATTATCTAAAAATACTTAACAAACACAAATATAACCTAATAAGACAAAAAACTAATAAACTCGTAACAAACCCCAATAAACCCTAAAAATCTCTAATAAACCTTAATAAAAACTAATAAACCCTAATAAAACCATAACAAAACCCTAAAACCACCTTCTCAACCCAAATAAATCTTAACACAACATAATAAAACCTAATAAAACCAAACTAAACCCCAATAAACAAAAAAAAACTCAAATAAACCATTAAAAAGCCCTAGAAACCCTAATAAACCATAATAAATTCTAATAAAACCTAATAAACCATAAAAAATGCTCACAAACACTAAAAACACACTAATAAAACCTAAAAAGTCCTAACAACCCCTCATATATATTAACAAAAACTAAAAAACACTCATATACCCTAATAAAAACACTAACAAACCCTAGTAAACCCTAAAAATCTATAAAAACCTCCAATATACAAAACTCAACCCAAATAAACCCTAATAAAACCCTAAAGATACCTACTCAACCATAATAAAACCCTAAAAATACCTACTCAACCCTAATAAACCGTAACACACTGTAATAAACCATAATCAACCCTAATAAACCTTAGCAACGGTCACAATTCTTAACATAAAAACAATGAAGTTGACATTTTATATATACATTTTACATAAAGAGCCATTTAATTAGATCAAGAGGGATTTCCATTAATGAAAGTTTGGGTCGTTTCAATCTTTCCCCCTTAAGAAATTTTGCCCTCAAAATTTCCTTTTCCCACAGTAAAACAGATGTGGTTAACTCTACTTCATCATTTCCTCCGATTCCCACATCGCTTCTTCAAACTTGTGGTTTC
>CAUJRU010000046.1:0-177080 GCA_963277665.1 Viscum album | reverse complement strand
TGAAGGACTTACTTCTAGATGATGTAGATACTCCCTCAAACTAGTATATGGAATGGAAGTTAGTTGAGGAACATGGATTTTCATAAAACAAAAATCATGCTTTCCCAACAGATTGAAGTTTATTTTGGGAAGAAAATACTGAATGAAATTATTCTATAAAATTTGGCACATCCCAGTGGAATTAAAAAAATGATGGTACACCATCCCGTGTTCCATAGAAAGTAATGTGGTACTTTCCATTGATCTCCAGACTCCAGAATCTTTTTATATCTAATGAAATATCAATAAAAATGTGATGGCATGATACTGAGAGAAAGAATACTAATGATGTGTTGGTTCACCCTAAAGATAGATTTTCATGGTAGATATTTGATGATCGATATCCTGATTTTGCAGCTAACGTGTGTAATGTGATTATGGGCCATTCATGTCACTGTTTTAATCAGTTTGGGAAGAAGCTTGCATCACACATATCATGGTCAGTTTTTATACACATTTATAATCTTCACCCATGGTTTTTTATGAAAAAACCTTTCACTTTCATGAGTATACTCATTTCAAGCCCTTATGATACTAGAAATGATATATACTTATACACGAATCCTTTAATAAAAGAGTTGAAACTTCTTTGGGATGTGGGTGTGCACACATATGTTGTATGTTCAAAAGACATATTTCATATGTGTGTGGCACTTATGTGGATGATAAATGATTTACCTTCTGAAGAAATGATGCCTGGATGGAGAAATAATGGAAAACTATAATGTCATGTTTTCATAAAGAATACAAAATCCAAAAGACTGAAACATTTTTTTTACTTTCAGTTTTATGGGACATCGATAATTCATGTTAATGGAAAATTAATGTAGAAATAATCATTTAAGATTTGGCAATACCATGGAGACCGATGATCGACCTCAGCGTATGTCTAGAACTGATGTTCTTATGAATTTAAAGATTTATTTTTTTCATTCGGTAAGGGTTAAATAAAATATGGAAAGGGAAAGAATGTTTCCACTAAAACCTGCTACAATTGGAAGAAGAGAAGTATCTTCTTTGATTTTCATTATTGTTCAACCAATTTGTTACATCATTACATAGACATAATAAACATTGAAAAAAAAAATATTTGAAATGTTGATTTCAATTCTTCTAAATGATAAGGAAAGAAAAATATGATTTACAGTCTCGGTGTGACTTGGTTGATTGGGGCATCAGACCATAATTGCATCCTATGTGTATTAGTGAAAATAAATGGAAAGTTCCATGTTCTTCTTATGTGATGAAACCTAAAATAAATAAATTTATAGATGTACTAGAGACTATAAATGTTCCTGATGGCTATTCATGGAACATATCCAAACGGGTCAACATAAGAGAGTTGAAGCTAAAATATTTGAAGACTCGTGATTATCACATCCTTTTGTATGAGTTGATACTAATAGTAATTCATCATATTTTTTCTAATAATGTATGGGTGGCAGTTATTTGGTTGTACCATTTCTTTATATATCTTTGTGTTAAGAAGTTGTCCTAGTCTTTCTTGCAAAAAATGCTGGAAGATGCCCCATTAATTTTTTGTGAGTTAGAGAAAAGATTTCCTCTATCATTTTTCACATGCATGCTACATCTAACTTCTATATTCAAAATATAATACTTCTGAAGGACCTATTTATTTTTGTTGGATGTATCCTACTGAAATAAATATCCACACATTAAAGACTTACGTCTGTAACAGGAATCATCCTGATGGTTCTATCGTGAATGGTTACTAGGCTCAAGAATGTATGGATTTCTTCTCTATGAATTTGTCGAATCTTACTACAAGAATGAACAGACCAATTATAAATGAAGAAGAACAGTATGAGCAAATTGAACCTTTTTTTCCATCACTTCCTCAAACAGGAGGAATTCTTGGATCATATACATTAACAACATTAAGCCTTGAAAAGCGGGAGATGGAAAATCGCACAGTTTTTTTGCAACTATGATTTTTTCGATGACTACATCTTGTAAGTAAATTCAATATGTATATTATATATATATATATATATCTGTTAATATATTCCTATTTTTATCTACAGGGAACATAAAGCGATGATAAATAGAAAGCATCTTTCTTTATCTTTGAGAAGGAGGGTGACTTTTCATAGCAAAGAGTTTTCTGTTTGGTTAAAATTGAAGGTAATAATATTAATATTTTAAATAAATAAAACAATATTTTATTAAGATTAATATTTATTTAAATGTTAGGTATTGAGTTTTCTCTGCTGACTCTGTCTCGGAGAAAATAAGAGCTTCGGCTTTTGGTCCTAATACCGTGGTTCGTGACTGTAAATATATTGTTATCAATGGGTACAGATTTATTATCAGTAACCGAGCAAAGAAAATGAGAACATAACATGATTTTGTTATGGTTACTGCCACAACAGACTGTTATGCTAGTGCATCAGATAGTAGACCGTGATTAAAAAATGTAGGTTTTTATGGAGTCTTTGAAAAATAATAATATTAGATTATTATTCTCATGGACGAGTCACGATGATGAAATTATTGTGGTTTGATTCGATGAAAAGTCATGGAACATTTATTGATTATTGTGCATTTCGAGTAATTGATATGACTCACACTCCTACTACCGATGAACCATATGTATTGGCATCAATGGTGAAACAATTTTTTTATGTCAAAGTCCATCTTTTGACCTGAATTTGGTGTCATTATTGAAGTAATTCCAAGACATATTTTTAATGATGGTGATAATGAAATTCACACCATCCATACTACCATTGTAAATGATCCATTTATTACTTTTGATAGCTCTGATAGCTCAATTGTCAGATTTGACTATGAACCTGAAGTTGTGGTGGGAAATATATAAAATCGTCCATTTTTGTTTTCAATTATTTTGGATTACCTCGACATGGGATTTTAAGGTTGGTACGATTCAAATTGATTTAATATTTATTACAAATATTTTGTATCTGACTAGACCATTAGGTGAATTTTCCATTTTTATTGGTCACAATTTTATTTGAATTGCATTTTCTAATTTGGAATTGAACTTTATTCCAACCTAAAAAACAAAAATTTCTATCTTTGTGAACATTTAAATGCTTGAACTGTGATTGTTATAAAATTTGTAAAACTCTATGACCTCTATTAAAATTTTACCAGGTAATGAACATGATGGTTTGTATTCTTCTGAAAAAAATGTATTGAAACTTTCATCATCTTCCTCAGCTAAAGAAATTATATTTTTCCATATTTTTGAGAACTTCTTTTCCCCTTATGAATCTGGTATAATCAATGTTCCACGATTTTAATAGACTGATGACACTTAGTAAATAACCATACTACTAAATTATAAATTTCATTATTACATCTTGTATGATTTATTAACATCATTATATATTTGTTCATGCTCACCTAAAACAATGGATTGTTAAATTATCCATGAATTCCCTTGTTCCCTATCATTTATTTTGTTTTTTGTGTTACACATTAGTTATCCTTTTCTATTTACATCCATATTTTTTTCAAATGAAGGAAATGAAACCAGTTGAATATAGGTGACGAAAACATATTATGGACAACAATCGTCACATGACTGAGCTAGGCATTCCATCACTAGTGTTGCAGTGAGTATTTTATTTCAAATATATTTATTTAAATAATATATAATGTCATTGTTTAATTTATTTTAAACAACTTTTCAGGATCCATATATTAGGTGATAGTTATTTTATGAGCAGCCTAAGAGTGGTCCAAGTACTCGGGGTGTTCATACGAGGGGGGGGGTTGTACGGGAGATAGAGGATCTGGTCAGCGTACCCGATTAGACCCTGCCCCTCCCACTCACATACCATCCATCCCACATTCTGATCCTAGTGTGCCGTTAGGGGAACACATGATATTTAGGCCTCCCATGTTTTCACCACTCTTTATATCTAATCCTCCTAAGCCATCTATACCATATCAGATGATGATTTACACTCCCCATCCAGCATTCAACCAGCCATATGTGTCATCTTGTTTTACTTATGCTTCCTTCTATCTGGGATTTTATATTCCGTCTTCTTCGACTCCTACTCCGCCAGATTTTGTCCTTGCGGAGCATATATTAGGATCCAGTCCATCTGTACATGGTTTTCCTTCGGTTTCTGCAGATCCAACGGTGCCCATTTATCAGACTACCGCAGGTATACATATAAAACCCGAACAAATTTTCACACCATTATTTATTTTCATTACAATGTGTATTGATAAAATATTGTTTTTCTTTCATAATAGATATATCTACTGATAGAAGGTGGGGGTGGGGGTGCACACACATGCATGCAGTGTGAAACCACTGCACACAGTTGATGTTGGACAACAATGAATATAGTCAAATGATTAATAAATCAAGGCTTAAATGTCAGAGTTTTTTGGCAACGCTGTAAAAACACTCTGACATCATTCCAGTCAGCCCTCCCTCATGGAGACACATTCCAAATGAAGTCTAGTATAAATCTTGGGTAGAGATATGAGTTAAAAAAATCTGTTGTATTTAATGTAATATATTATTTTTTGAATTTATGTGAATTGATATTTTGTTGTCAACTACGGTTTAATTTCCCCGATGGTGAGGGTGCACGACCAGCACGTCTAAAGGATTTAGGTGAGATTTGGAGAGCTTATACACAAAAGATTTACAATGGATGGAATTCTAGAGTGGTAACAGAGTTATAGGTAGTCCTTGTCATAGATGATTGTCCATTATAATATTACCGATAGATTATTACTCATTGGACTACAATCCAATTTATAGTATTAATCACATTTGAGGTATTTAAATGAAAATTTTCATGTTTTTCATTAATACTAATTATTGAGGTTTATTTAGAATTAATCTATAATAAATAAAAAAAAATTGATGTTAAAAAAATACGTCCACACATTGGGACGTACTACAATGCCAGATCATAAGAGGTAGCAGGTTTGACAGTTTCAAATTTTTCTTTATGAATTTCACTTTCTATTTCTACCTCCATAATTTATTCGATTTATAAAGTTGTTATATTATTTTAGTTATGAAATTAATTATCAGTATCCTATTTTTAATTAGGGTTTCTTACTTTCAATGTCATTTTAGAGGCATAAATTGAATATAGAAGGACATTTTCCTTGAGCAAAACTGTTTTGCCCAAGTAGAAGGAAGAAAGATAGAAGTGCAGTTAATGAATCGACTCAGCAGCAGATTGCATGTTTTACGTTGTAGATATAAAATTTAATTATCAATTTTGTAACTTAATAATATATTTATGTTTGTAACAGGATGCTTTAGAGGTCCTTGATTCCCCGGAACCTAACAATTTTGGGCCAAACGATCACTGACATCAGGTGTTGGGAGATGAGCAGCCTGGTGGAGTACACTGCCGACCTAGGAAGAGTATAGTTCCGACAAGGTATTGTCCCTCCTTAGGTACGAGTTGTAGTACCACTGAGTTCCAGAAGGTTACGTCACAGGTAGAAAAGGCTGAAAAAAGGGCCATAGATATGGCAGAATGGTCTACTAGGGCAAACACTGCATTTATGAAACTGATGGATGTTTTACATCCAACACTTCCACCAGAGGCCAGCATATCTTTTGATGAATTTATGTCATCGATGTGTTCAACATTTTGTGCAACAGATGATATTTCTAGTGGATTTTGAGATGATGGTATGGAGGAGGCCGAGGCGAAAGAGGAGGAGGGTG
The DNA here is from genome assembly GCA_963277665.1 of Viscum album. Classification (NCBI taxonomy): domain Eukaryota; kingdom Viridiplantae; phylum Streptophyta; class Magnoliopsida; order Santalales; family Viscaceae; genus Viscum; species Viscum album. The sequence continues at coordinate 171,337 of CAUJRU010000046.1, read as the reverse complement.
AGGAGGAGACTGAGGTGGAGGAGGAGGGAGAGGAGGAGGGCACGACAGAGGAGGAAGGCGATGAGGAGGCCAAGGTTGCGTACGAGGGCGAGGAGGAGGGTGTTGAGGAGGGAGAAGATGATGAGTATGAGGTTAAGGCTGATGATGACAGTGATGACAGTGATGGTGATGAGGGATAGATTGATCTGTTACATTTTTTACTGATATTACTGACCTTTGGAGCATATTGATTTGTTGTGCCTGAATATATGTGTGATTAGGAAGGTCACATTATCTTTATTATTTTATCTATAAATAATTAAACTTAACTTGATGATTTTATGTGACTGATTCACCCCTACCCTAGAGAGACCCCAACCCCTTGGACAGCCTTCCCACCCCCTGGACAACCCCGCCACCCCCGTAGACAGCCCGCCCACCCCCTGGGTAGCCCCTCCCCCCATGGACAGCCCCCAATCCCGTAGACAGCGTGCCCACCACCTGGATAGTCCTTCTGCCACTGTGGAAAGCCCTCCCACCCCCATGGACAACCCCCCCCCCCCCCCCCACCCCTGTGGACAGCCTGCCCACCCGCCGGACACCTCGTACCACCTGGACAGCCAGTCCCACCCCTGGACACTGCGTAACCCCCTGGACAGCCCTGCCCACCCCCTGGACAGCCTCACCCACCCCTCTGAACATCCCACCCACCCCCTAGACATCCCCTACCCCCATGGACAACTCGTACCCTCTAGACAGCCCCACCCAGCCCCTAGATAACTCTGACACCCCTAGATCTACCCCCCCCCCCCCCACCACCACCACCATGGATAGCCTGCCCACCCCAGTGGACACCGCGCTGACCCCCTTGGACAGCCTGCCCACCCCCAAGACATCCCTCCCACCCCCTTGGACACCCCTACCCCTTGGACAGCCCTTCCACCCCCGTGGAAAACCTGCCCACCCTCAGGACACCCCGTTCCCCCTAGACATCCCCACCTACCCCATGAACACCCCCTACCCCCCGGATAGCCCCCACCCCATGGACAGTCCCACTCACCCCTGGATAGACCTACTGCCCCCATGGACAGCCCCCACACCCCATGGACATCCCCCACCCCCGTGGATTATAGGGTTTCTAACAACTCGAAGATCCCATTAATCATATATACCCACTTTGTTGCCTCTTGGGATCCTTGATAACCAATCAATAGTATTTGATGGTATTTTAGAAACTCCAATGCATAATAAAAGATCCGAGAAGAACATCGAAGTTCCACTTACACAAGAGTTTGTTTATAGACCAATACTAGGAAGACAATAGCTGGATCACAAGAATGACTACATGAGATATCCCCTTACATACTTTTTGATTAATTTATAGTGGTATCATTCAAAATAATTTTTAAAAAAATCGTTACTACAATAATCAGATGTTACAAAATAAGGGGCACAAAATCAAAAATCCCATAAAGATACATCATAAACAATTCTTCATAAAACCATATCAAAATCGCATAATAGAGACTTATTTCTATTTAAAACTCCCTAGTAGTTTATAAAAATATCTTTTAAGGTTCCATTTAAAAAATCATATAGTATTTGTTTCCCACAATAAAAATGTAATCCATTTTCTAATAACCAAATCCCCCTTATTACCATTCACACTAAAAGCATTCATTTTTTCCTAAAGAAACACATTCTATCGAAATAAACATTATTCAAAAACCAATTTAAAAATATAAATGATCTTAAAATCCATGAAATTAATTCCATTAAAACCATTAAAGCACCCCCCCCCCCACCCTTGGACACCACCCCACCCCACCTGATCACCCCCACGGACAGCCCCCCCCCCCACCACCCTGGACACCCCCCCACCCCTGGAAACAACCCCACCCCATGGACACCACCCCACCAACTGGAAACTGCCACCCCTTAGACACTCCCACCACCATGGATAACCACCCCCACCCCCTGGACATCACCCAACCCCCCTTGGACTGCCCCCAACCCCCTGGACCACCCCCACCCCTAGACACCACCCCACCCCTGGACACCTCCACCCCTCTGGACACCACCCCACCACTACTGGACACCCCCATGGACAGCCCCCCCCCCCCCACCAACCTAGAAAACCCCCCCACCCCACCCCCTGGACACCACCAACCCCTTAGACATCCCCCACCCCTCCTAGACACCACCCACCACATGGACACCCCCACCCCTGGAAACCCTCAACCCCATGGATAGACACCCCCACCCCCGGAACATTACCCCACCCCCCTTGGATAGCCCCTAACCCCATGGACCACCCCCACCCCACTGAACACCACCCCATCCACTAGACACCACCCCACCCCCTAGAAACCCCACCCCCTGGACACACCCACCCCCTAGAAAGCCCCCCAACACCCTAGAGACCACCCCACACCCATGGACACCCCCATGGACACCCCCCCCCCTCACCACCTTGGATAGCCCCCCACCCCCCCAGAACACCCCCACCCCCTAGACGCCCGCACCCCCTGGACACCCCCACTCCCTGGGCACCCCACCCCCATGGACAACCACCCCCACCCTTGGACATCACCCCACCCCCCTTTGATAGCCCCAACCCCCTAGACCGCATCCACCCCCTAGACACCACCCCACCCCCTGGACACCCCCACCCCCTAGACAACCCCACCCCTGGAAAGCCCCTCAACCCCCTGGAAAACACCCCAACAACCCTGGAAACCCCCATGGACATCCCCACCACCTTAGACATCCCCCACCCCCCGTGGAAACCCCCAACCCCCTAGAAGACCCTCACCCCCTAGACACCACTCCACCCCTTGGACACCACCCCACTACCCTTGGATAGCCCCCCAACCCCATGGATTTCACCACCCCCCTAGACACCACCCCCACCCCCTGTACACCCCCACCCCCTGGACACCCCCACCCCTGGAAATCCCCCAACCCCCTGGACACCACCCCCTAGACTCCACCCCCCCCCCCCACTGACACCACCCCACCTCCTGGACACCCCCATGGATATCCCCCCCCCATTTACACCCCCATAGATAACCCCCCCCCCCCCTGGACACCCCCATCCCCCCGGACACCCCCGCCACCCGAACACCCCGTACCCACCTTGAACAGCCACCCAAGACCCCTGAATAGCACACCAACCCCCTGAATTCTGAATTGATTCATTATGTATTTAATTAACTTATGAATTATGTGTTAATGGTGTATAGGTATACTTTTTGTATGTGAATACTTGCTGTAATTACATTATGAATTATCTTTTAATTTGGTATGTGTGTAAATGGTAATTAAATACGTAATTGGAGGTATTCAGATTTATATATGAATTTTGTGTTAGATGAATTCTGTATGAATTCATATAGAATTATTTATGTATTATGGGGGCATACTTGTTAATTTTGTATTGTGTTACATGTTGTGTGTGTATTTATTATACAGGTCTGTTGAGTATGAATTTTTGTGAAATTGTAGCAGCTGCACAGGGGGAATTATTGCAGCTACATAGGGGTTGTTTGACATGCATAGGGGAAGCCAGAAATTCGGCTTGCTACAAGTACAAAGAATATGCCAACGATTTACAACTGTTTTCATATGTGTAAAAGCAGAGCTTATACCAATGGTTTTATGTAAACCGTTGGTATAAGTAAATTCCAACTGTTTTTAAACCATTGGAATAGATAATTTTACTTCATATTTACCAAATGATTTTGGGAAACCATTGCTAAAAGTAAATCCCAATGATTTTCTAAACTGTTGGTATAGAAGTAATTCTTCCTATTACCTATGGTTTAAAACCGTAGGGAAAAATTTATACCAAAGATTTACTAAAACTGTTGGTATATACTAAAATTTTAAGATATATCCAAATAGTTCTATAAGAACTGCTGAGATATGTCTATCCCTATGGTTCAAGACCCAACGGTTTGGACAACCATTGGTATAGATTATACCATTAGTTTTCCAACCTTTACCAATAGTTTTAAACCATTGGTAATGATAAAATTTCCAGTAGTGATATGAGTAATTAATTGGACTTGTTAAGTGATGGGTGAGGCCCGCTAGAGCCCCTTGATGCATCGATTGATCTCAGGTGACAAAATTAACTTGGTATTTGGAAAGGCCTTACCCATTTATTAGATTCAACGTATGAAGCCTCGGTAATGATAGATTATTTTTAAAAAGCATTGACAGTATTATATTCTTAGTTCGAGGCCTCAACAGTATGTTTCAAATGTTTGTAATTACGAATTCAATTATTTATATTCGATGTGATTATTATTTTGTTTAGAATATCTATTTTTATGTTTCATTTTCATTTGATAATTTATATGGAATTATTTGATCCTATTTTATTCATATCATATTAAAGTCAATTTATTGATTAAATGGAATGTTTTTAGACAAATTAACTTTCCCTATTATTTATTCCTTATTTACTCAGGGAATCTATTGTACGCTTACCATTACTGAGCATTTGAGATCACCGCTTTCATATGTTTCATTTTTACCCAATATTCCAAGAAGTATATTATGAATGATATGTAGGGTTACACAAAAGAGGAATAATGGAAGACTCAATGAAATTAATTTTTTATTTGACGTTTTTTAATGTAATGTGGATTTGAAGTATATATATAGTTTACCAAGAATACTAAACTATTCGGTTGTTTGGGATGTAATTCCTAATATCTTATGACAATGTAATAAAGTTACCACCAACTCTAGGTAACTAGGATTAGGGAATTTATAGTGTATATTATAGGAAGTTTAGTAAAAACCTTGAGAACTAGATTTAATAAAATATTGATTAGAGAAAAAACACTATTAAAATAATTAGAAATATATCTATATAAAAAATCTTTTGATATAGATATTATTTGTAAATAAATATTCAATTTAGGTTATGTTTTTCACTAGTTATGAGATTATACATTATGTTTCATAATATCATGTTCTAATCTAGTGTATTCCATTTTTTTAGAAATGATACCCAGTGGAAGGAGTTTACACCATATCAAGGTACGTAGGGATTGTCTTCTTGGGAAGGATAATGATGATAGAGCCAGATATAGATCTATAACTAGAGCTGAAAAAATTATACCTATATTTGGATAGCTGACCCATGTTATGATAAATAACCTTACCCATATGGGGTAGCCCGGTACACAATATGGTGTAATAATTTTAGGCCTCTTCGTGAAACAACAACTCCATCATTAAATAGGAATAAAAAACTATTTGTAGATGAGAAATTGATAAATTCCTTAGAAATTATATTTCTCTCTTTGGGAAGTAATGAAATGGAGAATTTTTTCATGGGAATTTATCATCTCTCTAGATATAAAGATCAATAATGTTTATTGATTCAAAAAAATAAATAGGATGTGGAAATAGTAGAGATGTAATGGATGTATTTTAAGGAATTTTCTTGGAAAAATATTTCCCTTGAAAATTGAAAGCACATATAGATTGAAAATTATTGAGTCTGAGACAAAAGGATGAAGAGTGTAACACCCGAGACTTTTATGAGAAATATTTTTGTTTTTATAAATCATAAAATAAATCTTTCAATACACACAACACTATCTTGGCTTGCTTTACATGCAATCGATACCTTCCTCGATAGCTTGCGTCGTACGCAATACCGAGTTTCACTAAATAATTATATGCTATTAAAATATTATTAAAACTAGCCGTTATGAATAGTAATAAACACTTTTTAAAATTTTATAAATTTTATTTTTCAAAATGGAATTCTCTTTTGTATTCGGAATATCGAAATTAGCCTAGCGTGAAATTTTGGTATTTTTCTGAAAACTTTCAATTTTTGATGAATAGTGAAACCACTAAGTGGTAGTTAAAAAATAGAATTTTTCATAAAACTTAATTTTACCGCTTCTGTGAGTGGAATTTCAAAAATCCGAGAGACACGATTGATGTCAGTAAGTAAAATGTGGTTCAATGAGATGAAAATAATTTTTTGTGAATAGTAACTTTTTACTATTATTTACCACGGTTAAAAGTAAATAGGTTAATTAAGGGTAAAAATGATATTATTATTATTACCCTAACACATGTCCTAATTCTATTGGATAAGTGTAATTCAACCAAAAACAACAATAGAAATAAAATATGACCATTTAGGCCCACTTGGATTAGATTTGGACATTTAATATTAATTTATTTAAAGAAGGGTTAAAATAGTTAAAATCAAAGTTTAATAAGTAAATCATTTTTAATATGGAGTTATACATAAGATAAATTCAACTATAAATATTCATTAGAAATCTAAAAATATTTCCAACATAATGGTATTTTATTTGTAATTTTTAGACTTAAAATAATTTAATTTATTTATGATACAATGATGATGTAGTAATTTTCTTATTAATGAAATATTGACATAATTGATGTTATAAATACCAAAATAAATGTAATTTGAGACTTTTTATGAATTCCACTAATTTTATAGGTTAATATGACATGTTAGTATTGATTTAATTAATGTTTTTCGAACTAATAATTTATTTATGATTTTCAAAAAAAACTATTACTAAATAGTGTCAAAATTGACATAAAATAGTTTTTAAAACAAATATTATATTATTAATTGTTATTTTATTCCTAAAAATCTAAGGTTCGACAAAATGACATAGATAAGGTTATATATATTAATAATAAACAACTTGGGGTTCGTTTGGCTGCTTATATTAAGTTTATTAACCTTATAGTATAAGAAGGTAAAAGTAAATTTTTTAACTTAATGTTAAATCTAAATGATAAGGTTAAAATAGGAACCTAAACTTGTCTAAATTTTATTGGATGAGATTATTTAGACCAATCCCCACCTTAACTTCGAAATAAATCAATTTTGAGCTATATAAAACCGAACATGACTTTATAATAAAATAAAATATTTTGTTTTTCCAAAGGAGCCCCTCTCCTCCCTTATAAAAGGGAACCTCCTCCCTCTCTTCCTCACACCCCATTGAGCCTTCAAGCTCGGCCAAACCCTGCCAATTTCTTCTATCCACTTCCCTAGAGACATCCTAGAGGTCCTGGTATTCTTCAAAGACCAATTTTAGTGCCCTAAAAGGAAGTCTCAAAGAAGCGCTTCAAAGAATTGGTAATGTCCGTTACCGATTCTTTCATCTTTATTTCTTCTTCAAATTCTTCTTCTGTAGTTGTTTCATTATGAAGTAATAACATAAGTATCACTCATATACCGATATGTTATTATAAGTATGAAACAACCCTATTTCACCATCTATCCATCCTACAGAAAATGGAATCACCGCGCATGCGTACGTACAAAATACCGTCTCCACGCCGTGGTGTAATCTATTTTCCACCACCACCTTACTTGGATGGGTATAATGGTGTAAATAATGACTATATATGATTATTTTAAAGTGATATTGATTCTGAAATAGTATATATACACTCTGATACAATTCCACAATCATGGGAACGATATCATCGCTCGTGCGTACATACGGAATACTGTCTCCACGATGTGATGCGACTCATTCTACATGATCTTCATTGCATAATGATTATATAAATGAACTGAATGAATGAATATGATATATATTACACAAATAACATTCTGGAAATGAGGTATCTATATCCTAAAGATAAGAATAAGAATTTATTCGACAAAACACACATAAGAACAAAAAGTAATAAACACTCGAATAACAAGTTGTAATGAAATATTACTAATAAGAAGATAAGAATATGAATATATGTGATATCATAATAATGATTATGATTCTGGAATAAGCCAATCACATTATTTAAATCATTATACAGGAGGTTCGGACACGTACAAAGCATATCGGACCTAAGGTTAAGGAAAATATCACAATCTCATTTTTATCTGAGATTCTTTATACTTTGGTATTTACTGGGGTGTATTTTATCATCCACGTCCATGTTTCCTCAATATGTAATATTTATATCCTTCTATAGTAGTTTATATCTAATTTTACCCTTCAGTGAGTTTTTAGTAAATATATGAAAGAAATCTTTTGTTGTTTTTCGTACGATGTACTTTTTGACTTTTCTGACAAAAGTACAAGAAGAATGTTTTTTTACCTTATAAGGCATGAATGGATTTTTAAAACAATATTTCCAAGAAGCTTCCTTTACATGTTTTCATGTTTATTTTTAATCAACTTCTTTTAGTTTAGAATTGTATGACATGTTAAGAAAGGAAAAGTGTTTTTGAAGTAGAAAGGATATTTTCCTCAAGAATGAACTTCAAGAGTTTTATCAAAATTATTTTCCATCTAAGATAATATAGGGTTCTGTTTTTATCCCTATTATTACATGGATATGATTATGTTGTGATGGAAATATTTTTATGAATTCCTTTATCTTATATGAATTGGTTTATTACGTCATGATGTTTAAGATTCCCATTTTTATTACATGGGTTATGCTATGATGTATGGTTTATGATTTTGTGGAACACATAAGAATGGTATCATTATGAGATGGGAAGGGACCTATATATCCATCCAATGCATTGGGTAATGATTTTATATCTTATGAGATAGACATGGCTGGAACGGCTGGTTAAAGCGGTTCAGTGAAACAGGACTGAAACGAGGAGTAAACTTGGTTCAGAAATGGACTTTGTCCACTAAGATAGTCTTGGAAATGAGTCTTGACTAATAAGAAATGATTCTCTATGATAATGTGTGTATTCCACAAGGTTTCATGTTTTATGTTATGATTATTGGGATTACATTTCACTACTATGATTTATCCCATGTTATGAAATTATGATTTCTTTTGCATGTTAAGATTTCCAAAAGTTATGTTCTTATGTATATGATGTGATTGATATTTCTTTTGTTTACCCTTACTGAGCATTTGAGCTCACCATTTTTTATGTTTTCTTTCCCCAGGTCAGGAAGAAGGTTATTAAGTAAGATATGTCAAAAGGGACTATAGATATGATTAAATAAATGGGAGACAGTGTAGACGCTTTATGAACCAGTTGTTTATGTTTCCCAGTTTCTAAAGACACTATACCTATACGGCCCTTTACTGGTTTTGTTATATGTTGTAATAAGTGTGCTTCAATTCTGAAGTAATAACAATGTATGTAAAGTATGGGTCACTACAGTTGGTATCATAGGAAAGGTATAATCAACATTTGGAAACTATGATGTGAAAGCCTTAGTAAGAACCCTAAGGATAAGTCTAAGCATAAAACACAATCTTAATGTTTCAGAAATGACCATGAATAACCTAGGATAAGACCTTATGTATGAAATTTTATTCTTGATTATGTGGTTTTCCTATTATAATTAGTGTTGCTCACACTATTCTTCTTGGTTTTAGTCAATGGATGGAACCCGAAGGAACCGTGTTAATGCGGAATGCGACGGGCAGTGCAATGATTGTCCCCTTGAGCAACCAAACATTATGGGAGCTAGAATGAAAAATCGTGTAGCCATTCTCACACAACTTTCTCAAGCTATGAATCATGCAGGACTTCCAAACGAGCAAAGGAAGGAGCAACATTCTATTGAATCCTTCATGAGGCAGCGTCCACCTTCTTTTAGCAGGTCTGCTGATCCATTAGTTTCTGAAAAATGGATTAGTACTACTGAAAATATATTTTCCTTTATTCAATGTTCTGAACATGATAAAGTCATCTTAGCAGTGTATCGTTTGGAAGGTGATGTTGATCAATGGTGGAATCTTATTAAGAATATAAGGCAAAGGGATGAAATTGAGTCCATGGAATGGGACGAGTTCAAGAACTTATTTTTCAATAAGTACTTCCCTCGTATTCTCCGAACAAATATGGAGAAAGTGTTTTTTGAACTGAAGCAAAAGGATGATGAATCTGTTGGTACCTATGAAGCAAATTTTACAAGACTTGCAAGGTACACTTCTGGTATTATTATCCAACCTGAGACTAAGATCGATCGATTCTTCAGTGGCTTAAAACCAAGTCTTCGAAGAGAGTTAGCCATAAGGGACTTCAATAGCTACAAGGAAATCGCTCGATGTGCTCTCAAAGTCGAGATGGAGATTGGAGTAACCCATCAGTCATATGGGTTTGATAAGAAGAGGAAAATGGAATTCAAATGAAAATCTAAAGAGCACACTAAAAAGAAGATGATCTTTCCCTTATGCTCAAAGTGTGGAAAGAAACACGGAGAGAGTTGTCTTAAAGGGACAAGTAAATGTTTCAAATGTGTAATGGAAGGTCATAGGGTATTTGAATGCCGCAATGATGGGAAGAAGATGTCTAATGATGAAAACAAAGGAAGGGATACGCAGAATGAACCTACTACACTTAAATGTTTCAAGTGCAAGGAGATGGGGAATTATTCCAATCAATTCCCAAATCAAAGGGTTAATGATGATGGTCGACGTAAACAAACTCTTAAGGCTAAAGACAAAGGAAAGTCACATGCAATTTCTATCAGCGATGTGTTGTGCGATAACTAAGTGGTGAAAGGAACACTTACCATCCACTCTAAAGTAGAAAATGTTTTATTTGATTCTGGATCCACCCACTCTTTTATTTCTAAAGATTTTTCTAAGGGTATCACCGTATTACCTCAACAATTAGATGTTGAGTTAGCTGTGACAACACCTAATGGCACAACAGTCGCATCAGAAGTTTATAATTCTTCCATGATTGAAGTTTGTGGGAAAGTGCTTCCTGCAAATCTTGTGATCCTTCCTATAGTGGAATTTGATGTGATTCTTGTCAGGGATTGGCTTTCTTTATATGGAGAACATATCAATTTCCAAAGAAGGGAAGTCACATTTCATATTCTAGATCAATCTATGATCGTCTATCAATGCAAGTATGAACATAACCTTCCAGTGGAAATTTCTTCCATCTTATGGGTCTTGATTCCACTAAATGAAGGTTATTTATCTCAAATGGTTGGTGAGAAACTCACGATTAAGAATATGCCCATTGTATGGGAGTTTGATGATTATTTCCGGAGGAATTACCAGGTCTTCCACCAAATCGTGAAGTTGAGTTTTCAATAGAACTCATACCGAGTTCTTTGCCTACTTAAAAGACACCTTATAGAATGGCCCCAATTGAGTTGCAGGAATTGAAGAAGAAACTCCAAGAGAATCTTGATAAGGGGTTCATATGCCCTAGTGCATCACCTTGGGGATCACCTGTTCTGTTTTTTAAGAAGAATGATGGATCAATGAGACTCTGCATTGATTATCGAGAACCTACAAAGATCACTATCATGAAAAAATATCCTCTCCCCTGCTTTGATGACCTATTTGACCAACTACGCTGAGCTCAATACTTTTCCAAGATTGATCTTTGTTCAGGGTATCATCAATTAAGGGTCAAAAGGGAGGATATACCAAATATTGATTTCCGTACAAGGTATGGACACTATGAATTTATAGTGATTCCATTTGGTCTTACTTATGACAACCCTGCTTTTTATTACAACTTAAACATGCTTTATTACATAAAACTTCACTTGATACAACAAAGAAGATCGAGAGGTTTAGTGTCTTTGGGGCTTAGGATCATTACATAAAAACTTTAAACTTGAAATACAACTTCTTTATTGAAAACTTCCTTTACATGACCACTACATTCCTTCGTACTTAGCATTGCATGGGATAACCTGAGGACATGCATAAGAAAAGGGTGAGCTATAAAGCCCAGTAAGGGAGTACACAATGAATAACATGAGGAGTACAATACATGTTAGGCAATAGGCATATCAATAGAGCATAAGAGAGACATGAACATAAAGGCATGATAAAGCATGATAATCATAACATGGAAATGTGGCAACAACACTTATCATTGAATTAGCATGAGCCAAGGCTCATTGCACATGGAGCATGAGTAAACCCTCATTGCACTTGAAGCACGAGTAAACCCTCGTTGCACTTGAATTAGCATGAGTAAACACTCATTGCACATGACGTATCATGATACTATACTTTACCCAATGCATTGGAGCGCTATCAGGGCGCACCCTTCTTAAACATTTCATTTCATGCATAAGTGTGCCACATGGATCATAAAACATGGATTCATAAAACATAATCATTTCTTCCACGATAAAGGAATGTGGAATTCATACATGAAACTTTACAAACAATATGTAAATGTGCATAAAGGTGAATTCCCTTGATGGAGAAATGGGCATGGTATTCACTACACAAAGACATTGGCTTAGAAAATCGGTGCGATTTCGGCAGCATAACGGCGTGACATAAGAACTCATAAAAAAGGTTGATGAGAGAGAAAGGGGTTCCTCATCATATTTACATGTAATGGACAGTAATTAGATCATATATATACATGTCACAACAATAGAAAAGGAATTTAGATTCATGATACAAAAGTATTGCTTGAATATAAAAGAGGAGAAAAAGGTTCCTTTCGGAATTTCGACATAGTAACGGGTGTACATGGGAGGCATTTAATGAGAGAGAAATGGGTCTCCCATCATTCAAACAATAAGAGGGCAGTATGGGAGAGGTGCGAAACCATACCCCAACATTCATAAATGAAATTAAAAGGGCAATACAACTTAAAGAAAATTGACAAAAATGAGAAAGGAAGAAAAACCCTTACTTGGAAGTGTGCTTCCAAAGGCTAGAGAGAGGCTTGTGAGAGGCTTCTTGGGAGCTTGGGGCACCTTGAGAGGATTCTAGAGAGAGTAGGGCAGAGGTTGGACGAACTTCAAGGGCTTTGAGTGAGGAGGAAGTGGGAGCTTGGGTGGGTTTATATAGGAAAGGTGAGAGAATTCTTTATTATTAAGGTTTGGGACCCCTTATATTAAAATAATCCAAACCACAAACCATCCCATGGTATTTGCACATGGTTTCTGGAAAAGGAAAGAAGAAAACAATATTTTAAAAGACCAAGGTCCGAACTTATTAAAAAATTAGGGTTGCTTATGTGGAGGTGAGTCACACTCCCATGGAAATTAATTTAAAAAGGCAAAGTGTTGAATAAGTCTTGAGGGCTCCATTAATGCTTTGAAAAGTGAGTCAAACAATCCCAAAACCTCATTATTTTAATGATAAAACACATATTGGCCGAACATAAGGATTATGGTATTTTATTACATCACTATTGGGTCATTATGATGTCATAAAACACATTATATATTTAAATAGTATTTAATTTTTACCCAAAAATTTGACTGTCTCAGAAAATTATGAAAAATTCACCGTTGGATAATTTCGACGTCCTGATTCCAAAAATAATATTTATTTTATCTAAATAATTTTCTAAATATGTGAATTTTCACTTTTAAAATAAAAACTGACATTTATAAAAATTCACGGGTTTTGACAGAAATGGCTTTCAAACCTTAATAAAAATTTTAATTGCATTCATAAAATTATAAGATCATTTATATTTAATAAAAAAAATAATTTAATATTAATAATAATATTTTGTTAAAATATTATTTAATTCAAAAATCCTTTAATTAAATAATAACTAAAAACATCATTTGTACTTTAAAAACTAATTATAATGCATCAAAAATGACTAGAAATTATATTCATTATTATATACAAAAATAATGTACATGAACATGGTTCTACTTATTTGTTACATAACCCCTTAAAATAGCCGCATAAGACCTAAGGGTAAGGTGTGCGATGGTGACAGACTCTTGGGGTTGCTCGGATAACATCGCTCGAGTGGTAATCTCTATCAACTTCCATTTTTCCCGTAGACGATCACGTTCGAGCTTGACTTGATGAAGCTCAGCTTGGGCTTGGTCAAGGGCAAAGCCCAAAGACGCCACCTCCTTTCCGAGCTCCGACAAATGGGCTTCGTAAGGGGCAATTCTACTGGATGAGGCCATCGCTTCCTTTGTCTGAGTAGAAAATTTGTTCGTTAAAGCCTTATATTTAAACTACCCAGATGATCACTGTTCAACGGCTATAAAAGTAACGGTCACAAATCTTAACGTAAAACTAAAGAAGTTGACATCTTATAAAAACATAAAGAAACATTTTTCATAAAGAAACATTTAACTGGATCAAGAGGGATTTTCCATTAATGAAACTTTGGGTCGTTACAACATTCCCCCCTTAAGAAATTTCGCCCTCGAAATTTTCCTTTTCCCACACTAGAACAAATGTGGGTAACTTAGCTTCATCATATCCTCCGACTCCCAAGTTGCTTCTTCAAACTTGTGGTTTCTCCACAACACCTTGACGAGGGGCATTGTCTTATTTCGTAGAACTTTTTCTCTACGATCCAAGATCTTCACTGGTTGCTCCTCATAAGAAAGATCGTCTTCTAATTGTACCACCTCAGAAGAGAGTACATGTGAAGGGTCTGGTATGTACTTCCTTAAGAGGGATACATGGAAGACATCATGCACCTTGGCCATAGTAGGTGGAAGTGCTAGTCGATAGGCCACAGCCCCAACACGATCAAGAATCTCGAAGGGGCCGATGTACCTTGGACTTAACTTCCCTTTCTTTCCAAACCTCATGACCTTCTTCCACGGAGATATGCGTAAAAACACCATGTCTCCAACTTTAAATTCAAGGTCTCGTCGACGATTATCTGCATAACTCTTCTGTCGACTTTGGGCTGCCTTGATATGCTGCTGAATGGTTTTCACCTTCTCCACCATTTCTTTGACCATTTCTGGTCCAAGCAGCTTACGTTCACCGACCTCATCCCAACATGCCGGTGTTCTACACCTTTTCCCATACAGGGCTTCATATGGTGCCATTTGGATGCTCGAGTGGAAACTATTATTATAAGAGAACTCAACTAGAGGAAGATGTTGATCCCATCCTCCTTTAAAGTCCATTGAGCACGCTCTCAACATATCCTCAAGTGTTTGGATAGTCCGCTCGGATTGGCCATCAGTTTGAGGATGATAGGCCGTACTGAAGTTCAGTTCAGTATTCAGAGCATGTTGAAGACTCTTCCAAAACTTAGAGGTAAATCTTGGATCTCGGTCAGACACAATAGATAGTGGTACTCCATGAAACCGTACCACTTCCCTGATATATATCTGTGCCAGTTGATCCAAAGAGAAATCCTCTCGAATAGCAATGAAGTGTGCAGTCTTTGTAAGACGATCCACAATAACCCAGATTGCATTGTTGCTTTTGGATGTCCTTGGAAGTCCAGTGACGAAGTCCATGGTGATGTTCTCCCATTTCCATTCTGGTATGGGCAATGGTTGCATCATCCCCTTAGACTTCTGCCTCTCTGCCTTCACTTGCTGACACACAAGGCACTTTGATGTATATTCGGCGATCTCCTTCTTCATATTATCCCACCAAAAGTTTTCTCGGAGATCTCGATACATCTTTGTGCTCCCTGGGTGAATAGAGAAATTTGAACTATGTGCATCATCCAAAAGTTCCTTCTTCAGCTCCGAACTTGATGGGACACATAGTCTTTTCCCAAACCGCACAATTCCTTCTTCATTAACATTAAACTCTGAGGATTTTCCCTTTTTGATAGGTTCCACTTTTTCTTGGATTCTCGCATCATCCTTTTGAGCATCCTTTAACCTTTCCAAAAGAGATGGTTGAGCAATCATTTGTGAAAGGATTGATGATGTTCCCTTCTTTATGATTCCCACGTCCATCTTCATCAAGTCTAAGAAGATTGGATCCTTCTCAATTCTCATCATTGATAGAATTGCTGGATCCTTTCTACTTAGGGCATCCGCCACCTTGTTCGCCTTCCCAGGGTGGTAATGTATTGAACAGTCATAATCCTTTATGAGCTTTATCCATCTTCTCTGGCGCATATTAAGCTCTTTCTGTGTGAATATATATTTAAGACTTTTGTGGTCAGTATATATCTCACATTTCTCTCCATAGAGATAATGCCGCCAGATTTTCAAGGCAAAGATCACCGCCGCCAACTCCAGATCATGCGTTGGATAGTTTCGCTCATGGATTTTCAACTGTCTTGAGGCATAGGATATCACTTTATCATTCTGCATCAGCACACATCCTAAGCCCTTCTTCGAAGCATCACTGAATACCACAAAAAGCTCCCCACTTGTGGGTAAAGTGAGCACAGGTGCAGTGATAAGCCTCCTTTTCAACTCCTTGAAGCTTTCTTCGCATTCATCACTCCAAGCAAACTTTACTCCCTTTCGAGTTAGCTTGGTAAGAGGGTTGGACAATCGTGAGAAGTTTCTCACAAATCGTCGATAATATCCAGCTAACCCCAAGAAGCTACGGATATCAGTTACCGATGTTGGCCTCGGCCATCCCTCAATTGCATCTGTTTTGGAGGGGTCCACAGATATCCCATTGCTTGTGATGATATGGCCCAAGAATGAGACCTCCTTCAACCAGAACTCACACTTGCTGTACTTCGCATAGAGCTTCTCCTTGCGCAAAGTCTCCAGTACAGTTCTTAAATGCTCCTCATGGTCCTCCTTGGTTTTGGAGTATATTAGAATATCATCTATAAAGACTACCACAAATTTATCTAGGTAATCTCTAAAGACTCTATTCATCAAGTCCATGAATATTGCTGGAGCATTGGTGAGTCCAAAAGGCATTACTATGAATTCATAGTGCCCGTACCTTGTACGAAAAGCAGTATTGGGGATATCTTCCTTCTTCACCCTTACTTGATAATATCCCGACCGCAAGTCGACCTTGGAGAAGTATTGTGCTCCACGCAGCTGATCAAACAAGTCATCGATTCTTGGGAGAGGATACTTGTTCTTTATCGTGATTTTGTTAAGTTCACGATAATCGATGCAAAGTCGCATTGACCCATCCTTCTTCTTGACGAAGAGGACTGGTGCACCCCATGGTGATGCACTTGGGCGTATAAACCCTTTATCCAGATTCTCCTGTAGTTGTTTCTTCAGTTCTTCAAGCTCAACCACAGCCATTCTATATGGAGTCTTGGATATTGGTAGTGCCCCAGGTATAAGTTCAATTGAGAACTCAACATCTCTTCTTGGAGGAAGACCAGGAAGTTCCTCGGGAAATACTTCAGCGAATTCCCTCACAATAGGCATTTCTTCAAGGGTGGTTTCTTCCTTGGACTCAATCATCTGAGCCAGATATGCATGCTCATAAGGCAGTAATATCCATGCTTGAGATGATGGAGCTAAAGGAGATTCATCTTCCTCCTGACACTTGTAAAGAATCGGGGGTCGATTCTCCATATGGAGTGTGATTTCCCTCTCCCGACAATTTATGTTGGCTCTATATAAGGAAAGCCAATCCATGCCAAGAATTGCATCAAATTCCACCAAAGGGAGTATGACGAGGTTCGCCGGGAAATTCAATCCACAGATTATAACAGGGGAGGACTTATACTCATGGGATGAAATGATTGCCCCATTTGCCGTACTCACCGACATCTTTACTTCCATGATTTGTGGTGGTGCAGGGATTATTCTACTAAACTTTTGAGATATAAAAGAATGCGTAGAACCTGAATCAAAAAGTACGTTCGCTATTCTTGAATGAATAACTAGCGTACCTGTCACCACTTCGTTGTCGGGGTTCACTTCGGCAGAAGTGATGGCAAAAGCTCTTCCTTGCTGTCTTGGAGGTTGTTGATTGCCTCCGATAACCCTTGGATTAGGGCACTGATTTGCAAAATGACCCGGTTCTTTGCATTTGAAGCATTGAACAACGCGTTGAGGTTCGAACGGAGCGTTCCTCCCCTCCGTCGCAGCCGCGGGTCCTTCTTGCTGACAGTTAACAGCTAGGTGCCCTTCTCTTCCACACTTGAAGCATTTTCTTGTCCCCCTAAGGCAATTTCCAGGGTGCTTTTTCCCACACTTTTGGCAAGTGGGGTGCTGGAATTTCTTAGCACCGTTGGATTTATCCATTGGACCACCAGCATTGAAGTCCACCTTCCGCTTCTTGTCCCCATGATACCCCTGTGATTCTCCGATCTCCATTTCAACCTTAAGGGCACATCGGACAATCTCCTCATAGCTGTCAAAGTCACGGATCGCTAATGCTTTCTGCAAGCTAGGCTTCAGCCCACCAAAGAAGCGGTCAACTTTGCATTCGGGGGTAACGACAAAGCCGGAAGCGTATCGTGCAAGCCTTGTGAAGTTTGCCTCGTACGCTCCCACAGATTCTTCATCTTTCTGCTTGAGGGAAAGGAAGTCCCTTTCCATCTTAAGACGGAGGGTGCGTGGAAAATATTTATCGAAAAACATCTTCCAGAATACCTTCCATTCCAAAGCCTCGATCTCCTCCTCAGGCTTCGTATTTTTGATCAATGTCCACCATTGATCAGCTTCACCCTCCATACGATAAGCCGCCAGGAGAACCTTCTCTTTTTCAGAGCATTGGAGGATGGAGAATATCTTCTCAATGGAGTTGATCCATTGTTCAGCGATCGTGGGATCGGATGATCCACTAAACGTAGGAGGCCTTTGTCTCATGAAGCTTTCAATAGCGACTTGTACTTTCTTAGGGGGGGTTGAACGTTCCTCTTGACCAGTGTTTCTATTCAAAACTTGAGTTAGCTGAGAGAGAAGCGTGACAAAGTTCGCGATTCCCGCTCCCATCGGATTGGGCATCTCATTAGTACAATCATCACACTGATCTTCACAACGGTTGTTAGCCCGAGTTCTCCTATTACCGGCCATTGGCTGGAATAAAAGGAAAGTTAGGGGTAACACATAAAGGGTAATCCAAAGACAAAAGTTGATGACTTATAAATAAACTTTAATCTCTTTAACTCATGAGTCTATAGGATTCAATCCAGGCTTTTCATGATCTTCCTTCTAACATATATTCTTAGGGGCATTTTTCCCTTAATAAGGGTTCATACTAAGATTGTGAATTTATCAAAACATATCCCCCGGGAGTGTCGTAACCAAGAGTGCAGCAAGGCCCGTTGTCGTGCACCAGTTCCCGTTCGAGTCTAGCTCAAAGCGGTGTTTTCGGGTTTTACCCCTAGGATACATCTGTGCCAGAGCCGCCTCTACCTGCTCGTATCCAGACAGGGATGTATTTGTTTGATAAACCACTTACTTAGTATTTACCAAAACTTAGGGGTGTTTTTATTATGCTTAGTCTTGTATCTAAGGCTTTACTAGGGTTTCCTAATCCCAAAAATAACTAAACCTATCCTTTGATACCAACTATGACAACCCTGCTTTTTATTACAACTTAAACATGCTTTATTACATAAAACTTCACTTGATACAACAAAGAAGATCGAGAGGTTTAGTGTCTTTGGGGCTTAGGATCATTACATAAAAACTTTAAACTTGAAATACAACTTCCTTATTGAAAACTTCCTTTACATGACCACTACATTCCTTCGTACTTAGCATTGCATGGGATAACATGAGGACATGCATAAGAAAAGGGTGAGCTATAAAGCCCAGTAAGGGAGTACACAATGAATAACATGAGGAGTACAATACATGTTAGGCAATAGGCATATCAATAGAGCATAAGAGAGACATGAACATAAAGGCATGATAAAGCATGATAATCATAACATGGAAATGTGGCAACAACACTTATCATTGAATTAGCATGAGCCAAGGCTCATTGCACATGGAGCATGAGTAAACCCTCATTGCACTTGAAGCACGAGTAAACCCTCGTTGCACTTGAATTAGCATGAGTAAACACTCATTGCACATGACGTATCATGATACTATACTTTACCCAATGCATTGGAGCGCTATCAGGGCGCACCCTTCTTAAACATTTCATTTCATGCATAAGTGTGCCACATGGATCATAAAACATGGATTCATAAAACATAATCATTTCTTCCACGATAAAGGAATGTGGAATTCATACATGAAACTTTACAAACAATATGTAAATGTGCATAAAGGTGAATACCCTTGATGGAGAAATGGGCATGGTATTCACTACACAAAGACATTGGCTTAGAAAATCGGTGCGATTTCGGCAGCATAACGGCGTGACATAAGAACTCATAAAAAAAGGTTGATGAGAGAGAAAGGGGTTCCTCATCATATTTACATGTAATGGACAGTAATGAGATCATATATATACATTTCCCAACAATAGAAAAGGAATTTAGATTCATGATACAAAAGTATTGCTTGAATATAAAAGAGGAGAAAAAGGTTCCTTTCGGAATTTCGACATAGTAACGGGTGTACATGGGAGGCATTTAATGAGAGAGAAATGGGTCTCCCATCATTCAAACAATAAGAGGGCAGTATGGGAGAGGTGCGAAACCATACCCCAACATTCATAAATGAAATTAAAAGGGCAATACAACTTAAAGAAAATTGACAAAAATGAGAAAGGAAGAAAAACCCTTACTTGGAAGTGTGCTTCCAAAGGCTAGAGAGAGGCTTGTGAGAGGCTTCTTGGGAGCTTGGGGCACCTTGAGAGGATTCTAGAGAGAGTAGGGCAGAGGTTGGACGAACTTCAAGGGCTTTGAGTGAGGAGGAAGTGGGAGCTTGGGTGGGTTTATATAGGAAAGGTGAGAGAATTCTTTATTATTAAGGTTTGGGACCCCTTATATTAAAATAATCCAAACCACAAACCATCCCATGGTATTTGCACATGGTTTCTGGAAAAGGAAAGAATAAAACAATATTTTAAAAGGCCAAGGTCCGAACGTATTAAAAAATTAGGGTTGCTTATGTGGAGGTGAGTCACACTCCCATGGAAATTAATTTAAAAAGGCAAAGTGTTGAATAAGTCTTGAGGGCTCCATTAATGATTTGAAAAGTGAGTCAAACAAACCCAAAACCTCATTATTTTAATGATAAAACACATATTGGCCGAACATAAGGATTATGGTATTTTATTACATCACTATTGGGTCATTATGATGTCATAAAACACATTATATATTTAAATGGTATTTAATTTTTACCCAAAAATTTGACTGTCTCAGAAAATTATGAAAAATTCACCGTTGGATAATTTCGACGTCCTGATTCCAAAAATAATATTTATTTTATCTAAATAATTTTCTAAATATGTGAATTTTCACTTTTAAAATAAAAACTGACATTTATAAAAATTCACGGGTTTTTGACAGAAATGGCTTTCAAACCTTAATAAAAATTTTAATTGCATTCATAAAATTATAAGATCATTTATATTTAATAAAAAAAATAATTTAATATTAATAATAATATTTTGTTAAAATATTATTTAATTCAAAAATCCTTTAATTAAATAATAACTAAAAACATCATTTGTACTTTAAAAACTAATTACAATGCATCAAAAATGACTAGAAATTATATTCATTATTATATACAAAAATAATGTACATGAACATGGTTCTACTTATTTGTTACATAACCCCTTAAAATAGCCGCATAAGACCTAAGGGTAAGGTGTGCGATGGTGACAGACTCTTGGGGTTGCTCGGATAACATCGCTCGAGTGGTAATCTCTATCAACTTCCATTTTTCCCGTAGACGATCACGTTCGAGCTTGACTTGATGAAGCTCAGCTTGGGCTTGGTCAAGGGCAAAGCCCAAAGACGCCACCTCCTTTCCGAGCTCCGACAAATGGGCTTCGTAAGGGGCAATTCTACTGGATGAGGCCATCGCTTCCTTTGTCTGAGTAGAAAATTTGTTCGTTAAATCCTTATATTTAAACTACCCAGATGATCACTGTTCAACGGCTATAAAAGTAACGGTCACAAATCTTAACGTAAAACTAAAGAAGTTGACATCTTATAAAAACATAAAGAAACATTTTTCATAAAGAAACATTTAACTGGATCAAGAGGGATTTTCCATTAATGAAACTTTGGGTCGTTACATTACTAATTCCCCTGCTATCTTCATGGATCTGATGAATAGAGTATTTAGAGACTATTTGGATCATTTTGTGGTATTCTTTATATACGATATTCTTGTCTATTCAAATAGAAAGGAATAACATGAAGATCACTTGATAATTATATTTAAGCCCCTGAGAAAGGAGAATCTTTATGCAAAATTTACCAAGTGTGAATTTTGGCTTCAAAAAGATTCATTTTTTGGTCACATAATCTCAAAAGAGGGGATATCTGTGGATCTAGAAAAAATAGAGGTTATTGAAAGATGGTCGAGACCAACAACAGTAACTGAGATCTGATGTTTTCTTGGTTTGGCTGGATATTATCGATGTTTTGTGAAATATTTTTCATGATTATCTAATCCACTCACCAAGTTGACTTGGAAAGGAGTTAAGTTTGTTTGGACGGAGGAATGTGAAGAGAATTTCAAGGAGTTGAAAAGAAGGTTATCCAGTGCACCTGTGCTCACACTGCCTTGTAGTGGAGAAAGGTCTGTGATCTATAGTGATGAATCCAAGAAGGTATTGGGGTGTGTTCTTATGCAAAATGATATGGTGATAGCTTATGCCTCACGACAATTGAAAATACATGAGAAACATTACCCAACTCATGATTTGGAGTTAGCTGCGGTAATCTTTACATTAAATATTTAGAGGAATTATCATTATGGAGAAAGGTGTGACATTTATACTGATCATAAAAGTATAATGTATATTTTCACACAAAAGGAGCTGAATATGCGCCAAATAAGATGGTTGGAGATAATTAAGGATTATGACTGCTCAATCCATTTCCACCCTAGGAAAGCAAACAAGGTGGAAGATGCATTAAGTCGACAAGACTATGCCAGTTTATCCATGATGAGGATCACAAAAGATCCAATATTTATGGATTTACAAAGGATGGATCTTGGAATTATAATTCAAGGGGAAAATCGTATCTTTCTCAGATGAATGTTAAACCCTCTATACATTTGAAGATTAAAGAGGCACAGAAAGTAGATGTCGAGTTACAAAAGAAGGTGAGAAATTTTCTTGAATTCAACCTTGATTGTGATGGGATAATAAAGTTCATGAATCGGGTTTGTGTTCCTCCCATCCCTGAATTATAGAAGGTGCTGCTGGATGAGGCTCATAGTTCTTCATTCTCCATTCATCTTGGAAGCACGAAGATGTATAGGGACCTGAAAGAGTACTTCTGGTGAGATGGCATGAAAAGAGATGTTGTTGAATATGTCTCTCGATGCTTGGTTTGTCAGCAAGTTAAAGCTGAGAGATAGAAGTCTAAGGGGATGTTACAACCATTACCCATACCTGAATGGAAATGGGAAAACATCACTATGGACTTTGTCACAGGACTTCCTAAAACATCCAAAGGCAATAATGCTATTTGGGTCATAGTTGATCGTCTTACAAAGTCCGCACACTTCATTGCTATTAGAGAGGATTTTTCTCTGGATCAGCTTGCTAGGATATATGTAAAGAAAGTGGTAAAATTGCATGAAGTTCCACTTTCTATTATATCTGATCGGGATCCGAGGATTACCTCAACGTTCTGGCGAAGTCTTCAGCATACTCAGGATACAGAGTTGAGTTTCAGCACTGCTTATCATCCTCAGACAGACGATCAGTCTGAGAGGACGATTCAAACTCTAGAAGATATGTTGAGAGCTTGCTCTATGGATTTCAAAGGTGGTTGGGATCAATACCTACCTTCGGTGGAATTTTCTTATAATAATAGCTTTCACTCCAGTATTCAGATGGCTCCTTATGAAGCTCTCTATGGAATGAAATGCAGGACTCCAACTTGATGGGATGAAGTTGGGGAAAGAAAGCTATTAGGACCTGATCTCATTGATGAAATGGCAGAAAAGGTCTGATCTATTCAACAA
The DNA here is from genome assembly GCA_963277665.1 of Viscum album. Lineage (NCBI taxonomy): Eukaryota > Viridiplantae > Streptophyta > Magnoliopsida > Santalales > Viscaceae > Viscum > Viscum album. The sequence goes on along the minus strand of CAUJRU010000046.1, from coordinate 147,650 downwards.
CACATAAGAGCAGCTCAGAGTCGACAGAAAAGTTATGCCGACAACCGAAGAAAAGACCTAGAGTTTGAAGTGGGTGATAAAGTGTTCTTAGGAATATCTCCCTGGAAGAGGGTCATGAGATTTGGAAAGAAGAGGAAGTTGAGCCCTAGATATATCAGTCCTTTCGAAATACTGGATCGTGTTGGGAAGGTATCTTACTGATTTGTGCTTCCACTGAATCTCTCTCAAGTTCACGATGTGTTCCATGTATCTCTCATGAGAAAGTACATACCTGATCCTTCACATGTACTCAGCTCAGAAGTTGTACCACTCGAGCAAGATCTTTCTTATGTAGAATAGCCGATAGAGATTTTGGATCGTAGTGAAAAATTCCTATGAAACAGGACCACTCGATTGGTGAAAGTTTTATGGAAGAACCACCAATTAGAAGAAGTTACATGGGAGATTGAGGATATGATGATGGATAGGTATCCTCATCTGTTTGTTACAAAGTGACGAATTTTGAGGGAGAAATTCATTTTAAGGGGGGTAGAATGTAACACCCAAGACTTTTATGAGAAATATTTTTGTTTTTATAAATCATAAAAGGAATCATTCACTACACACAACACTATCTTGGCTTTCTTTACACGCAATTGTGACCTTCCTCGATAGCTTGCGTCGTACGCAATACAGAGTTTCACTAAACAACGACATGCTATTAAAATATTATTAAAAGTAGCTGTTATGAATATTAATAACCACCTTTTGAAATTTTATAAATTTTATTTTTCAAAATGGACTTCATTTTTGGATTCGGAATATCGAAATTAGCCTAGGGTGAATTTTTTGTATTTTTCTAGAAAAATTTCAATTTTTGATGAATAGTGAAACCACTAAGTGGTAGTTAAAAAAACTGATTTTTTCATAAAACATAATTTTACCGCTTCTGTGATTGGAATTTCAAAAATCCGAGAGATACAGTTGATGTCAGTAAGTAAAATGTGGTTCGATGAGATGAAAATAATTTTTGGTGAATAGTAACTTTTTACTTTTACTTACCACGGTTAAAAGTAAATAGGGTAATTAAGGGTAAAAATGATATTATTATTACCTTAACACATGTGCTAATTCTATTGGATAAGTGTAATTCGACCAAAGACAACCTTAGGAATAAAATATGACCATTTAGGCCCACTTGGATTAGATTAGGACATTTTTTATTAATTTATTTAAAGAAGGGTTAAAATAGTTAAAATCAAAGTTCAATAAGTAAATCATTTTTAATATGGGGTTATACATAAGATAAATTCGACTATAAATTTTCCTTAGAAATCAAAAAAGATTTCCAACATAATGGTATTTTATTTGTAATTTTTAGACGTAAAATAATTTAATTTATTTATTATACAATGATGATGCAGTAATTATCTTGTTAATGAAAAATTGATATAATTGATGTTATAAATACTAAAATAAATGTAATTTGAGACTTTTTATGAATTACACTAATTTTATTGGTTAATATGACATTTTATTATTGATTTAATTAACTTTTTTCAAACTAATAATTCTGTTATGATTTTCACAAAAATCAATTACTAAATAGTGTCAAAATTGACATAAAATAGTTTTTAAAACAAATATTATATTATTAATTGTAATTTTATTCCTAAAAATCTAAGGTTCTGCCACATGAGTTAGATAAGGCTATATATATTATTAATAAACAACTTGGGGTTCGTTTGGCTGCTTATAGTAAGTTTATTAACCTTATAGTATAAGAACACAAGAAGACACGGTAAAAGTAAAATTATTTAACTTAATGTTAAATCTAAATGATAAGGTTAAAATAGGAACATAAACTTGTATAAATTCTATTGGATGAGAGTATTTCGACCCATCCCCACCTTATCTTCCAAATAAATCAATTTGGAGCTATTTAAAACCGAACTTGACTTTATAATAAAATAATATTTTTAGTTTTTCCAAAGGAGCCCCTCTCCTCCCTTATAAAAGGGCACCTCCTCCCTCTCTTCCTCACACCACATTGAGCCTACAAGCTAGGCCAAACCCTGCCAGTACCTTCTCTCCACTTCCCTAGAGACATCCAAGAGGTCATGTTTTTCTTCAAGGACCAATTTTAGTGCCCTAAAATGAAGTCTCAAAGAAGCGCTTCAAAGAAGAGGTAACGTCTGTTACCGATTCTTTCATCTTTATTTCTTCTTCCACTTCTTCTTCTGTAGTTGTTTAATAATGAAGTAATAACATCAGTATCACTCATATACTGATATATTATTATAAGTATGAAACAACCCTATTTCACCATCTATCCATCCTACGGAAAATGAAATCACTGCGCGTGCGTACGTACGGAATACCGTCTCCACGCCGTGGTGTAATCTATTTTCCACCACCACCTTACTTGGATGGGTATAATGCTGTAAATAATGACTATATATGATTTTTGTAAAGGGATATTTATTTTGAAATATTATACATACACTCCGATACAATTCCACAATCATGGGAACGATATCATCACTCGTGCGTACGTACGGAATACCGTCTCCACGATGTGATGCGAGTCATTCTACCTGATATTCATTGCATAATTATTATATAAATGAATTGAATGAATTAATATGATATATATTACACTAATAAAATTCTATAAATGAGGTATCTATAACCTAATGAGAAGAATAAGAATTTATTCGACAAAACACGCATAAGAACAAAAAGTAATAAACACCCAAATAACAAGTTGTAATGAAATATTACTAATAAGAAGCTAAGAATATGACCATATGTGATAACATAACAATGAGTATGATTATGGAATAAGTTAATAACATTATTTAAATCATTATACAGGAGGATCAGACACGTACAAAGCATATTGGTCATAAGGTAAGGGAAAATATCACAATCTCATTTTTATCCGTGATTGTTTATACTTTGGTATTTACTGGGGTGTATTTTATCATCCACATCCATGTTTCCTCAATATGTAATATTTATATCCTTCTACAGTAGTTTATATCCAATTTTACCCTTCGGTTAGTTTTTAGTAAATATATGAAAAGAATCTTTTGTCGTTTTTCGTACGAGGTACTTTTTGACCTTTCCGACAGAAGTACGAGAAGAATGTTTTTTTAACTTATACAGCATGAATGGATTTTTAAAACATTATTTCCATGAAGATTAATTTAAAATTTTTCGAGTTTATTTTTAATCAACTTATTTTAGTTTAGAATTCTATGACATGTTAAGAAAGGAAAAGTGTTTTTGAATTAGAAAGGATATTTTCCTCAGGATTGAAGTTCAAGAGTTTTATCAAAATTATTTTCCATCTAAGATAATATAGGGTTCTGTTTTTATCCCTATTATTACATGGATTTGATTATGTTGTGATGGAAATATTTTTATTAATTCCTTTATCTTATATGAATTGTTTTATGATGTCATGATGTTTAAGATTCCCATTTTTATTACATGGGTTATGCTATGATGTATGGTTTATGATTTTTTGGCACACATAAGAATGGTATCATTATGAGTTGGGTGGGACCTATATATCCCTCCAATGCATTGGGTAAATATTTTATATCTCATTAGATAGACATGGCTAGAACGGCTGGTTAAATCAGTTTAGTGAAACAGGACTGAAACGAGGAGTGAACTTGGTTCAGAAATGGACTTTGTCCACTAAGATAGTCTTGGAAATGAGTCTTGACTAATAAGAAATGATTCTCTATGATTATGTGTGTATGGAACAAAGATTTAGGTTTTAAGTTATGATTATTGGGATTACATTTCACTACTATGATGTATCCCATGTTATGAAATTATGATTTCTTTTGCAGGTTAAGATTTCCAAAAGTTATGTTCTTATGTATATGATGTGATTGATATTTCTTTTGTTTACCCTTACTGAGAATTTGAGCTCACCCTTTTCTATGTTTTCTTTCCCCAGGTCAGGAAGAAGGTTATTCAGTAAGATATGTCAAAAGGGACTATAGATATGATTAAATAAATGAGAGACAGTGTAGACGCTTTATGAACCAGCTGTTTATGTTTCCCAGTTTCAAAATACACTATACCTATACGGTCCTTTCCTAGTTTTGTTATATGTTGTAATAAGTGTGCTTCAATTATGAAGTAATAACAATGTATGTAAAGTATGGGTCGCTACAAAGACAATGTTACTATATATGAATAAAACTTTACAATATTTGAAAGGAATATTGTAGAATATATTCACAACCCAAGGAGTAAGGTTGATCATTTCATTGATGGGTTAAATCTTTTACTTTGATGGAAACTGGTATCCCAAACATTATCATCATACAATTTTATAGTCTCAGGTGATATCAATATAGATAAATAATTATCAATGCCTTTTGACTTCAAAGGGAAGAAAGAGAAGACGATAATGGTGGAACAAGAGTCGGATAAAGGGAATAAGGGAAAGAATGATTTTAAAACATTTGATACTTTTGTAAGGAAACACCAATGAAAACTATTAAAAGTAAAAGGAGTTTTTTCCACATTTGGGAGAAAAGACCTCCATTCTCTTGATTTTAAGGAAAAGAATGAATTTTAGAATGTGGAATGCTTCCACTGTAAAGACATGGAGAACTATAAAAATCAATTCACCAAGATTCAAGGAAATATACCTCAAAATAAGTAAAGGGATCTAGCTAAATCTTATTCTGTTACAACAATTGAAGTGTAATAATAAAATAACTTTTTTCTTGTTATAAGAATCATAAGATATATAAGGACTATATTTCAATATTTCTTCATTAAGGAATTGGAATAAATAATGTTTTAATTAATTATTCAAGTTGATAAATAATTAATATATGTGGTATGAGATAGTAAGAGATACATTATGTGGTTTGTGTAATCAAATTTTATGTCGATTTTGTAAATTTAGTTTCCTTATCTATAAATTTTTGGTCATTGAATTTGGAAAGATGTATTTTGGAATATTCTTTAGGTAAGTAATTTTGGAATCAATTAAGAAGAAATTTTTATATTATTGTTTGAGGTTAAAGTATAATTTATCATATTTTATAACATATGATAACTATTTTAGTTTCAGAAAACATCTAAAACCCAACGGAATGATGTCTGGATCTTATGATTTATAAAAGTGCTTCAGGCATGAAAAATTCATCTTGAACATTTATTTCCAAGGGTAAGGGATGAAGTGAAAGTATATCAAATCATAAAGAAGGATTATATTATTCTTATGACATAGAAATAAACCATGTAATTTCTTATCTATATAGTAAAGGAATCCATCAACTCTAGTAAAAGGATTTTGGAACAAAAAAGTTAGTCATTTAATTTTCTTTCTGAGAAATAAATATTATTTTATCCAATAAAAAATTTAGGATTTTTTGTTGGTTAACTTTATAATTTCCATGTTCTATATCACTCTACGTAATAATATGATAGATATATTTCCCTCCCATATCCATTTTTTCACTTACTTATAATGTTCTCCTATTTGAAAGAATAATTTGGTGGTGACCGTCGCATTTCCATTTCCCACTTCTTAAGATGATGTTTTATTAACCCTATTTCTGTCAAGGGTTTCCCAGAACGAAATTTTCAAATATCAACCATTGATCTTCTAATTGAAATATAAAATTTTTTGTTCATAATTAGTTAAAGTACTATATAATTTAATACCCCAATATTTCACGGTACGTCACTCTTTAAAGTTAATCTTTTCAAAACCTTACGTTGCATGCAATACCCAAGTTCATTTATTCTTCTAACTATTCTTCATGTGTTGTTTCTATTATAAAGTAATAAATATAGAATAATATATATTATGAGATTATATTATGATTATAAAACAACCATATTCTAGCATTTATCTATCTTATGATAAATTAATGAACCGTACATGCGTACATACGATTCAGTGTCTCCACGTCATGGTGTACTCTATTCATAATAACTAGGTTAATTAAATAGGTATAAAATGGAAGTAATCGATATATATGATAATTTTGACAGGATACAAATTCTTTAAAAAATAATATATCATCCACTTACTTCCCCTTTCACCATTAAAGGAATTATATTGTTGCTCGTGTCTACGTATGACCAACCATCTCCATAAGGCAATGTGATTAATTTTGCATATTAGCAATTACATAATGATTATAAAAATTTATATAATGAGTAACTATGTTATATATGAACTTAATATAATTATTTATAAGAAATAAATATATCCTTCTCATAATAAATATGACTTATATGACAAAACATGCATAGGAAAATGATTCAAGTACCACTTCAAAAAATTGTAATAATGAAGTATTTTTAACAAAATGATAAAAGTGTGTTATATATTATATCATAAATTTGGATATTGTTATGGTATAAATTAATTACATTATTTAAATCATTATAAAATAGGTTAAAGGTCATTTAACTAAATGAAATTTCAATATAAGAGTTATTTCATAATCTCATTTTTATTTGGGATTGTTTTTGATTAAGTATCCACTATAGAATATTTTCTTCCAAGACTATGATTTGTAAAAATATTTTAAAGAAATATTGTAACAATTATCCTAAAAAAAATTAAATTCCTTTTACCCATGTTAAACTTTCTACAAAATGGTTTGAAAGGATTATTTTTTTCATTTTCCAAATGAGATACTTTATGAATTTTTAAAAAAAAATATGGAAGGAATGTTTTTCAAACATATATGGATTTATTTGATTTTCTCATCATCATTATTCATTAATGATATATAACTTCCTTCACAGTTTTTATTAATTATATTCAAAGGACATTTTATACTTTATAATTTCACATCATTTTAAAAATAATTGATTTTCAGAGTGAAAAGTGTATTTTCCTTAATATATTTTCAATGATTTAATTATAGTATTTTAATTTGTGTCAATACCCTCTATTGAATATTGTTATTAAATGAGGTTGGTCTCTTATAATATCATTTACCATATTTTATTGAATGTTTTATTGTCATTTTTATTATGTATATTTTATTTTTTTACCATTCATGGTTTATGTTTAATGTAATCACATTTCATATGCTAGTTTTAATATGAATGTTTATTTTTTTATCTTTGAACCCTCTCATATGAGGAATCCAGTGGAATTTATATGTGATGGGTGGGTCCAGCTATATCCCCTCGATGCATTGGTATGTATCATGAGTTAAATTAGACAAGGTTTTGGCTAAGGCATTTCTTCCGATGGCCTGAAGGCCTTAATTTTTTATTGATATTGATAATCCGCCTTTCAAGGGGTGTGGTGGAACCCTTATAAGGCTCGTAGGAATAAGTATTACATGGCTCGTAGGCCTTAGAGGAACCCATTTCACGTAGGCTTCAATCATTACATACATCCCAGACTAACTACTTGGAACTTCTCCTCCCCAACATCTTCATCGTGAAATCTGCTCTCCACCTTCGCATGCCTGTTCGGCTAGGCATTCCCATGCATGCACGGGCTTGTCCCGATGGAAGGTGCCATACCCACTCATTCTTGAAATCCATTTAGCTTCTTCTGTGGTGAAAGCTCTTTACTGATCCTCCTTGTAGACCTTGTTCCTTGTAGGTTGTCTGGTTTGCATCTGCACTAAGGTGGCCCGAAGGCCGTGAGGTGGCCCAAAGGCCTTACTGACCCGAATGCCTGGATGGCCCGAAGGCCATACAGGACTCAGGGAAGAAATTGGGGGCCTGAAGGCCCAAATAGGGGCATATTCTCGGCTCCTACAGGGCCAAATAGTTCCTTCTACAGTTCCTGCTACAATAACTGCTATAGTACTGTACAGTTCCCGCTATAGTACCTGCTACAGTAACTCAAAAATTATACCTCCGCCTGGATTTTATCCCTGGACATTTGGATGCACTTACAGAGTCCTTACCAACTTGGCTAAGGCTCACGTGCACTAATTCCTTACCCATTTATTTGATTCTTTGTACGAAGCCTTGATAAGGATAGATTCTTGGATTGAAACCGTGACAGTATTAGATTATTGGTATGAATCCTCGATAGTATGTTTCATATGTTCAGAATTATTCATTCCATCATTATGAATTCTGTTATTTATATTCCATGTTATTATTTGATTACTTATAATATCAATGGTTAAGTTTCATTTTCATGTGATTATTTATAAGGAATTATTCAATTATATTTTATCCTAGTCATATTATACTCAAGTTATTGATTAAATGGAATGGGTTTTAGTTATTCACATTTCCATATTGTTTATGCCTTATTTACTCATGTATTATGTGGCACACTTACCCTTACTGAGCATTTGAGCTCACCCCTTTCATACGTTTTATTTTTCCTAGGATTCCTAGAAGTATATTATGATTGATATATAGGGTTTCACAAAGGGGGAACAATGGAAGAATCAATGGAATCATTTTTTCATTTTATGTTTTAAAATATAATTTGGATTTCAAGTATGAATCTAGTTTACCAAGACTACTAAACTATTCAATCCTTTAGGATGTGATTATATGTATCTTATGCGAATGTTAAAAAGTAACAACTGAATTTGGGAAAGTAGTGTTAGGGTCTTTACACCTAAACCCTTAAGGTCTAATCCATCTGCTTCTAATTCTAGTTTATAAATGATAAGAGGTTTACATAGTCAGCATAATTAGATTATCATAATTTTAAAAAGGAAATAATGATATTTGGGTGGTGATTGATTAGTTGATGAAATCATATCATTTAATTCTATTTATTGAAAACACCAATGTTAATGATTTGGGTAAGAAGTATGTGTAGGAGATTTTGAGGCTATATAGGGTCCCCTATTCCATTGTCTTTGACAGGGATACCATGATTAGTTTCAAATTCTAGAAGACTATCCTAGAGGTGATGGGGACTCATGTTAGATTGATCACAACTTACCATAAATAGATGGATGGAGAAAATAGAATACTATAATGATTTTTGAGGACTTTTTCCAAGGCTTTGTCTTGTATTTCGATGGATCATTGGACTTCTGGATGAGACTATTTAATGTATCTTATAATAATAGTTAGAAATAATTGATTAGAATGGAACCATTTGGGGCTTTCTATGGTAACACCATTGGTCTCCTCATTATTTTTTAGTGGTGGGTAAGGTACCCATTGTGAGACCAAGTCTCATTTAGTATAAATTTATAGGGATCCAGGATATACAATGATACTTGTTTACAGTTCAGAGTCAGTAAAAATCATATGTGGATCATCAAAAAAACCCTTTGTATTTTTTCGATGTAGACTGGGACTTCTAGAATTTTTATCCTCAGTTGGGTCACCATTATCATGGGAAATAGGGTAATATTGCTTCAAGATATGTAGTACTATTTGAGATCACTAATCAGGCTGTATTGGTTTCTTATTGCTTAAAATTAATGGCTTATTTTGATGGTATTCATAATTTTTTCCATATATCTTATCTCAAGAAGTACTTCCATGATCCTTCGTATATTATAAGTTGGTAGGATATTTATTAGGATCCATACGTTTTTGTTGTGGTGAAATTGGTGTAGATTGTTGAATTTGAGATGAAAGTATTTCAATGGAAGTCTATTTCATTGGTCAAAGTGTTATGGAAGAACATATCATATTCTCACATGACTTGGGAGTATGAATCTTTAGTAAGGGAAGAGTAGTCTCACCTCTTCCTTGAGCATCCATCTTCTATATTACTTTTTATGGATAGAAAATCCTATGGTGGGGAGAATTGTAACATCATAGTTCATGTATTACATCCTTTTATGTTTAAGGGTTTTTTTAAGTTTTGGTCTGTCAAAGGAGTTTATGTTTAGATTCTAAATATATTGAGATAAATGGTGTCTATAAGGTGACATGGGATAGCTGGTGGTATTCTTCTTGTAGGATGAAAAGACATCTCATGGAAACTACATGATTGTAGTGGCCACTAACTAGTCAGCAGCGTCTAGATGGCCTGAACAAGTAAGGTCCAAATTGTAAATTAATTCCCCCAAACCATTAATTAACTTTGTAATCCATATTTATTGATCCAAATTTTGTTATTTCTCTAGGACAGACTATGGCTTACTATTATATGCTCCATTAGAGTTCTCTTCCTAGAGTTTTGATCCCATTTAGATTAGTTTTCAATAAATTGGTATGCTTGGTTATTTCTCCCTCATTCTTTATTATACCTCATGTTATTTAGAGAATTAGTAGAAATTATTTTCTATATTGGTTACATATTTATATCATTTAATGATTCCTTTGATACATTTCATAGATCTTCCTTTCATTCATTTCCCAAATCTCGAATCTCATGTTTTTGTTGTGTGGTGTTTATGATTCCTGAGGTGTCTATTGATCAACTTATCCACTAACCCTTTTTCTTATGGAAAAAAGATTCTAATTTTGTGGGAATTATTTTTTATATCTTTCTCTCACTTTATTCTAATTTCCATTTCATTTTGGTGTCTGTATCCCATTGTGGGTGGTGTGCGACCAGAGTTTGAGGTATGTGGTTCCATGTCAAGCCTATATTAAATGAATCATGAATGCTCTTGCATTTATAATGTGTTTTTGAAATCTATTTTTTGGATCCTTTATTTGATTTAAATGCATGAGTTAAATGGGTTTTTGAGAAAATATGGTTTCCCCTCATTTTAAAAAAATGAATTTTCAAAGCATTGTAAAATGGATTCTGGAATGTATTTTAAAAAAATGTTTTTTATGAAAGTATTGTTTAGATTTTTTTTGAAATGTGATAATCCCAATGAAATGGATTTGACATTTGCTGCACGTGGGATCCTTGAGTACCTTTATGGGGGTTCACTTTATAGGGTGCTCCACTATTCCTAGATCATACATACATTCACTCTAGAAACATGATCATTATATTATAGGGGTTCAAATTCTGGGATGTTCCTCCATCACTATTTTATAGATGTATTGAATCTAGGGACTTGAGTGCATACTAATCATCGTTTTTGATTGAGTTAAAAGTCACCTATCTTGCCTGACCATTATTATCATAGGGATGATTAACATTATGATTTGACTTTTTAATATTTTAGTTTCGGTGGGACATGATACAGGCTTGATAAATATAAATCGTTTATCGAAATTATTCTTCGAAATTATGCTACCTGGATTTTCATTTAGAAATGTGTAAAGGAAGTTTTTTTACCATGATTTTTATATAAAACTATGTAACTTCTTATCCTGAAAGTTTTTATTTTAAATTAATCATATTGGTATTATTTGATAGATATTTTTTATAGAACACCGAGGTGGGATCCTACTGAGATTGTTTATCTCACACCCTGAAAACTCCCATGGGGCGTTCATATCTTTTTTGATCTAATTTTAGAAAGGGAATGGATCCAAAGTGAGGCAAAATGGTTTTTTTGGACAGCTAGGCTTAAGTAGATGGAGGTGAGATAGTGGGTTTTTTTCACATATCACTTGGAGTACTAGTTGTTAGTTTTGGATTTCATTTATTTTTAGTTATTTTATGGACATGTTTCCTTGTTTTATTTTTCATCATTTGGTTGTATCACTACCATTTTCACTCATTTTATTGTGAGATATTTTTTAGGGTTTTATTTATATATATATATGTTATGTATCATGTTTCATTTTGGAAAAAATCATTCCATTTGGTTGTTGTTGGATGTTTTTGTGCTAGTAGCCATGATATGGGGATCAAGAACACCCTTTGGGTCTTACTGTGGTTTGATTTAGATCCTAGATGGATTTTTTCTTGGTTAGGATGTGACAATGAAGGTTCTCATGCTAACTATCCAATCAACCTATTATTTTGGGGGTGCCAAATATAAACCTTGAACCCCTAGTATACCAAAGACATAGTCTATGAAACTCCATGTAGTATATTTCATGGGTAATACAACATATAAAACATATTTTGTTCTTCATGATACTATTCTACATCTTGATAAGAGAATAATACTCACACTAACCTTAACATTACTTAATAACCTATAATAATCCATGAATAACATCAGTTATGGATAATCCAAGTCCATACATTGAGAGTTCAATTATCATTTCACTTCATGAAATTTATATCAATATATAATTATATAAAACAAACATAAAATAATGATAAAGAATTAATTTCATTCTATACAATATGATACATTTAATATTATTAAACTCCTTTATGAATAGATAAAAAACTATACATAATCACCTGCTAACATATCATATCTAATATACAGGTACATTATCCTTATACTTTCCATATTTTATGTTTTTTATTATCCTAATTAATTATCATTTCAATTCCTTCCACATCATGTCACCATAGAATAAAACTATCCCACTAAATTATTTAGTGAGTATCATATATGAATAGAGGTAGATTGAATAATGGTGAGACTTAAGAATCATATTCCTATTGTTAAACTCCTTCAACCTATTCAAATACCTTTAATCCATAAAATCAATGTTATGATTTTAATAATTTCTTTCGGCTATATAGAAATCTTTCTAAGTATATCATAATATTTTTGGAATCCCTTCTATTAAACATTTTCTATGAAATATAATATAACTATTTATATTGTTACTTCACCAACCCAACCTAAACTCATTTAGGGTAACGTGATATCCACTTTGTATTTTGAAAACCTTAATCCTTTATATTTTAAATTTTAACTTTTATAATCTCAAATATACTCTCACTATACTCTTTGACATTATATTCAATTCAAAATATCATTCATAGATTCAAAAAATACTTTGTGTTTTGGAAATAACTCTCATTGTATTTTAGTAAGAATATTTATCAAATAAACTATTATATCTATATCATATATGGTATTTTATGTATTTTGATCATTTTATAGGGAAAAATATTATTCATTAAAATATTCCACTAATGGTGGTGGAATCTCAATTCCTCATATTTTAACAAAAAAATTGATCTACGCTTTTATCCTTAATAGAACATTTTTATACTTATCATTTTCTCAAAACATGTTATAGAGTCAAATGAATCATAAAACATGTGTATTAAATCCATCATATCATATTTTTTCATAAAAACAATTTTTTAGTAACAAAATTCTCTTATCATACAAGAGAAAGGCGATAAAGATACACATCCTTTACTTAGATCCAATTGAACTTGATATATTCTTTTACATTCAAATATTTGATGTAACAAATATTTGTTTCAAACATTTAATGTAAACTAAAATAATTATCAATTATTATATTAATTATGAACATCTATATTCTCAGAAAATTTATGAATTATATATTTGGCATCACATACCCTTAAAAACTTAAGAACTAATTTCTTTAACACTGATATCTAACAAGGAGTTCCTAAAAAACCTTTCAAGTATCATATAAATTTTCTACTTATGGAATCATTAATCCTTGAACTTATCTTAACGTTTCAATGAACATGGTTTGATCCTCTAAGAAACACCATAATTATCTCTAACTATATTTTCCTTTCCTAGTTTTATTTAATTCATTCTCATTTTCAGAACTTTTCTATTAATTAAAAATAAATAAATTCCTTAACCAGAATATTCATTATCGTATATTTTCTATTTTAACCAAGTTATTAGAATATCCAGTCATATTAAATATATGAGAAGAGACTATAATTACATTTTCATCATTCATATAAGACATTTAAACCTTAATTGAATAGTATTGTGATTCTCGTAAGCATCTATATTCACCTATTGAAGAACATTAAAAGTTCATTTATTCAGGAAGGAGTTACTCAAACACATAGAATCACACTTATGAAATTTTATTAAGTTCCATGTTTTGAGAGTTTCTAACATTATGATTACCCTTTTAAAGGATTAATATTAAAGAAAATGTAGATGATGACGATTTCATTTATCCTTAAAAAATATTTTATCAGATGTGTATTATGTTTTATAAATATTTAATAATGACTTTTATTAAATGGGATCCCAATAAAATGATAAACCATTTTTCAACTCATTATACCCATTAGTGGTCGAAGATACATATTTCACTATGAAATGATACTACCATAGAAGTTCACTCAATATTATTTTTTAGGTGTGGAATTATCCAAATCATATCATATATGACTCTTGGATAATAAAGTAAAGAAATATTTTCTGAATCAATCATATGGATAAATTATACTTTTTCCCTCCAATAATCTAATCATATTAGTGTATCTTGACTAATTTTAACCCAAATAAAACACCATGAATAGGAACCTAATCATATTAGGTTCACCCATTACTTATATTCCATGCACAATAAAATCTATGGGAAACTATCTACGGAATGATATTCCCAGTTATAAGATCAAGGACTTGACAAATACCACTTTAGAAGGAATCTCACACTTTATATTTTAAATGGTATTTAATAAAACCATATTATCTAATGTTATTTCATTTATATGTATTCATACTTATAATGATTTAGTTTGTAATATTATTCCTTCAATCAATACAATATATTCAAAACATATTGATGTGAAACTCTTTACACAACTCATAGAATTTGTTACTAACCCAAATCAAAAGCCAATTATATTCATAAATATCCAAATGCAACCAATGGACAAGGTACATGAAACCATTTCACACTATGTATAAATCATAATTAACATCCAAGTTCAAGTTCACAGCTCAGTGAATGCCAAATTCAAGGTATTAGAAAACTAAATCCATTATTATACTAAGCATATAACTCCTGATATACATGTATTAAAATTTATAGGAACATTTTGAAATTTTAAAATAAATCAGACATATATATTCATAATATAAATAATTTATATCTATGAATAGTAATCCATAAAATAAAATAAATATTCAAAAAATTCATAAATTTAATAATGAGATAAATTGCTTCCAAATATTCATAAACAAAACTAATTATAAATACTTTATAATTTAGTCAATTATTAGGAAAAATTAATAATTTTATAAATATAAACATTTTTTATTTATTTATAATATAAGATCTTTTATATCCATTATATGAAATTTTCATAAATAGATTATATTCAATGGCATGTAAATAAATTATATTCCAATTCAACTTTGTAATTAATTTACATAATCTAAATATTAGATATTTAATATTAATTTAAACATGGATTGTATCATATATCAAAACTTATTTTGATATGTTTTAAATAATCTCTCAGATTAGGCCTTTAACATGAATAATTGAAAATAAATATTTTTAAAATTCATAATATAAATATAGAAACTAATATTTTTGTTTTATTATTTAATTTATAAGAACATTATAAATTACCTTACGATTTCCATATAAAGAATTTATATCTAAATTATAATCCATGTTATATTATTTGAAAATATATCTTGATTTGAAAAGCATAAAATTTATGGGTATTTATTTATTAAATGTTTTATACACATTCAATTAATTAATTAATTTTTTATAATAATTAATAAATTTACACAAACTTTTTAAAATTAATAAATATTCCAAAATACCTTTTACTATAATTTATAAACAATTTTTAAATTATATAATTCAATACATAATTAAATTTTAATAATTTTCCCGTCTATTTTCCCTTTTAATATATATTTATTTTATTCCCCAATATGCATAGGATCAACTGATGTAGGGTGTGATATGTAGGAAAAAATCATGGCTTTGGCCGTTCTATTTATATAAAAGAATGGATTGGGATATAACAACCCATGTGAGATTAACCCATGTTCTAAGTCCAACGTAAGAATTATCCAGCTCTAGATCATGTACGATTCAAAGTGCATGTTCATATGAGTAACATAGTGATTTTGTAGGAATAACTGAGTAGGAACATTGGATTAAAATGATACTACGTAGGATTAACCGATATTGAAAAATCCTATGCATGGACAACAAATTTCGATATAAGGCCTCTTATTACATTAATCTACCATGGTACATGTGTCTATATTAAGTGTAATATAATATTTGAGAGTCCTAATGAATTGATATAGAGAATATTATATAATTAAATTCATTAATAATGGTGCATAAGATTAACCCAGAGAGGTGATAACCTATATAAGCTGAAACAAGAATTCTTGTGTGATTAATTTTACGAAGTGTTGGTATGTGTACTATTAACTCAGAACCATTATTTCATTGGATGTTATTATGTTGGATTTATATTGCACTAGAGGGGCTTGTATGAGAATAAATATACACTACTTAGAATTAACTTAGTTCCCACATAATTTTATAATTACCACACTTGTAGGATTAAACTGGAATTGTTACGACTCATATGTAACTCTAAGTTATTCTTACATACATAATGGAATGAGTAAGAATCATTCAGTACATGTGGTTATTATGTGATGTTATCCTACCATAGTGATTCAATTTAATGAGTAACACAAAATAATAAAAAGAGTTTCAAGGATTTATTTTTACGACAATGATAAATGATTTATTTTACACACGATTTTATTAAGTAAAAATCACATGGTGAAACTTTGACGCAACTTACAAGTTTCCCAATGTAATTTAAGTTTTACACTGAGTAGTAGAGATGAATTTGAAATAAAAAAAAAGAATTAAAATGTGTAAATAACTTATATCATGTTATCTTTATGTGATGTTAATATTCATGTGTATTTTTCATCATTGAGTTGATGATTTTTTCTTTATACATATGGTTGATGAGGATGACACAATAATATCCAACAAACTCTATTATCAATTTTGTATCCACAACAAGACATGAATCTTCTAATGTTCAAGTGGTAATCTCATACTCTCCATGATATCCTATTATATTTTATTACAAACTAAAACTGAGATAATATATTTGGGTATATGATAGAATCAACCAAGCACGCACATAGGAGCATCACCCCCATCAAATGGGTACATCCTCATTATATAGTTCTTGGGATATCACATGATTCATTAAATGAATTTACTCATTAATTTTGTATTATTTGAATAAAGTTATGCATACTCATGCATTAATAAATTGATTTCCCTAATCCAATATACATTTCATCATTTGAAATGTTCATACATAAAGATAACCCAGTACAGGAGATAGTCAAAAAGTTACTGCCTTTTTCTATCTCATTCATAACAATTAATTATTATATAATAACAATGTATCAAACTGTAGAAGTAGAATTATGATATTACACATTATAACTAATGATATAACTATATCATTCCTTAATATATATGTATAATTCATAATTTTCATCTAATGATTTATGGCATATCACCTTTATTATAATTCGACAATAACTTCTCTTCTATGATTATATAAGTATCAACGAAAATTTTTGTTTCCTATAACACCATGTAAGGTCCTAATACACAAGATGTTTTGTGTTTCAATGTATAAAAAAATAATTAAACAAATTAAACAAAAACAAACTTCGAATATAATATAAATAGTTTTTCTTTACTTATAAAATGGATGATATTATTGAATCATAGATATAATAAAGTTCCCCTTTTTGATAAGGAAAACATAATTAATTCCAAATATATCTAATAACCAAAACATATAAAACTTATAGAAAATATTATCAATGTAAAATTATATAATATAATTAAAGATATCACATAAACATCTATAATACCACCATATATATAACATGTAATAAAAAGGTCTTCTTACACTTTACACTTATCAAAAAAAATATGGGATGAAATAGTTAAATGTAAAAGAGTAATTCATATTATATTTAAAGTAATTAATTAGTAACAAAGATAGATTATAGTAAATAAATTGAAAAATAAAAAGATAAAAAAATCAAAATGCATCACCCTTATACTCATATGACTTTTTATTCAGCTTATAATTTTTCTTTCTCAGCTCCTTATATAGCTACCATAATAACATAAACATCCATTTCTTCATATATTTATTTTTATGTATCATTACCAAAAATTTATCTTCTTGAATCACTATCCTTTCTTTACCTAATTTCTCATTTACCCTAACACGTAGTGCTACTTGGAAAAATAAATTCATAGATCCTATCACAAATTAAACTACTATATTAATGATTTTTTCAAAGTAATTAAATTTTTTAAACATAATTTCTTCTAAATTATTTTAAATAATGCCACCCATTGATGGTTTATACTCACCAATATAAATTGAAATGATAAATTGTTATGCAATTAGAGAAAAATGTAGATATTTTCCTAATAATGTAGAATAATGTCATGTAATATATAATGTTTAGTTTAAGAAATAGGTTTTGAAATAGTTTGAGGGGTAACAAATCATCTTAATCATCATAAGGAATCAGAGATTATCTCATCCTTTTTAACAGGTAGTCTTTCCCTATTTTATAATCTCTATTAGTTGAACTCTTCTCGGGTTTAGCTTTTTATTCCATTCCATTATATATCTTAGATTTATATAACAATGAATTTTTTTTCATCTATATAAATTAATATTTATCCACTATCATTTACTAAATTAGTGAAAAAAATTATTCAACAAGATTTCTATGTTTATTGGTGGTCTTTTTCATGTTTTAAAGAACTATCATTTTTTGATCATCCAGGCTCTTTAGATTACTCATATTGTTTTTGAGATACCTTAGTATGTACCATAACAATTACATTATTATTATTTAAGGGTATAAATATAAAATATTTAACTATTAAATCTTGAAAGTTATTATTGATGCACTTGTATATCCTAAAGCATTTTTAGAATTTATGAAATTATCAATATCATTCAATTACTTCTCCACCTATGAAAACCGATTAAATCATGAGTCTACATTTAAAATAATATAGTTTATGGTATTATAATTTTTTTACTTATAATGATGTATGAAATTAAACATTCTTCTAATTTAATTATTATCCACGACTTCAAACTAATTCAAATCCTCCATTAGCTCACTAATATTCCTATTAAAATATAATTTTTAAATGAATTAATTTGGAAATTATTTATCATTATTTTTATTCTTTTCCAAACCTTCCCCTTGTGGGTTATGTGAATACAACCATTTACCTATTATCTTTTCCTGGAGTTTATTCTAGCCTTTAATCTCCTTCCAGTGCCTCTGGATGATCTATGGGAAAATATTTTTTGAATAACATAAGAAATTATTCCTTTTAGATTTGAGTCCATGAATCCCAATAGACGTGCATAATTCTTATTTATCTCTAACCAATGAAGAGTTATTTTTTGTGTAAATTTCCCATCATGTTATCAACTATTATGTCACTCAATCTATATATGAAACATTTTTAAATCAGGGCACCAACACGTCCTATGTTTTTTGATGTTATTATATGAATCATTCTTAACATAATCTAAATTAAGATGAAATGATTATTTAACAATATAAAATTGAGAATGTGTACAAATTTTATTTTGATGTTATCATAAAATATAAGTATTCATGTCATATTTAACTGAATCAACATATCTATAAATTAGTATTGGGAATTCCATTGAAACATCAAAATCCTCTCAAATCATGACTTCTCAATTAGAATATTCTATATCTCTTCATAAAAAAACCCCTTCTAATGGATGAATAGTTTTGAATTGATCCAAAAATTTATAGTATACTCTATACTATGAATATCATCAATATAAATCAATCTCATTTTCATATTGATCTCATTTACTCTTTAGGATATAATATTGTGATTTCTTATTCTATTATTTTGAGATTAGAATTGAATAGTAAAACCTATTGATAAAAAAATTCAATTTCAATATAGTAGAATACTTCCAAAAAATATTGAGATCTTTGAATATCACACAATATATACATAGAGTTTTTGAGCCACTCTAAATTGAGCATATGACCAAACATGGTTTTTCATTTGTTCTATTTTTCATCAAATTCTTCTAAAATATTAGTATTTTTACCATGACATTTAGTATATGATTTTTTCCTTATTGAAAATTTATTTTATGAGGATATTATTTCATCATTTTCTCCTCCATTCCAATTTTTTGTTGTTAGTGGTTCTTCCTCAGATTATCCTTCAACCTTACGAATAACCAGGTGATTCTTTTTTCATGCATCCATATTTCTTAAGAGATACCACAAATCCTATATTCATATGACATATTTATGATATATAATATTCCATAATATAATTATATATTGGATGGTATGACATATTATAATTCATTGAATATCATATGCCTTGGTGAATAGTATATCATACGGCATGATATTGACATCATGCTACTACCTCAAACTATCTTAGTGTATGATAAGGGTGTATTGTAAGTTATAGTGATTCACATAGAATGATTCATAGTTAAAATAGAATTAAATATAGAAATTTAATGTTAATAGTTAATATTAAAATCTCTAACCTGTGTTTTATCATTTATTTTTTATATAAAGAAACACTTGGGACAACTTGCATAGACATAGGGTTATAAAGAGCTATAACTAGCATTCCATTTACTAAAAAATTCTTATATTTTATGATCATTTGAGTAAATGATATTCAATTTACTTATAAAGATATATAATTGACATTCCATTTACTCATAAAATCTCTAACATGTGTTTTATCATTTATGTTTCATATTACCATTCATTTTTTATTCTCAAAAATATTTTTTAAAATAAACAAAATTTGTATATAATGTTTTATATCATAGGAAATGATATAAATTTTTTATTGAAAAATGTATATCATAATTTATATCATTAAATACAATATTTTTTTTACATGGCTTGGTTTATGAAGTAGGATATTGTTAACTATGATATGTTTGTTAACTATGATATATTGTATCGTAATATATGATCAAATATAATCCATTGGATTTTTAAAATATCATAGTATATGATATGGTATTTTTTCTAGTGATATTTTTTATTTATTTCTGCAAAACAGTGAATCGTTTCACCATTATGATATATATTATACTCTAAAATATGACTCCCCATCCACATAAGGTGACATCACATGATGTGGTTATATATTATAAGATACAATTGCTAGTGCTCCATTGTTAACCATTTTTCATTGAGACTAGTAATAAGATGAAATATCATATTGCTACTTATGATATCTGTATATTATAAAAATATATATACCTGAAAAATTAAAATTTTCTAAATTTAAATTCCTAATTTAATTATATAATTTTTAGAACGTTTATCAATTAAGAAAATTGTATCCGGGGATATTTTTTAAATATATAAATTAATTATTAATTAGTTAATTATAAATTGTTTATAATTTATTATTAAGTGTTTCTAAAAAGAATTAATAATTAAATATCCATAATATGAATGTTGTTATCAAAATTAGTTTTAAAATTATATGTCATGAATTATAATTTGTATATAAAAGTTTTATATAAAAATTATGATGGTAATTTATAAATGTTTATTAATTAAAAAATGTAGAAGAATATGAAGGATTTTTTGTTTACAATTATGAATTGTTCATGATTTCTAAGTCGAATTATTTGAATTAAAATTACTTATTTAAGAATATTATTTAAACCATTCAAAATGAATTTTGAAAATTGATATGATAAAAGTTTAAATATTTTTAAATATATGATATTATTAATGTTTATATAATATATGAATAGTTTATATAGAAATTTCTTTTATTTATGATGTTATATATTTAAATTAAAATACATATAAAGGATAAAATTATGGATTTAAAATTAGTAGTAAATATAAAGTATTTCCATTTATTATTTTATGAAATGTACATAATATTCATCTCATGTTTAAATATATGAATTGTTTATTTATTTATTTTATTACCTAGTTTATCAACCAAGAATATAATTATTATATTATAAATGGATGTATACATCAGTTTAAAGTGTTAAACTACATCTAAATTATTTTCCAGAATTTAAAAATGTTACATGCCAGGTATGATAATTGATTTAGTTTTCTTCTACATTAACTTTGTCTTCTTCATGGAGTTTTTTAAGGAGTTACAAATCAATATGATTTGAACATATTGATTTTGGGAAAGTAATAGGTATTCAAAAAATAATAATTTGAAGTATACATTCATAAAGGGGATACAAGAAGAAATTTAGTGGTATGAAATCCAAGTTAAAAATACTACGTATTATATTTTTCGAAAGAAAAACTTATCAAGAACTCAATCATCGACCTGGGCTGATTGTTATATGTTTTGGTTCCTTGTGATTATCTTGAATAAGTAAATCGTGTAATGAGTTACTATAATAGGATTAAGTACCCATTTTGGTGTTATATTTGGCTACAATTAGTCGGGAAAACATAGTAAGATTATGATTCTAGAGTAATCAGGCTGAGTTTATCTATATTATAAATTAGGTAATGTGTTATCAACTCAATGATCCAATACTCATATCTAATATTATTGCGTTATTATTTTCCTCAATAGATAAGTGATGGTAGAAATGATAATGCAATGCCAATATTAGTGAAATATAGATATTGGACTACTAAAGGATATGATGTAATTAAATGGGTCATAATTTTAATGGGATAACATTAAATAAATTTCCTTATACAATGTATGAAAAATATTATACTCATCTAATAAAATATTCTATAATAGAGAAATGGAATCACAAATATTTAAAACAACTTTGATAAAAATCATAGATAAATGAGAAGTGTAGTATAAGAAATATATTTTACTGTAAAAATTATAACAAATGATCAAAAGAAAAGAAAATTTAGATGTGTTATAGTCATGAATTCTTTTGTTACTAATTATTTAATTTTTATAATATTTGGATATATATTCTTATGATAAGTATAAAATAACTCACTTAGGTTGTCAATGGAATTGAATTAAAGATAACTATATGAATTTTCATTTCTACTCATATAATCAGTATGATTGTGTGTGTCAATGATTAGTCTAGACTTATAATATTATCTTAGGCTTGGATTGTATATTGAATTCATTCTATAAACATCACTATAAATTCTCTAATAATATGAATAAATTTTATAATTTTTTACTCAGTTTATTCAAAGTGTTGAATATAAATGAGAATGATATGTGATATCTAAGATTTCATGCTATATTGGTAGTGTAATAGGGTTAATTAATAATCTAGTTGAAAAGTTTGGGAGGTCCAAAATTTATCCTTTTCATTAAAACCTTGTTAATGAATCTATAAGGAAGGACAATGATTCAATAAGAAGTAATTTTATGTGATATTTTAAGGGGTATTAGAATCTATATGCATAGTTTATATCAGGTGTTACTGTTGTATAAAAAAATTATATATATTTGAAGGTTATGTGATAACAAACGTATATTTCACAGCTTCTTTTTAATCATACAAGAGTTCATAATCAAGGAAAGGATTGATAGAGCTTATAGTTTTTATTAAAAAAAGAATAAAATATTTATTATATAAAAGGATTGTATGTAAATGTAACAACCCGAGATTTTATGAAAAATATTCTTTTTAATTTTATTAATGTCTTGTGTTGTACGCTACACCAAAAGGAGCTTGCACAACACACATCTTTGACATTTCTTGCATTACACACAATCGCAACCTTCCTTGATAGCGTGTGTAGTACGCAATACCGAGTTTCACTAAACAACAATATGCTATTAAAACTAGCCGTTATGAATAGTAATAACCACTTTTTGAAATTTTATAAATTTTATTTTTCAAAATGGACTTCATTTTTGGACTCAGAATATCGAAATTATCCTAGGGTGAAATTTTTGTATTTTTCTGAAAACCTTCAATTTTTGATGAATAGTGAAACCACTAAGTGGTAGGTTAAAAACAGAATTTTGCGTAAAACTTAATTTTACCGCTTCTGTGAATGGAATTTCAAAAATCTGACAGACACGGTTGATATCAGTAAGTAAAATGTGGTTCAATGAGATAAAAATAATTTTTTGGTGAATAGTAACTTTTTACTTTTTTTACCGCGGTTAATATTAAATAGGGTAACTAAGGGTAAATATGATATTACTATTACCCTAACACATGTCCTAATTCTATTGGACAAGTGTAATTCGACCAAAAACAAACTTAGGAATAAAATATGACCATTTAGGCCCACTTGGATTAGATTAGGACATTTATTATTAATTTATTTAAAGAAGGGTTAAAATAGTTAAAATCAAAGTTTAATAAGTAAATCATTTTTAATATGGCGTTATACATAAGATAAATTCGACTATAAATATTCATTAGAAATATAAAAAGATTTCCTACATAATGGTATTTTATTTATAATTTTAGATATTAAATAATTTAATTTATTTATGACACAACGATGATGCAGTAATTATCTTATTAATGAAATATTGACATAATTGATGTTATAAACACCAAAATAAATGTAATTTGAGATTTTTTATGAATTCCACTAATTTTCTAGGTTACTATGATATATTAATTTTGATTTAATCAACTTGTTTCGAACATTTAATTCTGTTATGACTTTCAAAAAAATCATATATCGAATAGTGTCAAAATTGACACAAAATAGTTTTTAAATCAAATATTATATTATTAATTGTTATTTTATTCCTAAAAATATAAGGTTCGGCCAAATGACTTATATAAGGATATATATATTATTAATAAACAATTTGGGGTTCGTTTGGCATGTTATAGTAAGTGCATTAACCATATAGTGAAAGAAAACAAAAAGACACGGTAAAAGTTAAATTATTTAACTTAGAGTTAAATCTAATTGATAAGGTTAAAATAATAACCTAAACTTTTCTAAATCTTATTGGTTGATAGGATTTCGACCCATCCCCACCTTATCTTCGAAATAAGACCCTTTGGAACCATTATAAACCGATTTTGACTTTAATATAAAATAATATTTTGAGATTTCCTAAGGTGCCCCTCTCCTCCCTTATAAAAGGGCACCTCCTCCCCCTCCTCCTCACACCAATTTGAGCACTCAAGCTCGGCCAACCCCTGCCAAAATCTCTTCTCCACTTCCCTAGAAACATCCTAGAGGTTCTGGTCTTCCTCAAAGACCAATTCTAGTGCCCTAAGTGGAGGTCTCAAAGAGGCGCTTCAAAGAAGAGGTAATTACCGTTACCAATTCTTTCATCTTTATTTCTTCTTCCACTTCTTCTTCTTAGTTTGTTTCATTATGAAGTAATAACATCAGTATCACTCATATACTGATATGTTATTATAACTATGAAACAACCCTATTTCACCATCTATCCATCCTACGGAAAAAGAAATCACCGCGCGTGCGCACGTACGGAATACCGTCTCCACGCCGTGGTGTAATCTATTTTCCATCACCACCTTACATGGATGGGTATAATGGTGTAAAGAATAACTATACATAGTTATTACAACATCATATTGATTCTGATATATTGTATAATCCACTCCAATTCAATTCAATATTTATAGAAATGATATCATCGCTCGTGCGTACGTACGGACTACCGTCTCCACGACGCGATGAGATTCATTTTCCATGTTAACCATTTAAGAATGATTATAATGTATATATAAGAAATAATAATGAAATATATGACATTATGAAGCTACTGGATTTATGTATATATATACATATGTATGTCATCTACTTACTTCCATTTCAGGACAATAAGGAAAGAAAAAACAGCGTTCATGCGTACGTACGGACTACCGTCTCCATGAACGGTGTTTTTCATTTTATTTATCTATCTATTATATATATATATATACTGAATATATATGATATATAAATCATATTTTATATTATGGAAGTAAGTAAATCATGATATAAGTAATAATGATGTCAAGAACAACAAGTCAAAACACCTACGATAAATGAAACGATTTTACCCAAAACGCTTCTTTAACATGGAATTTACAAAAGAACGGGTAATATAATTTCATAAGTGAACCATATATGATATAATAACAATGAATATGATTCTGTAATAAGTCAATGACATTATTTAAATCATTATACAGGAGGTTCGGACACATACGAAGCAAATTGGACCTAAGGTAAGGGAAATATGACAATCTCATTTTTATCTGAGATTGTTTATTCGTAAGTATTTACTGGGGTGTATTTTATCATCCACATCCATGTTCCCTCAATATGTAATATTGTTTCCATCCACTTACAATAGTTTAAATCCAATTATACCCTTCGGTGTGTTTTTAGTAAAGAATATAAAAGGAATCTTTTGTCGTTTTTTTTTGTACGAGGTACTTTTTTTTGACTTTTCCGACAAAAGTACGAAGAATGTTTTTTTTAAATTATACGGCATGAATGGATTTTTAAAACAATATTCCCAAGAAGCTTCCTTTACAAGTTTTCAAAGTTATTTTTAATAAAATTCTTTTAGTTTATAATTGTATGACATGTTAAGAAAAGAAAAGTGTTTTTGAAGAAGAAAGGATATTTTCCTCAAGAATGGAGTTCAAGTATTTTATCAAAATTATTTTCCATCTAAGATAATAAAAGGGTTCTGTTTTTATCCCTATTATTACATGGATTTGATTATGTTGTAATGGAAATATTTTTATGAATTCCTTTATCTTATATGAATTGTTTTATGATTTCATGTTGTTTAAGAATTCCATTTTTATTACATGGGTTACGCTATGATGTATGGTTTATGATTATGTGGCACACATAAGAAAGGATTCATTATAAGATGGGTGGGACCTATATCTCCCTCCAATGCATTGGGTAAAGATTTTATATCTCATGAGATAGAAATGGCTGAAATGGTAGGTTATACCGGTTCAGTAAAACAGGACTGAAACGAGGGTTACTCGATTCAGAAAGGGACTTTGTCCACTAAGATAGTCTTGGCAATGAGTCATGACTAACAAGAAATGATTTTCCATGATTATGTGTGCATGCCACAAAGTTTTAAGTTTCGTGTTATGATTATGGTGATCTCATTTTCACTTCTATGATTTATCACATGTTATGATATTATGAGCTCTTTTGCAGGTTAAGATTTCCAAAGGCAATGTTCTTATGTATATGATGTGATTGATATTTCTTTTGTTTACCCTTACTGAGCATTTGAGCTCACCCTTTTATGTTTTCTTTTCCCCAGGATATAAAGAAAGGTTTTTAGGTAAAAAAAAAGGGGAAGATCTTTATGGGAGATATTGAAGATCTTTCACCACGATTAGAAGATTACGTTCCGAGTTTCCAAAGACACTAAACTATTACGATCCTTGTGTGTGTGTTTTTGTTATGTACTAAGTATTCCGCAAAAGTAATGTAATGTCCATGTACGATAAGCTTCGGGTATCTACAGTTGGTATCAGAGGAAAGGTTTAGTCAACCTTTGGAAACTAGGACGCGAAAAAGTTAGTGAGATCCCTAGAGATATTTCTAAGGTATGTCTAGGGATGTCCCTAAGGATAAGTATACGTATAGGATATAGTCCTAGAACTACGGTAACGATCTTATAATTTAACCTAAGATGTTAGATATTGAGGGTTCTCCCCCTTTACTATGTTGTCTTCCCTAGCAAGATATCGTCTCTCACAAAATTCTTTTTGTGTTTTAGTTAATGGAGGGAACCAGAAGGAATTCGGTTAACATTGAATCCAATGGACAAATTGGTGACTATGAGCAACAAAATTGTGTAATGCCTAAAGATAAAGATATTGTGATTATGCCAAATAAGTCATCACGATATATGATTAACAAGGTGAAATTTAGTGGTATGCCTAATTCATCAAAGAAGAGGAAGATAAACTATTATGCATGTTCGCATGTTGAGGAGCATAAAGAAAGGAAGATTGAGATTTCTAAAGAAGGGAAGAAGAACCTTGAGGAATACCTCAAATGGAGGGACCGATGTTATCTGTGTGGAGAAAAGGGTCATAGGGTGACAGACTGTTATGGAGTTCAATGTCTTATTTGTGGAGAACATGGGCATTACCCAACTCAATGCCCTGACCTAAAAAGATACTTCTAAATCAAGGAAGGACTTATTCCAGGACAGTCATTGATGTGGATGGACTGAAGTGTTTATGTATTGGTATTCAAGAATAATGTTGTTGAGGTACTTTTATGGTGTATTGGAATATTTATGTATTGGTCTAATGTGGTATTTGAAGTGATTGAGATATTTTTGGAAATAAGATGATATGCGCATAATGAAGGGATAAGACGATAATGAGATGTTTGATTGTATTCATGAGCTCATGATTGATATAAGGACTAAGTGATATCATGGTTTGAGTATATAGAATTTTGAGGATTTTGGTAGGTGGAAAGTGTTAACTTTTAACTGCATTCATGTTTTCACTAAGGTATTCAAGAGAATACATGATTAAGGACTTTGAATGTTTGAAATGTGACCAACAAAACATATCTTATGATATATGGGGATCGACGGTGGTGTTAAATCTCTGGTAATCGTTTTCACTATGTTATTAGAGTGGACTGCTGTATTATGGATAAGCCTAAATATTGGAATGGATTATGTTAGACATAAGTTAGTATTTTATAAGGATAGAAGTTTTGTGATATTATTGATGAGATGTTATAGTAATATAGTTTTAGAAAAAGGACAACCTGCAGGATGGGCGACAGCCCATCGCGTCGGACAAGGCTGTGGAAATCAAACCCACAACCGAAGTGCGACTGGCCTTTATCGCCTACAACTGGCCTATAGGAAGTCCCTGGTTAGTAGAAACTAGTTTTATTTTATTAAGCGGTATGATATATGAAGTATAAGTTCATTTTTGGAACCATATACGATTAACCATAAGATGAACTTATAACTTTTGCTAACATTTTGTTTGAAAGAGATGGGATGACCCGTCATTCTATCACATGATCTGCTAACACTTCACGAATAACAAATTCAACTTCATTTATTTAAGAGATGAAGTGGAAATTGTTCAAGGCACGAACAACAGTGATATTGTACCAAAATCAAGTAAGTATTTCTTCTAATTCAAATTTTAAACTTTAGGGAAATGATCTTGAAAACCAAAAATGTTGTCCTAGTGATCTTATACCTAATGAATCAGATGGTACCTTAGATCGTCACAAATTTATGGATTTGTGATTACTGGATTTTCCATAGCCATGTTCTCTACCACTCTCCATCAGAACATGATGGTTAGATTTTTATTCCATATCCATATTTTCACCTATGTGGAAACCCAATGATTAGTTTATTTGGGTAACCGTTACGTTTCATACTTTTGTTTTGGTTTTGGTATTCCTTTTTACGATGTGGGTTTCTATTAAAGAAACTTTCGAATAGTAAACCATTTATAATCCCGACGAATTTTGAGGGCGAAATTCATTTTAAGGGGGGTAGAATGTAACAACCCAAGATTTTATGAAAAATATTGTTTTTAATTTTATTAATGTCTTGTGTTGTACGCTACACCAAAAGGAGCTTGCACAACACACATCTTTGACTTTTCTTTCATTACACATAATCGCAACCTTCCTCGATAGCGTGTGTAGTACGCAATACCGAGTTTCACTAAACAACAATATGCTATTAAAACTAGCCGTTATGAATAATAATAACCACTTTTTGAAATTTTATAAATTTTATTTTTCAAAATGGACTTCATTTTTGGACTCAGAATATCGAAATTAGCCTAGGGTGAAATTTTTGTATTTTTCTGAAAACCTTCAATTTTTGATTAATAGTGAAACCACTAAGTGGTAGGTTAAAAACTGAATTTTGCATAAAACATAATTTTACCGCTTCTATGAATGGAATTTCAAAAATCCGACAGACACGGTTGATATCAGTAAGTAAAATGTGGTTCAATGAGATAAAAATAATTTTTTGGTGAATAGTAACTTTTTACTTTTTTTACCGCGGTTAATATTAAATAGGGTAACTAAGGGTAAATATGATATTACTATTACCCTAACACATGTCCTAATTCTATTGGACAAGTGTAATTCGACCAAAAACAAACATAGGAATAAAATATTACCATTTAGGCCCACTTGGATTAGATTAGGACATTTATTATTAATTTATTTAAAGAAGGGTTAAAATAGTTAAAATCAATGTTTAATAAGTAAATAATTTTTAATATGGCGTTATACATAAGATAAATTCGACTATAAATATTCATTAGAAAGATAAAAAGATTTCCTACATAATGGTATTTTATTTATAATTTTTAGATATTAAATAATTTAATTTATTTATGACACAACGATGATGCAGTAATTATCTTATTAATGAAATATTGACATAATTGATGTTATAAACACCAAAATAAATGTAATTTGAGATTTTTTATGAATTACACTAATTTTCTAGGTTACTATGATATATTAATGTTGATTTAATCAACTTGTTTCGAACATTTAATTCTGTTATGACTTTCACAAAAATCATATATCGAATAGTGTCAAAATTGACACAAAATAGTTTTTAAATCAAATATTATATTATTAATTGTTATTTTATTCCTAAAAATCTAAGGTTCGGCCAAATGACTTAGATAAGGATATATATATTATTAATAAACAATTTGGGGTTCGTTTGGCATGTTATGGTAAGTGCATTAACCATATAGTGAAAGAAAACAAAAAGACACGGTAAAAGTTAAATTATTTAACTTAGAGTTAAATATAATTGATAAGGTTAAAATAATAACCTAAACTTGTCTAAATCTTATTGGTTGATATGATTTCGACCCATCCCCACCTTATCTTCGAAATAAGACCCTTTGGAACCATTATAAACCGATTTTGACTTTAATATAAAATAATATTTTGAGATTTCCTAAGGTGCCCCTCTCCTCCCTTATAAAAGGGCACCTCCTCCCCCTCCTCCTCACACCAATTTGAGCACTCAAGCTCGGCCAACCCCTGCCAAAATCTCTTCTCCACTTCCCTAGAAACATCCTAGAGGTTCTGGTCTTCCTCAAAGACCAATTCTAGTGCCCTAAGTGGAGGTCTCAAAGAGGCGCTTCAAAGAAGAGGTAATTACCGTTACCAATTCTTTCATCTTTATTTCTTCTTCCACTTCTTCTTCTTAGTTTGTTTCATTATTAAGTAATAACATCAGTATCACTCATATACTGATATGTTATTATAACTATGAAACAACCCTATTTCACCATCTATCCATCCTACGGAAAAAGAAATCACCGCGCGTGCGTACGTACGGAATACCGTCTCCACGCCGTGGTGTAATCTATTTTCCATCACCACCTTACATGGATGGGTATAATGGTGTAAAGAATAACTATACATAGTTATTACAACATCATATTGATTCTGATATATTGTATAATCCACTCCAATTCAATTCAATATTTATAGAAATGATATCATCGCTCGTGCGTACGTACGGACTACCGTCTCCACGACGCAATGAGATTCATTCTCCATGTTAACCATTTAAGAATGATTATAATGTATATATAAGAAATAATAATGAAATATATGACATTATAAAGCTACTGGATTTATGTATATATATACATATGTATGTCATCTACTTACTTCCATTTCAAGACAATAAGGAAAGAAAAAACAGCGTTCATGCGTACGTACGGACTACCGTCTCCATGAACGGTGTTTTTCATTTTATTTATCTATCTATTATATATATATATATACTGAATATATATGATATATAAATCATATTTTATATTATGGAAGTAAGTAAATCATGATATAAGTAATAATGATGTCAAGAACAACAAGTCAAAACACCTACGATAAATGAAACGATTTTACCCAAAACGCTTCTTTAACATGGAATTTACAAAAGAACGGGTAATATAATGTCATAAGTGAACAATATATGATATAATAACAATGAATATGATTCTGTAATAAGTCAATGACATTATTTAAATCATTATACAGGAGGTTCGGACACATACGAAGCAAATTGGACCTAAGGTAAGGGAAATATGACAATCTCATTTTTATCTGAGATTGTTTATTCGTAAGTATTTACTGGGGTGTATTTTATCATCCACATCCATGTTCCCTCAATATGTAATATTGTTTCCATCCACTTACAATAGTTTAAATCCAATTATACCCTTCGGTGTGTTTTTAGTAAAGAATATAAAAGGAATCTTTTGTCGTTTTTTTTTGTACGAGGTACTTTTTTTTGACTTTTCCGACAAAAGTACGAAGAATGTTTTTTTAACTTATACGGCATGAATGGATTTTTAAAACATTATTCCCAAGAAGCTTCCTTTACAAGTTTTCAAGTTTATTTTTAATCAAATTCTTTTAGTTTATAATTGTATGACATGTTAAGAAAAGAAAAGTGTTTTTGAAGAAGAAAGGATATTTTCCTCAAGAATGGAGTTCAAGTATTTTATCAAAATTATTTTCCATCTAAGATAATAAAAGGGTTCTGTTTTTATCCCTATTATTACATGGATTTGATTATGTTGTAATGGAAATATTTTTATGAATTCCTTTATCTTATATGAATTGTTTTATGATGTCATGTTGTTTAAGAATTCCATTTTTATTACATGGGTTACGCTATGATGTATGGTTTATGATTATGTGGCACACATAAGAAAGGATTCATTATAAGATGGGTGGGACCTATATCTCCCTCCAATGCATTGGGTAAAGATTTTATATCTCATGAGATAGAAATGTCTGAAATGGTAGGTTATACCGGTTCAGTAAAACAGGACTGAAACGAGGGTTACTCGATTCAGAAAGGGACTTTGTCCACTAAGATAGTCTTGGCAATGAGTCATGACTAACAAGAAATGATTTTCCATGATTATGTGTGCATGCCACAAAGTTTTGAGTTTCGTGTTATGATTATGGTGATCTCATTTTCACTTCTATGATTTATCACATGTTATGATATTATGAGCTCTTTTGCAGGTTAAGATTTCCAAAGGCAATGTTCTTATGTATATGATGTGATTGATATTTCTTTTGTTTACCCTTACTGAGCATTTGAGATCACCCTTTTATGTTTTCTTTTCCCCAGGATATAAAGAAAGTTTTGTAGGTAAAAAAAAAGGGGAAGATCTTTATGGGAGATATTGAAGATCTTTCACCACGATTAGAAGATTACGTTCCGAGTTTCCAAAGACACTAAACTATTACGATCCTTGTGTGTGTGTTTTTGTTATGTACTAAGTATTCCGCAAAAGTAATGTAATGTCCATGTACGATAAGCTTCAGGTATCTACAGTTGGTATCAGAGGAAAGGTTTAGTCAACCTTTGGAAACTAGGACGCGAAAAAGTTAGTGAGATCCCTAGAGATATTTCTAAGGTATGTCTAGGGATGTCCCTAAGGATAAGTATACGTATAGGATATAGTCCTAGAACTACGGTAACGATCTTATAATTTAACATAAGATGTTAGATATTGAGGGTTCTCCCCCTTTACTATGTTGTCTTCCCTAGCATGAAATCGTCTCTCACAAAATTCTTTTTGTGTTTTAGTTAATGGAGGGAACCAGAAGGAATTCGGTTAACATTGAATCCAATGGACAAATTGGTGACTATGAGCAACAAAATTGTGTAATGCCTAAAGATAAAGATATTGTGATTATGCCAAATAAGTCATCACGATATATGATTAACAAGGTGAAATTTAGTGGTATGCCTAATTCATCAAAGAAGAGGAAGATAAACTATTATGCATGTTCGCATGTTGAGGAGCATAAAGAAAGGAAGATTGAGATTTCTAAAGAAGGGAAGAAGAACCTTGAGGAATACCTCAAATGGAGGGACCGATGTTATCTGTGTGGAGAAAAGGGTCATAGGGTGACAGACTGTTATGGAGTTCAATGTCTTATTTGTGGAGAACATGGGCATTACCCAACTCAATGCCCTGACCTAAAAAGATACTTCTAAATCAAGGAAGGACTTATTCCAGGACAGTCATTGATGTGGAAGGACTGAAGTGTTTATGTATTGGTATTCAAGAATAATGTTGTTGAGGTACTTTTATGGTGTATTGGAATATTTATGTATTGGTCTAATGTGGTATTTGAAGTGATTGAGATATTTTTGGAAATAAGATGATATGCGCATAATGAAGGGATAAGACGATAATGAGATGTTTGATTGTATTCATGAGCTCATGATTGATATAAGGACTAAGTGATATCATGGTTTGAGTATATAGAATTTTGAGGATTTTGGTAGGTGGAAAGTGTTAACTTTTAACTGCATTCATGTTTTCACTAAGGTATTCAAGAGAATACATGATTAAGGACTTTTAATGTTTGAAATGTGACCAACAAAACATATCTTATGATATATGGGGATCGACAGTGGTGTTAAATCTATGGTAATCGTTTTCACTATGTTATTAGAGTGGACTGTTGTATTATGGATAAGCCTAAATATTGGAATGGATTATGTTAGACATAAGTTAGTATTTTATAAGGATAGAAGTTTTGTGATATTATTGATGAGATGTTATAGTAATATAGTTTTAGAAAAAGGACAACCTGCAGGACGGGCGACAGCCCATCGCGTCGGACAAGGCTGTGGAAATCGAACCCACAACCGAAGTGTGACTGGCCTTTATCACCTACAACTGGCCTACAGGAAGTCCCTGGTTAGTAGAAACTAGTTTTATTTTATTATGCGGTATGATATATGAAGTATAAGTTCATTTTTGGAACCATATACGATTAACCATAAGATGAACTTATAACTTTTGCTAACCTTTTTTTTGAAAGAGATGGAATGAACCGTCATTCTATCACATGATCTGCTAACACTTCACGAATAACAAATTCAACTTCATTTATTTAAGAGATGAAGTGGAAATTGTTCAAGGCACGAACAATAGTGATATTGTACCAAAATCAAGTAAGTATTTCTTCTAATTCAAATTTTAAACTTTAGGGAAATGATCTTGAAAACCAAAAATGTTGTCCTAGTGATCTTATACCTAATGAATCAGATGGTACCTTAGATCGTCACAAATTTATGGATTTGTGATTACTGGATTTTCCATAGCCATGTTCTCTACCACTCTCCATCAGAACATGATGGTTAGATTTTTCTTCCATATCCATATTTTCACCTATGTGGAAACCCAATGATTAGTTTATTTGGGTAACCATTACGTTTCATACTTTTGTTTTGGTTTTGATATTCCTTTTTACGATGTAGATTTCTATTAAAGAAACTTTCGAATAGTAAACCATTTATAATCCCGACGAATTTCGAGGGCGAAATTCATTTTAAGGGGGGTAGAATGTAACAACCCAAGATTTTATGAAAAATATTCTTTTTAATTTTATTAATGTCTTGTGTTGTACGCTACACCAAAAGGAGGTTGCACAACACACATCTTTGACTTTTCTTGCATTACACACAATCGCAACCTTCCTCGATAGCGTGTGTAGTACGCAATACCGAGTTTCGCTAAACAACAATATGCTATTAAAACTAGCCGTTATGAATAGTAATGACCACTTTTTGAAATTTTATAAATTTTATTTTTCAAAATGGACTTCATTTTTGGACTCAGAATATCGAAATTAGCCTAGGGTGAAATTTTTGTATTTTTCTGAAAACCTTCAATTTTTGATGAATAGTGAAACCACTAAGTGGTAGGTTAAAAACTGAATTTTGCATAAAACTTAATTTTACCGCTTCTGTGAATGGAATTTCAAAAATCCGACAGACACGGTTGATATCAGTAAGTAAAATGTGGTTCAATGAGATAAAAATAATTTTTTGGTGAATAGTAACTTTTTACTTTTTTTACCGCGGTTAATATTAAATAGGGTAACTAAGGGTAAATATGATATTACTATTACCCTAACACATGTCCTAATTCTATTGGACAAGTGTAATTCGACCAAAAACAAACATAGGAATAAAATATGACCATTTAGGCCCACTTGGATTAGATTAGGACATTTATTATTAATTTATTTAAAGAAGGGTTAAAATAGTTAAAATCAAAGTTTAATAAGTAAATCATTTTTAATATGGCGTTATACATAAGATAAATTCGACTATAAATATTCATTAGAAAGCTAAAAAGCTTTCCTACATAATTGTATTTTATTTATAATTTTTAGATATTAAATAATTTAATTTATTTATGACACAACGATGATGCAGTAATTATCTTATTAATGAAATATTGACATAATTGATGTTATAAACACCACAATAAATGTAATTTGAGATTTTTTATGAATTCCACTAATTTTCTAGGTTACTATGATATATTAATGTTGATTTAATGAACTTTTTTCGAACATTTAATTCTGTTATGACTTTCACAAAAATCATATATCGAATAGTGTCAAAATTGACACAAAATAGTTTTTAAATCAAATATTATATTATTAATTGTTATTTTATTCCTAAAAATCTAAGGTTCGGCCAAATGACTTAGATAAGGATATATATATTATTAATAAACAATTTGGGGTTCGTTTGGCATGTTATAGTAAGTGCATTAACCATATAGTGAAAGAAAACAAAAAGACACGGTAAAAGTTAAATTATTTAACTTAGAGTTAAATCTAATTGATAAGGTTAAAATAATAACCTAAACTTGTCTAAATCTTATTGGATGATAGTATTTCGACCCATCCCCACCTTATCTTCGAAATAAGACCCTTTGGAACCATTATAAACCGATTTTGACTTTAATATAAAATAATATTTTGAGATTTCCTAAGGTGCCCCTCTCCTCCCTTATAAAAGGGCAGCTCCTCCCCCTCCTCCTCACACCAATTTGAGCACTCAAGCTCGTCCAAACCCTGCCAAAATCTCTTCTACACTTCCCTAGCAACATCCTAGAGGTTATGGGCTTCCTCAAAGACCAATTATAGTGCCCTAAGTGGAGGTCTCAAAGAGGGGCTTCAAAGAAGAGGTAATTACCGTTACCAATTCTTTCATCTTTATTTCTTCTTCCACTTCTTCTTCTTAGTTTGTTTCATTATGAAGTAATAACATCAGTATCACTCATATACTTATATGTTATTATAACTATGAAACAACCCTATTTCACCATCTATCCATCCTACGGAAAAAGAAATCACCGCGCGTGCGTACGTACGGAATACCGTCTCCACGCCGTGGTGTAATCTATTTTCCATCACCACCTTACATGGATGGGTATAATGGTGTAAAGAATAACTATACATAGTTATTACAACATCATATTGATTGTGATATATTTTATAATCCACTCCAATTCAATTCAATATTTATAGAAATGATATCATCGCTCGTGCGTACGTACGGACTACCGTCTCCACGACGCGATGAGATTCATTCTCCATGTTAACCATTTAAGAATGATTATAATGTATATATAATAAATAATAATTAAATATATGACATTATAAATCTACTGGATTTATGTATATATATACATATGTATGTCATCTACTTACTTCCATTTCAAGACAATAAGGAAAGAAAAAACAGCGTTCATGCGTACGTACGGACTACCGTCTCCATGAACGGTGTTTTTCATTTTATTTATCTATCTATTATATATATATATACTGAATATATATGATATATAAATCATATTTTATATTCTGGAAGTAAGTAAATCATGATATAAGTAATAATGATGTCAAGAACAACAAGTCAAAACACCTACGATAAATGAAACGATTTTACCCAAAACGCTTCTTTAACATGGAATTTACAAAAGAACGGGTAATATAATGTCATAAGTGAACCATATATGATATCATAACAATGAATATGATTCTGTAATAAGTCAATGACATTATTTAAATCATTATACAGGAGGTTAGGACACATACGAATCAAATTGGACCTAAGGTAAGGGAAATATGACAATCTCATTTTTATCTGAGATTGTTTATTCGTAAGTATTTACTGGGGTGTATTTTATCATCCACATCCATGTTCCCTCAATATGTAATATTGTTTCCATCCACTTAAAATAGTTTAAATCCAATTATACCCTTCGGTGTGTTTTTAGTAAAGAATATAAAAGGAATCTTTTGTCGTTTTTTTTTGTACGAGGTACTTTTTTTTTGACTTTTCCGACAAAAGTACGAAGAATGTTTTTTTTAACTTATACGGCATGAATGGATTTTTAAAACATTATTCCCAAGAAGCTTCCTTTACAAGTTTTCAATTTTATTTTTAATCAAATTCTTTTAGTTTATAATTGTATGACATGTTAAGAAAAGAAAAGTGTTTTTGAAGAAGAAAGGATATTTTCCTCAAGAATGGAGTTCAAGTATTTTATCAAAATTATTTTCCATCTAAGATAATAAAAGGGTTCTGTTTTTATCCCTATTATTACATGGATTTGATTATGTTGTAATGGAAATGTTTTTATGAATTCCTTTATCTTATATGAATTGTTTTATGATGTCATGTTGTTTAAGAATTCCATTTTTATTACATGGGTTACGCTATGATGTATGGTTTATGATTATGTGGCACACATAAGAAAGGATTCATTATAAGATGGGTGGGACCTATATCTCCCTCCAATGCATTGGGTAAAGATTTTATATCTCATGAGATAGAAATGGCTGAAATGGTAGGTTATACCGGTTCAGTAAAACAGGACTGAAACGAGGGTTACTCGATTCAGAAAGGGACTTTGTCCACTAAGATAGTCTTGGCAATGAGTCATGACTAACAAGAAATGATTTTCCATGATTATGTGTGCATGCCACAAAGTTTTAAGTTTCGTGTTATGATTATGGTGATCTCATTTTCACTTCTATGATTTATCACATGTTATGATATTATGAGCTCTTTTGCAGGTTAAGATTTCCAAAGGCAATGTTCTTATGTATATGATGTGATTGATATTTCTTTTGTTTACCCTTACTGAGCATTTGAGCTCACCCTTTTATGTTTTCTTTTCCCCAGGATATAAAGAAAGGTTTTTAGGTAAAAAAAAGGGAAGATCTTTATGGGAGATATTGAAGATCTTTCACCACGATTAGAAGATTACGTTCCGAGTTTCCAAAGACACTAAACTATTACGATCCTTGTGTGTGTGTTTTTGTTATGTACTAAGTATTCCGCAAAAGTAATGTAATGTCCATGTACGATAAGCTTCGGGTATCTACAGTAAAGGAATATAAGTCAAGTTCAAATGGATATGAGTATAAGATGTGAATATTTATCTACTTTATGTTATAGGATAATAGGATTAATTTATTAAAAAGATTTTATATGAATAATATGAGAATATGATTATACACATGTTTATGATTAGATCCAATTTTATAAATACTTTTAAAAGGATATGTGGATAAAATTGATTAATCTGAGATGAAATTGTTTATCTAAGATGTTCATTAAAATATTATTGATGTGATATCAAAAATCATAAGCGATATATTTTAAACAAGAAAATATAATATTTCAAAATATTTTTTAAAATACATAGAATACTATTTATGATGTAGATAAAATTTTATATTTGAGAAATATTTCCACTAATGGAAATAAGAAATATTTCATAACATAAAATATGTTATGTATCTTAACATGATATTCTAGAGAATATATAGTCATTAAGAGTATAGTGGGAGTATGTTTGATCTTAGAGAAGTTCAGAACATAGTAAATACTATATTAAACCATTCAAATTTGAAGTTAATGTCACTTTATATCCTAAAATTGTTTAGGATATATAGGTGAAGTAATAATGTAATTATTTACAATTATTACCAAAATAGTCTCATGGAAAAATATGTTAGAACCATTAATGATAAATAAAATGAAATTTAAAAATAGTTATGAGTAAACAATATACATTTTTAACATCGTAAATTATTATGTTGTGAACTAAAGGAGTTTGAATACTATATTAAATTAGTTAAACATTAGGAATATGATTATTAAATATCACTATTATTTTGAAAGACATTATTCATATATATTACCCTTTAAATATTTTAGCGAGAGGGTTTTATCAGATGGTCACATAGATTTGTGTCATGAATTACCATGATATGTTATGAGTTATAACAAAAACAGAATGAAAAATCATACATAAGGCCTCAAATATGGTCTACAATATGAGATATGGTAATATTAGTACTTATGTATGGTTTATTTAACAATATAAAATAATTTTATTAATATAAAATGTGTCATTTTATATAAAATCCATCCCACACTTTGTCATTCTTTCATACTAGATGTATATATTGCACAAAGAGAAATTAAAATTGACCTATAAAAGTATAACATTGAATTATTTCTAACTAATGTAATCCATGGAGTACTATAAATTTTTATGATATTTTATGGTTAGTTTGAGTATGATTGATTATAAATATGTGGAATATTATTATGAGGAACAAAGAGTTTTGTGCACAGGATGACCCATCAACTATATCACATGGAGGGTCATACAGTTTTTGTTTGGAATTTAATTCTCTAATATGTAGTTGGTATGATATTTAGCATTAGATACATTATGATTTTATACCATTCCTATGTAATCCCTAATTCATTGATTAACAGGGGTGGTTGGATATGTTACTGATAATGTCGTCAGATGAGGATTAACAAAGATGGGATTTTCCCTATTATATGATGTTTTTGAAATCTAGTCCCAAGATTGAAATTGAATATTGAATTTTATGATCATACCCAAATAAGGTTCATTTGATTTGATTATTTATT
Source organism: Viscum album (assembly GCA_963277665.1). Classification (NCBI taxonomy): domain Eukaryota; kingdom Viridiplantae; phylum Streptophyta; class Magnoliopsida; order Santalales; family Viscaceae; genus Viscum; species Viscum album. The sequence continues at coordinate 107,069 of CAUJRU010000046.1, read as the reverse complement.
TTGATGAGGGACAAGTGATGTACACATCTACTTAGATGAAGGAGATGTGATGTATTCGTTGAACTGGTTAGACTATACTCGAAGATTTGAGAATGCTTGAGGAGGCTATATGGGACTGACATAATTTATATACCATGATCACATTATGACTTAAATTAATGGATTATATGATTATGAATACTTCTATATGATATAGCTGGTGGATACATGTATATAGATTCTTGTGTTCGACAAACTCCCAGATACCTATATATCTTGAGTAGCACTAATGGTTTTCTAAAGGATTCCCTTTCATTACACTCATGAATTTAGGTGTTCATATTTATTTTAAAAACTATAATGGCTTACGGGGTCATGATTTATAGTTGTCTGAATGGTCATTGTGTTTTAAAAAGCTCAGAGAGCTATAGTAAAAAAGTTGATTTAGAGTTTATCTTAAAGGTGATATTGAGAGATATTCCCACAGTATTTGATATAGTCTGATACATGAAAAAATTAATGATAGATTTAAAAAATTGGTTATCAGATAACTGAAATAAATTTTATATATGGTTTAACTAGTTATTATATATAATACAATATAAGGTAAAATTAAATAGAGTTTATAAGGCTTTACTAAAAGTAGGATATTGATAGAGATATTCCCTAAATCTAATATGTATATGATGTATTTAGAATATATCTTATTAAATTATTTAAAAATATCTTATATGAGATGGAATATTATAATCCAAAGCATATCATATTAATTTGTGAGGGGTATATCATAAGGCATGATATATGGTATCATATGAATACCTTAACCCGTCAGATTAGACACTGAATGGGGATAATATTCATCATTAGTATATATAATATTCATGTGATTTATTATTCAAAAACACCATTTTAGTTCAGTTTACACTGTGAACATTATTTCATATTATAATTATAATTCCTTATTGAAATGCACTATTACATGGTATGTTTTTTAACATCATTTAAAGTACCCAAAATGCACTTGGTTTTCTTTTCATGTTTTATTTTCAGGTCTCTCATGATACAAGGAACAATTCATACATTTTATGTATCTGAATATTCACATTGGAAGACCACCAAAATGGGCTTTCATGGCAACACATTCTGGGCAAAGTAAACTGGACAACAGCCCAATAAAGAGACTGTATCGGCCTGGATTCAAGCCCAATGATTCTACAAATTTAACTGAAGATAGAGGACATCATGGGGAACATTTAATTCAGTAGTGGAAAATGCTAATACAGATGTTTGAATTGATTTCTAGGCGGCCCAAATTGAAGATAAATTTATGGTTCAGATTATAGGGACTAGAAAAACAGCCCACCATTTTACACATATCTCGTAATCCATAACATATTTTGGGAAAAAACCTTATAGATGGTTAGGGGACCTCCTTAGATACATTTTTTTTCATATGGACCACTCCAATTAGGAATTATATATGGCCATCTTGGCACCTCTGTTCTGTGGATGAAAGATGGTTGCAACTTCAGGTCAAGGGTGGAAAAGTCTCACCTCCCTTACTTTCCACCACCCTAGGCCTACCACCATTAATTTTGGAGACTTGTATAGATGGGGGATCGATCCTAGGATCTCAAAACTCCTATTTAAGGAAGTGGTTTTAGAGTATTGTGGTATATTTTATACTTTCTTTAATTTTAATTTTATGGTTCCAATTTTCTTTTGAAATGTTATTCCTCAATACTATGTTGTTTTAATTTATCTTAGTTTATTAATAAAATTATTATTTTACTATTATTATGTTCTTATACATCTCACATGGATACTGTTTCTTCAAGGTGTTAATTTATTCACACCAAACCTTGTAAAATTATCCACACAATGGTGGAGTGATCATTTTCTTTTTATTGTTTTCATACTTATTCAATTCCTCCCTCATGTGTCTACTTCCCACTTCCATTGAAACCATAGAATCAATGGAGGGATATCCCACATATGGGTTGATCCTAGAAGTAGAAAGGGTTTGTATTGGATGTTATTTATCACCCCACTAATTTCTTAATACTTCTTTTAATGGATATTTTTATTTGATGATTTTAAAACATCATTGTCCTTATTGAATTTTAAGGTCACACACTTCAAGTGCTAATACGAACATTTACCTTGGAGTGAACATAAATTTGATCATCCAATTTTATAGGTGATTAGTATTATGGTGTGTTGGTATTAAACCAGTAAGTGATGAGGGTTTTTGATCTTCTTAAATTAACCCATCTCAAATATAAGAAGTTGAAACTATTAAAAAATGAATTTCATCCAATCCACCACCAAGAGATAACCTAGGATCAACTCATTCTTTCAAATTGAATTCACTTAATTTTGTTAGTTCAATCATAAAATCCATAAAAAATAAACCCAAATTTGGAAACATCATAGAAAAACAATCCATATAATGTATGTGTCTATAGGATTCTTCTTAGGTCTATGAGGATTCGACAAACCCAAGCTACACTACAAGAGACCACTTAACTCTAAAAACATGGGTAAATTTGGGAGAGAACTAATTTTGGAGCCATTGTCGGGGACCCAAGTAAGTAATCTTAAAAACCCATTCTATTCTCCGCTATTTCTTTTATTCTCATCCAAATTCTCTTATATTTTATCTTTATTGTCTTTTTTATTTTCACTCATGCCCGCCTACACACGTGACCAATCAAACCGTCTAGTTAGGTGGATAGTCCTGGGGTTGGGGAGTCAAGTACACCAAGGGAACACTTTACATTATATCCAAATATTCCTAATACTCCAGAGTAATAAATTGAGCCCATTTCAATGGAAGGTCATCAAAGAAACCAACTCATAAACCAGGGTGGGAACCAATATGGAAATCCAAATGAGGAAGCCCGAGACATGGGGAATGCAGTTGATCAAACCATGAATGACTACCTCAAACCTGTGTGGACCAATGCCCCCTCATGAATGAGACACAATTCCCAAGGAGATTAAAATTACATCTTTAAACCCCATGTCCTAAACTACCTTCCCACATTCCATGGAATGGATTCTGAGATGCCCTACCTTCACATTAAGGAGTTCAATGACAATGTAGAAACCATGTGTCCCCCACATCAACTAGAATCATCTTTGATGAGGATATTTCCTTTTTCTTTAAAGGATCGAGCTAAAAATTGGATAAACAATTTAACACCATCATCTATCAACTCTTGGGACCAACTACAAAGAGAATTATACAAAAAATACTTTCCCCACCACAAAACAATTTCACTTAAAAAGAACATCCAAAATTTTTTGAAAAAGAGGGAGAGTCATTCTATGAAACGTGTAAGAGATTCAAAGACACTCTAAACATGTTTCCTCACCATATTTTTTCTATTCCTAAAAAAGTAAGAATTTTATATGAAGGGTTGGTTCTTGGGAACAAACAATTCATTGACATTATGTGTAATGGAACTTCCAAAAACGAATCCCCAAATGATGCTTACAAGTATCTAGAAAGCCTAGTTGAACAAAATCAAACATGGGGAACATCACCTTACTAGGAGAGTCCACCCAAATATGGTGGAATTAACACACTTAGGGAGGAGTAAATACCTAGGGAAAAACTTGTTGCACTCACTATGAAGGTCAAGGAGATCGATCTTTGGAAAGTCCATTAAATTAAATCTATCGACCCTGTTTTCACAATTTGTGAAAAACATGTCCACAAGAATGACTACTGCCCAACCATCCCTTCCATTAAAGATGTTATTCTAGGAGGACCACCAGCGGAGGTCAGGGCTCTAAAAATTCAAAAGAACCAATACCAAAACACATTCAACCCAATGTATAATGACCTCCCAGGATTCCACTGGAAAGATAACCAAAAACCAAGCCAACCACAAGGACCAAACTCCTACCCTGTACAAAATTTGCAAAACCATAACCAATTCTAACCACAACCTATCCAATACTAACATCCTCCAATCCAATACCAACAACCAACCCAAACAAATAAAGTATCCTCATGGGGAAAACTAACCAACACAATCCCCCACTCAATCTGTCATTCTTCCAATCCTTGAAAAATTGTGTAAACAAATAGACAAAATGAACTCAAAATTATCTTCCCTTAAACAAGAACTTCTGACCATAAAAAATGGAAAGGGACCCATTCCTACTCAAGCAGTACCATCCTCAAATTTAAGGGGAGAGTCAAGTTTCACTCAAACAACTCATGAACAACTAAAGGATATGAATGTTTTACGAAGTGGGAAATCAATTGAGAAACCGGAACAAATAAGTCAGAAACCATGTGATGATTCAAACTCTAATGAAAAATAAAATGAACCACATGATAAAACTAAGGAAACTGATAACAATGTGAAAGAAACAACCCTTCAACAAACAAACCCACAACCTGCACCATTTCCTCAACACGTGAGGGGGAAAACCAAGCCTGAATTGAATGAAACATTGAGGGAAATATTCTCACAAGTCAAGTTGAACATTCCACTCCTCGATGCTATTCAAACCATTCATGTATACTCAAAATAACTTAGGGACCTCTGCATATTTAAAAGTAAATTCTCACATAATAACCAAGCCCTTCTAGTAGATAATGTTAGCACAACAATCCAAGAAACCCTTCCACCAAAGATGAAACACCCATGATGTCCTTAAATAAATGTTGAACTAGGAGAGAACAAATTTTTCAAAGCCTTGTGTGACCTAGGTTCCTATGTCAATCTAAATCTCTATGTTGTGTACTTCTAGTAAGGAATAGAAGAGTAACAACCCACATATGTCACACTTCAAATTGATGTTCGCAACATTAGTGTTTTAAAGGGGGTTTTATAGGATGTTCCAATAAAAGTAGAAGGCCTCATCTACCCTGCTAAATTCAATTTCCTTGAAAAAAATCCTAAATTATGCAACAAGGAACAAACCCTAATCATCCTTTGTCATCCCTTCCCTCCAACAATCAACTTTGTTATCCGAGTCCGATATAGGAACATGACCATCACCTTTGGAAACATGAATCTATACTTGAACATCTATAATTAAATCTCACAAATAGGGTATGATGAGGAAATTCATGAAGTAAACATGATAGGAAGCATTGATAATGAATCTATAGAAAATCAAGAAATATTTGAGGAATTTTTAAGTAAGGATGAGATTAATTTATTTTGTTCACATGCATGAAGTTTATCTCCTTTTCTAGAATCACTTTCAGATTTATCCTATGATGAAATATTAAGACCAACAATTTTTGAAATATTATATGAAACCAAACTCATGGAGACCACTCCAAATTCATTCCCTAAATCTGATCAAGCCAATATAGTAGCTGAAACATCTACATGTGGGGAATCAATCCAATCTAAAACTCAAAAAAATTGATCTTGACCCAATGTCCCAATATTCTGCAGACATATTGAACCAACCTGATCTTGAATTGAAAGAACATCCTTATACACTTATTTATGCCCATCTAGGAGAAAATGGAACACATAATATTGTAATTTTTTCTTTTCTTCAATCCAATCATGATATGATACTTCTAGAAGTCCTTAGGAAAAACAACAAATCCATTGGATAGAACCTGTCTAATATTCCTGGGATTATCCCACTTATCGAGACTCATAGGATTGTGCTGGAATCTTATTCAAAGACAAGTCATCAACCTCAATGGAGAATCAATCCTAATCTCATGGAATTAGTGGGAAAATAACATCTAAAATTGTTAAAATATGATATAATATATCCCATATCTAAGAGTGAGTGGGTTATCCCAATCTAAGTGGTTCTAAAAGAAGATGGAATCACAGTGATAACCAAAAGGGATGGAGAGATTCTTCCAACAAGGGTGAGTACTGGATGGAGAGTTTGCATTGACTATAGGAATCTAAAATCATTTACTAAGAAGGACCATTTCCCCTAAACATTCATTGACTATGTCCTTGAGAGAGTTTCAGGTCACACCTTATATTATTTCTTCTCTTGGTAATCAGGGTATAATGAAATTGAGGTCCTCTAAAGGATCAAGGGAAGACTACATTCACATGTACATTTGATACCTTTGCATTCAAATGCATGCCATTTTGGTTATGGAATGCCCCAACAATATTCATGTGGTGCATGATGGGGAGAATCTCAGACATTGTAGGGTATTTTCTAGAGGTCTTCATGGATGAAATATCTATGTTTGGGAATATATTTGATGGATTCTTGAGGATTTTTGAGAGAGTCTTGTCAAGATGTGATGAAAATAATCTAGTCCTAAATAGGGAAAAATCCCATTTATGGTTAATGAGGGACTAGTCCTTGGCAATCTATTCTCGAACAGGGGGGTTGAAGTTGATATAGCCAATGATGACATAAATATTCACCTTCAATCTCCCAAAACTATCAAGGAAGTGAGGTGTTTCTTAAGAAATTATTGTTCCTATATAAGGTTCATTAGGAATTTCAGCTCTATTTCTCAACCACTTTCTGCTCTATTGGTGAAAGATGCTCTATTTTTATGGAAAGAAATATATGAGGAATCATTATATACACTCAAGTCAGATCTTATCTCTCCACCTATAATGGAGTCCCCAAATTGGAAACATCCTTTTGAGATCATGTGTGATGTGACTGACTTCATTGTAGGAGCTGTCTTAGGACAATGGTGTGAGAAAAATTCACGTGTCACTGCTTATACAAGAAAAGTTTTAAATGATGCACAAATCAACAACACAACCACTAAGAAGGAGTTAATTTTTGTTGTTTTTTCTTTATAAATGTTTAGGTCCTACCTATTAAGATCCCCCATCACTGAGTTCACTGATCATTATGCACTAAAATACCTCTTTCAAAAACAAGATGCTAAGGCTAGACTGATTAGGTGGGACATTCTATTACAAGAAATTGACCTTACAATCAATGATAAAAAGGGTGTTGAAAATTTTATAGCTGATCATATCTCTTTGATGGAATTCAAAGTCAACTCAAATCACCTTTCTATGCCTAATTAATTTCCTGATGAGCACCTCTATTCAGGGAGTGATTGCCCATGGTATGCCGACATAGCCAACTTCATAGTTATAGAAGTAATTCCAAAATTCATAGGGACTCAATCTCGATGGAAATTTCTTTCTGATGTCAATAAATATGTGTTTTATGATCAATACCTCTATAAGTTATTTCATTTCCAATTCATTAGATGTTGTGTCCCAAAATCTGAAAAAGAGTCTATCCTTAAATTCTATCATAGCGAGGCATGTGGGGGTCACTTTTCCTCAAAGAAAACATCTCATAAGATTATTTAGTGTGGTCTCTTCGATTCCACCTTCTCAAGGGACTCCTACACATTTTTTCAAATTAGTCTCAAGTGTCAACAAGTAGTGTCCATCACAAAAAAGAATCAAATGCCACTAACCCACATCACAGTGGTTGAAATATTTGATTACTGGGTAATCAATTTCATGGGTCCCTTCCCAAACTCTAGGGGATATTTATACATCCTTTTAGCTGTCGATTATGTCTCTAAATGGGTGTAGGCCAATCCTACATAATCCAATGATCATCAAACTGTGATTAAATTTCTCAAGGAGAACATCCTCTCTAGATTTGGAATTCCTAGGGATATCATTAGTGATCGTGGAACTCATTTTTTCAATCATCCATTCTCACCACTCATTAAAAAATATGGAATTTCTTGAAAAGTGTCCACTACTTACCACCCACAAATGAATGGTCAATATGGGTTATCCAATCTATAAATAAAACAAATTCTTGAGAAAACGGTTAATCCATCAATGAAATATTGGTCGAGCAAACTCCTAGATGCTATTTGGGTCTATCGAACTCCATATAAAACCATTTTAGTAATGTCCCTATATAGGTTGGTTTACGGTAAAGAATTCCATTTTTCAGTGGGTATTGAACTTAAGGCCTTTTAGAAAATTAAGAAAATGAATTATGACCTCTCATTGGCCAAAAAAAAGGAAATTATATCTCCATGAACTTGAGGAACATAGAATGGAGGATTATGTACATTCAAGGATCAATAAATCTAAATTACAAGCCTACCAATCTCATAATCGTAAAAGCAATGACATTGTTCCAGGAAAAAAAATTATTTTGTATAGTTATAAACTTCATTTACACCCGATAAAGTTCAGGTCTAGATGGTCCGGTCCATACATAGTGCATAAGGTGTACCCCCATAGGGCTGTAGAAATTCAAGATCCCACTAATGGTAAACCATTTAAAGTTAATGGTCATAGAGTCAACACATTCATTTAACCATTCCAAAAAATTAATTTGATGAAAACTTGTGTGAACCAACCTTAGATGTGGAAAATACTTAAATAATTAAGGGTCTAAGTCGAGCTAGCGACATTAAACCAAAGTGTTGCATGGGAGGCAACCCGGGGTTTTCATCTTTGTGAATAATTTTTTTTAAATATGATTTATAATTTAATTTTATATTAGAAAAATACTAAACTCTGCATAATATAGAACCATATACTGTTGACCTATTCTTATATTATTAGTATGTATGGGTATTAAAGGGGAGTTCCATATTCATCTATGTCATGTGATGTGATCCTTGAGTAATACCTTGCCCAAAAATTTAAAAATAAGACAATGTATCATCAGTTTATTTTTGTGGGTTTGTAGATTAAAGTAAAAATAAATATATATATATATATAATAATTATATATATATATAAGGACACCCCCTAGGACATGGGGAAACCCCCATCACAATCGAAGAATCCACGGGGACTCAAACCTGGGACAGAAGGGAGACATGGGAGTGTGCTTACGACTGACCTCCGGGTTATAGTGCTTCCTTTTTCTATAATTTTTGTATATAAACATATATTTTACTTTTGTTATTTTTATTATTATATATATATATATAAATATATTTATATATTGATTTGTTTTTTTGTTTTTTTGTTTTTTTTTGTTTTTCCTTTATCCACTAAGGAATTCTGTGAGTGACATGGATATCAAAGGACTAAATTAGAGTATGATGAACTTCAACTTCAACCACCAGGTGACTTCATTCCAGGATACTCATTTTCAATTTCCTTTTTGAACTCCCATTTTATACCTCTAACCCCTTCTAAATTCTCTTTTCTTAAAACACTGGAGAAAGTGTTATTTTATGTTGTGGAGAGATGAAATAAAAATTAGATTTTGTTTAAAAAATTGATTTGGTGTGAAAGAAAATGATTTGAAAAAAATCTGTTTAAATGGAAGGAAAAAATAATTTAACTTTGAACATGAGAATACAAATTACAAACTTTGAAACTAAATATTAAATAATTTATATTTCCCTGATTCTAATTTTAATCCATGTATAATTTCATGGGCATAGATTTTGGAAAGTGTGGTTGTTTAATGTTAAATTTCATCATTTATATTTTCATCCAAATAGAAAAAAATGGATCGCAATGCATGTCCTTTAGATATTGGGGTATTACTTTGAGGTTATGGGGTCCCCAAATAAATAGCATTGGATTGGGGATCATTTTAGTTTTAGTATTAGTATTCAAAAAAAACAATAAATTTGAGAGTAGAGCAATGAAATCACCTAATGTGTGGCTTTCAGAACTTGGGGATCATGAATACATTGTTGTATAGACTAGAGTTAGTAATTTTACCTCTATTTGAGGTAATTTGACTTTTTTTGACTATGTTAATGTAACGCCCCAACCCTAGTTACCCAGAGTTGGTGCATTATTACATAACATTGGCATGATCACAAGAAATATCAAATCTCGAAAGACCAATTAGTTTAGTATCCTTGGAAACACTAGATATATTCATAATTATTACATTACATCATAATAATAAAAAATAAAACAACATAGTCTCCATATTCCACACTCATATCCCCACATAATATCCCTACAGGTCATTCATAAATTACTTCATCACATCTTGGGAAAAATAAAACATTGAAAGGGGTGAGCTCAGATTCCCAGTAAGGATAACAATATAGAAGAAACATTCATAAATAAAAATCAATATTTAAGGCAATGTATAACTAAAACAAAAGACTTTTAAACATAAAAATCAGCATAATATGAAAAAGATAAAATGAAATAATGTCATTTACTTATACATATGACTATTCCACTAATCGAATAATCACATGCAATTTCAATAACCACTTTCATAATGATGGAATGCAAAATGCCAGACAATCATAACCACATAGTCAAGGCCTCGTTCTAAGACTACAAATAAGATTTTGTCAAGGCCTTCTTCCAAGACACTAGTTTTTCTCATGAGTCCTACCGATGCATCGAGGAGCTATAGCAGGCTCCACCCGTCAATTATTAAGTCCAATGCATTCCTCATATGAACAGGTTTAAACATAACATAAACATTCATATTAAAACTAGCATACGAAATGTCAATACTTTCTCCATAAACCATGAATGGTATAGAAATAACACATCCACAGTCAAACATATCACAAAAACTTCAATATAATTTGGAAATTTTGTATCATAATAAATCAACTTCAAATAAGCTTAAAATCCATCAAAGGATGTTGACATGGATGAAATCAAAACTATTTGAGAGAAGTATTTTTTTTTGAAATAATTTAAAAGTCACATAATTATAAAATAAAACATTTACTTTGAAAATATTCTTATAAGCTTGTAAGGGAAGCTTTGATGATGTATAACGGAGTAAAATAGCCGCATCCGCCGTATAAGTTAAAAAAACTTTCTTACCTTAATTCTGTCGAAAAGGTTAAAAAGGACCTTGTTTGGAAAGCGAAAGAAAGATTCCATTATAAACTTCTTATAAAAAGTCAAAAAAGGGTATAAATGACATTAACCCATATTATGTAAAATATTAATAATTTTTTGAAATACATTTTTAAGAAACATGTATGTGGATGATAAAGATGTCCCAGTAGATAATTACGTATAAACAACCTCGAATAATGAAGAGATTATGAAATAAACCCTTACCTTGAAATTTTCCTTAGTAGATGGTATGTTAACCTCATGTATAATAGTTAAAACATTGTTATTAAATTATACAAGAACCATATAAATAATTATGATATCATATATGATCTTCTAATAATGCTTTGTTAATAATACTTTAGTATTATCGTCGTTTCGTGTGTTAACTTACTTGTTTTCTTTTATATGTTTTGTTACATAAGTCATGTTTGTTATGGATAGGTTGTATCTTATTCATATACAGAATGATATAAAGTTATTAAATATTATTTTTAATCATCAAATGAGAATTATAATTGCATGGATATGATGGGGAATGAATCTTAGCACGTTTGTGGAGACGGTAGCCCGTATGTACGCACGAGCGACAATATCATTCTTTTGATATTAAAATAATATATAATGGGATGGTATATCATATAGAAATAATAATTATCATGTTATATATATTATTTACATGAATTATACATCATTATTATATCCATATAACTAATAATATATTGAATAACAATTACACCACAACGTGGAGACGGTAGGTCGTACGTACGCACGTATGGTGACATGTCATTAAAGGGATGGATACAATAATGAATTTGTTTATTACATAATTATAATAACATCACAATATATATAATATACTGGAGTTATTATTTTAGAATGGAAATAACAATGAATTAATAAGTTTAAGAAGAAAGGAACTTTTAAAGAGGGTGGTGAAAACGTTACCTCTTCTTCGGGTTCTTTCTTTTGATTTGATCAAAAGGGATCCTTAGGATGGCTTTATGATCAAAATAAAGACTATAGGATAAATTGGGGGATGTTTAGAGAGTATTTGGGTAGAGGTTGTCCAAGCCAAATGGCTTTGAAGGAGATAATTAATGAGAAGGGGGAGTGCCCTTTTATAAGAGGGGTGAGGGGCTCTTTAGGAAAAACTTAATGTATTATTTTATAATAAATCCATATTCAGTTTCTAATGGATCCAAAGTATATAATTTAAATTTTAGGGTGGGGATAAGTCGAAAACAACTCAACCCATAGATTTTATACAGGTTTGGGTCACATTATTGACCTTATCTTTTATTTTTAACTCTTAGTTAATTTGTTTAATACTGACCATGTCACATTATATTTTTATATTATATAGTTAATAAACATACTATATACCTCCAAGAGACCCCCAATTAGTCCATTAAGGATACACCTATAATGATATAAGTCTCTTTTACGAACCTTAGATTTTTAGGAATTTAATATCAATTAATAATATAATATTTGTTTTAAAAACACTTTTATGTATATTTTGACACTATGGGGTATTTTGTTTTTGATATATTCATAGAAACATTATTAATACGAAACAAATTTATATAAATATTACTAATAAGTCATATTAACCTGTAAAATTATTGTAATTTATAAAGAGTCTAAAATCTCATTGATTTGGGTATTTATAATATCAATTATCTTAATCTTTCATTAATACGGTAATTACTGCATCATCATTGTGTCATAAATAAATTAACTTATTTAAGGTCTAAAAATTATAAATAAAATACCATTATGTAGGAAATTGTTTTATCTTTATAATTAATATTTATAGTCGAAATTTAAACATATATAACCATATTTAAAAATTGTTCTTCTAAATGATATATGCTTATGTATTTTTTGTATTTATTTTAACTTAATTAATATAAAGTGTCCTTATCACCAACAAGTGGCTCCATGGGGTCTCAAAATCGACCCAAAGATACCCATGGTCGGACATTATCAACCAATAAGTTTAGGACACGTTTTAGGGTTATTTATTATTATTATAATATTATTGTTTTACCCTTATTTACCGGATTTACCCTTTAACCATGGTAAATAAAATATTTACCGAAGTAATTATTCAAAATGTCTAAAAATGAAAGTTACCTATTTACACAATTTATAAATCCTGATTAAAAATATGGAATCCATTTTTCCAAATTCAAAATAAATATGTGGAAGAAATTAATTTAAAATTAATTCCCATCATTAAAACAAAAAACGTGTTTTTAGGAGATAATAACTATCAAAATTTTGACGCTTGTTTATGTCCGGTTTAATTGTAAAATTATTTCAAATGACCAATATTGTATTAAATGGTAAAAATATATTCTAAATATACTTTATAAACACTCAAATTCATAATTTATCACTGTTAATTATTTCTATTAAAAAAGTTGTTTTTAATTAAAATTTATTAATTTTCACTATTCATCAAAATTTAAAAGTTATCCGAAAAGTTCCAAAATTTTACCCTATGCTAATTTTGATATTCCAAATCCAAAAATGAAGTCAATTTTGAGAGATAAAATTTATAACATTTTAAAAAGTGGGTATTAATATTCATAACGACTACTTTGATTGGTCACAGTGTGTTAGAATCTCGAAGTTGCGTAAAACACATGCTACAGTATTATTCAAAGAGAAGCGTACCGTGGAAGCTTGGGGTGTTAAATTCTCCCCTCCTTCAAAAAATTCCATCCTCAAAATTTCTAGAATATTACTGCATAAAAAGACTTGGGTGGTTCTTCATCATATGTTTCTCGGGTTCTCACGTTGCCTCTTCCATCTTATGGTTTCTCCATAGAACTTTTACTAGACGTGTCGTCCAGTTTATCAGCACTTGTTCCATCATATCAAGAATCCTGAAGGGCTCTTCGCAATAAGAGATATCAAGTTCTAGTTATAATTCCTCATAGGTGAGTACATTCATTGGGTCAGGCATGTATTTTCTCAACAGTGATATGTGGAACACATCGTGAACTTTGGTGAGATTTCGCGGCATTTCCAAACAGTAAGCTACAGCCCCAATTCAATCTAGAATTTTGGAAGGTCCGATGTACTTGGGACTCAATTTACCTTTCATTCCAAAACGTATAACTCCATTCAATGGAGATACTTTCAAGAAAACATGATCTCCCACCTGAAATTTCAAATCCTTTCTTCGGTTGTCATCATAGCTCTTCTGCCTACTTTGAGCTTCCTTGATGTGGTTTTAGATTACCTTCACATTTTCCATCATTTCCTACACCAGTTATGGGCCTACAAGTTTTCTCTCACCAAAGTCATCCCAACAGGTTGGTGTGCGACATCTCTTTCTGTACAACGCTTCATATGGTGCCATCCAAATACTTGAATGGAAACTATTGTTATAGGAAAATTCTACCAGAGGAAAATATTGATCCCACATACCCTGAAAGTCAATTGAGAAAGATCTCAACATGTCTTCTAAGGATTTAATAGTTCATTTTTATTGTCCATCTGTTTGAGGATGGTAGGCAGTTCTCAAACAAAGTTCAGTATCCAAGGCCTTCTGAAGACTCTTCCAGAATCTTGAAGTAAAATAGGGATCACGATAAGAAACATTCGATAGGGGTACTCCATGAAGTCTCACAACTTCATTAATATATAGTCTTGCTAGACGTTCAAGTGGTAGATCTTCTCTTATAGCAAGAAAATATGCTTAATTGGTAAGATGATCAACAATGACCCATATTGCATCGGTCCTTATAGGAGTCTTTGGTAGTCCCATGACAAAGTCCATCATGATATTATACCATTTCCACTTAGGTATGGGAAGAGGTTGCAATACTCCTCCAGGCAGTTGCCTTCCAGCTTTAACTTGTTGAAAAACCATACATCCTGACACAAAATCGGAAATCTCCCTCTTCATGTTGTCCCACCAAAAATGTTCCTTCAAATCTCTATAAATTTTGGTGCTCCCAGGGTGTTTAGAGAAATTGGAACTATGAGGATCATCCAACAATTCTCTTTTTAGATCAGGTATATTGGGAACACAAAGTCTCTTCCCAAACTTCAAAATTACCTCATCATACACAAAGTCAATCAATTTCCCATCATTCACATCTTTAATCATCCTTTGTAACTCTTCATCACCGGTCTAAGAACTCTTTATCCATTCTAGTAATGATGGTTTTGAAACCATTTGAAAAATAATTGATGTTTCACCTTCCATGGTGATTCCCATATCCATCTTTACTAGATCCACGAAAATAGGATCCCTTTCCACTCTCATCATGATCAAAGCTCCATGATCTTTTCTACTCAAAGAATCTTCCACCTTATTTTCCTTCCCCAGGTGGTATTGTATCGTGAAATCATAATCCTTGAGTAGTTCAAGCCATCTCCTTTTCCTCATGTTGAGTTCTTTCTGTGAGAATATATAATTCAAACTCTTGTGATCAGTATCAATCACACATTTCTCACCATAGAGATAATGTCTCCATATCATCAAAGATACGATTACAGCAACTAACTCAAGATCGTGAGTAGGATAGTTATTCTCATGAATTATTAGTCGTCTTGATGCATAGGCAATAACCCTATCATTCTGCATAAGGACACAACCAAGTCCTTTCTTCTATGCATCACTATAAATAACGAACCCATCAATCCCTGATGGTAGATTCAATATAGGAGAATTGATTAATCTTCTCTTCAGTTATTCGAAACATTCTTCACACTCTTTTGTCCAAACAAATTTAACCCCTTTACGTGTGATCTTTGATAATGTGTTACCCAACCCGGAAAAAATTCTGGACGAAACATCGATAATAACCTACTAAACCAATAAAACTACGTACCTCGGTTATAATCGTCGGTGCAGGCCATTATTGGATTGCCTTGTTCTTAGAATGATCAACAGAGATTCCATCTTTAGAGAAAATATGGCCAATAAAAGAAATCTACTGAAACCAGAATTCACACTTGCTAAACTTCCCATATAATTCTTGTCTTCTCGGAGTCTTCATGATAATGCGCAAGTGATTTTTATGATCCTAATAGATTTTGGAGTATACCAATATATAATCATTAAATACCACCAAAAAATCATCGAGATATTCTGGGAAAACACTATTCATTAGATCCATGAATAGAGAGGGTTCATTAGTCGATCCAAAAGGCATTACTGTAAAATCGTAATTCCCGTACCTTGTTCGGAATACTGTCTTTGGAATGTGTTCCTTCATCACACACAAATTATGGTATCCAGATCAAAGGTAAATCTTTGAAAAGTATTGAGCTCCATGCAGTTGGTTAAATAAATCATCAATGCGAGGTAGGGGATACTTGTTCTTTATTGTTATAGCATTGATCCCCTATAGTCAATGCACAACCTCATTGATCCATCTTTCTTCTTAAAAAAAGGACAGTGGCACCCCATGGAGAAACAATAGGGCGAATAAATTCCTTATTACTCAATTCCTCTAGTTTTTTCATTAGTTCAAATAACTTCCCAATGGCCATTATATAAGGGGTCATCGATATAGGCCTTGATCTATGAATTAAATCAATGGAAATTTTAACTTCTCGTTCTGGGGGATGTCGAGGTAAATCTTCCAGAAACACATCTACATATTCTCTCACAATTGGTACATCTTCTATTTTAACATTACTTTCCTCACCCACAATCATTTCATTCTCTTCCTCCACAATAATTTAATTTAATTGAGCTATTGGGGGTGGATCTAGATAAGAATTAGGTGGTGACGATTCTTATCTAAAGATAAGGTGTTCCTTATCATCATCATAAAAAATCGTATCCTCCTTCTTCTTACAATAAATCATTGCATAATGGTCTAAAAGACAATCCATACTGAGGATTATATCAAACTCAATCATAGGTATGACAATGAGATCAACGGATAAATTACATATGTGTGTTCTAATGGGGACTGATTCACAAAACATTGTTGCAATGATACTTCCCTTAGGGGTTTTGACTGACAGCTCTCTTGTTAAATCAAATTGGAAATATCTAATTTTCTTAGCAAACTGGGAATATATGAAACAATGCGATGATCCAGAATCAAATAATGAATTTTCTAAACTAGAGGAAACTATTAAATTACCTGAAACCACGTCTTTCAAAGCTTCAACCTCAGCAGTAGTGATAGCATAATCTTGGACTTGATCCCTTGGCCTTTTTTAGACATGTTCTCTTGACCCTTAAGACGTTCATTTGCATAATTTCCCATATCTCTACAATTATATCATTCCACGTTGACAGAAACTCTCTTTCCCTTGCAATCACGAGCTTGGTGGCCTTTTTCACCACACTTGTAATAGACTCCCAATCCTTTTAGGCAAGTACCGGGGTGTTTCTTCCAACATTTACTGCAGGATGGATTTTCAACTTTTCCCATATTCCCATTATTTCCATTTCCAGATTGATCAGCAGATCTCTTCTTCTCTTGCATTTCTTTAAAGTCATAAGACTTAGAGAATTACTTTTCTGTCTTGATAGCACACGTGTCAATATCTTCGTACGACGAGAAGGTTTGTGAGACTAATGCTCGATGGAGAAATATTTTTAACCCATCAAAGAAATTATCAATCTTACTTATTGGGTTACGTATATAATCTGCATCATACCTCACTAACCTTGTAACATTAGCCTCATAATTTGCGACATTCTCATCCTCTTTCTTCCTCAGACCCAGAAATTGCCATTCCATATTTGCTCGATGGTCTCGAGGAAAGTATTTTTCTAAGAACAGCTCTTTGAACTCCCTCCATTCCATATCTGATACTTCATAATTTTCCTTCGTGTTTTTTATCAACAACCACCATTGATCAGCATCACCAGTGAGGCGATAAACTGCCATGAAAACTTTTTCCCTTTCACTACTACCCAAGACATGGAATATTTTCTCTAAAGAATTTATCCATTTCTCATCTACTTTGGGACTTGTACTCCAATTGAATTTTGGTGGTTTTTTCCTCATGAAGTGATCTAACATTGATCCTCCACGCTACGGATCAGGGTTCTCCATATGAGTAAGGTTATTATTCATAACCTGAGTGAGTTGTCACAGTATGGTTATTAGCTGTTCAGCACCAGTTGCATCACTAGCTCCACTATAATTATCTTGAGGAGGGGGAAATCCCTAAATGGAGTGCGTGCATTGATATGGTTTCCATTCCTTCCATTATGCTCCATTTCTAAACAATGTGAAAAACTAGATTAGTTTATGAATAGAAATACATAATTCAAAACTTGCAAAAAACTTAACATAGATTCAACAGTTTATGGATATAATCCATAATCATAAAAATGTTTTCTTTGAGGAAGTGTATACTCATAAACCCTTCATAATGGTTTGTAAAGAAAATGAGAATATACTTAAGCATATCCCCCGGGAGTGTCGTAACCAAGAGTGCAGCAAGACCCATTTTCATGCACCAGTTCCCGTTTGAGTCTAGCTCAAAGCGGTGTTTTCGGGTTTTACCCCTAGGTACATCTATGCTAGAGCCTCCTCTACCTGCTCGTATCCATACATGTTTGTATTGCTCGGAAAACTCACAAAATCTCTACAATACCAAAATTCTAGGAAGTTCTTCTATATTAATCCTAAAAGTTCATCTTAGGGTTATGTGCACTAATCAGAGTTTATCTAAATCTATCTTCCAAGGTTTGTACTAAACTTCCTCTAATACCAACTGTAACTCCCCGACCCCAGTTACCCAGAGTCGGTTCATTATTAAATAACATTGGCACGATCACAAGAAAGATCAAATCTCGAAAGACCAATTAGTTTAGTATCCTTGGAAACACTAGATATATTCATAAGTCTTACATTACATCATAAAAATGAAAACTACCACAACATAGTCTCTATAGTCCACACTCATATCCCCACATAATATCCCTGTAGGTCATTCATAAATTACATCTTCACATCATGGAAAAAATAAAACATTGAAAGGGTTGAGCTCAGATTCCCACTAAGGATAACAATATAACAGAAACATTCATAAATAAGAATAAAAATTTAAGGAAATGTATAACTAAAACAAAAGACTTTTAAACATGAACTTCATTATAATATGGAAAATATAAAATGAAATAACGCCATTTACTTATTCACATGAATATTCCACTAATTGAATAATCACATGCAATTTCAATAACCACTTTCATAATGATGGAATGCATAATGCCAGACTATTATAACCACGTAGTCAAGGCCTCCTTCCAAGACTACAAATAAGATTTTGTCAAGGCCTCGTTCCAAGACACTAGTTTGTCTCATAAGACCTACCGATGCATCGAGGAGCTATAGCGGGCTCCACCTATCACTTATTAAGTCCAATGCATTTCTCATATGAACAGGTTTAAATATAACATAAAAATTTGTATTAAAACTAGCATACGAAATGTCAATACATTCTCCATAAACCATGAATGGTATAAAAATAACACATCCATAGTCAAACATATCACAAAAAATTCAATATAATTTGGAAGTTTTGTATCATAATAAATCAACTTCAAATAAGCATAAAATCCATCAAAGTATGTTGACACAGATGAAATCAAAACTATTTGAGAGAAATATCACTTTTTTAAAATCATTTAATAGTAGCATAATTATAAAATAAAACCATTAAATTGAAAATATTCTTATAATCCTTTAAGGGAATCTTTGACAATTTATAATGGTGTAAAATATCTGCATCCTCCGTATAATTTAAAAACCATTCTTACCTTAAATCTATCGAAATGGTTAAAAAGGAACTTGATTGGGAAAAGACGGAAAGATTCCTTTATAAACTTCTTATAAAAATTCAAAAAAGGGTATAAATGAATTTAACCCATATTCTATAAAATATTAAGAATTTTTTGAAATATATTTTTAAGAAACATGGATGTGGATGATAAAGAGGTTCTAGTAGATAATTACTTATAAACAACCTCGAATAATGAAGAGATTGTGAAATAAACCCTTGAACATTTCATTAGTCGATGGTTTGTTAACCTCCTTTATAATAGTTAAAAAATTGTTATTAAATCATAAAAGAACCATAAACATAATTATGATATCATATATGATCTTCTAGTAATGCTTTGTTAATAATACTTTAGTATTATCGTCATTTCGGGTGTTAACTTACTCGTTTTCTTTTATATGTTTTGTTACATAAGTCGTGATTTTTATGGATAGGTTGTATATTATTCATCTCCATAATGATATAAAGTTATTAAATATTATTTTTAATCATCAAATGATAATTATAATTTCATGGATACGATGGGGAATGAATCTCATCACGTTCGTGGAGACGGTAGTCCGTACGTACGCACGAGCGAAAATATCATTTTTTGATATTAAAATAATATATAATTGGATGGTATATCATATAGAACGAATCATTATCATGTTATATTTATTATTTACATGAATTATACATCATTAATATACCCATCTAAATAATAATATATTGAATAACAATTACACCACAACGTGGAGACGGAAGGCTGTACGTACGCACGTATTGTGACATGTCATTCAAGGGATGGATAGAATAATGAATTTGTTTATTACATAATTATAATAACATCACAGTATATATAAGATACTGAAATTATTATTTTAGGATGTAAATAACAAGGAAAGAAGATGTTTAAGAAGAAAGGAACTTTTAAAGAGGGTGGTGAAGACGTTACGTCTTCTTCGGGTTCTTCCTTTTGATTTGATCAAAAGGGCTCCTTAGGGTAGATTTGTGATCAAACTAAATCCTATAGGATGATGTGAGGGAATTTTATAGAGTATTTGGGTAGAGGTTGGCTGATACAAATGGATTTTATATTATGAATTAATGAGAAGGGGGAGTTCCCTTTTATAAGAGGGGTGAGGGGCTCTTTACAAAAAACATAAATTATTATTTTATAATAAATCCATATTCAGTTTCTAATGGCTAAGAAGTATATTATTTAAAGTTTAAGGTTGGGATAGGTCTAAAACAACTCAACCAATATATTTTAGACAGGTCTAGGTCACATTATTAACCTTATCTTTTATTTTTAACTCTTAGTTAATCAGTTTGATACTTACCATGTCACTTTTTATTTTTATATTATATAGTTAATAAACATACTATATACCTACAATAAACCCCCAATTGGTCTATTACTGATACACCTATCATTATATAAGTCTCTTGTCCGAGCCTTATATTTTTTGGAATTGAATATCAATAAATAATATAATATTTGTTTTAAAAACCCTTTTATGTCAATTTTGACACTATTGGGTATTTTGTTTTTGATAAATTTATAACAGCATTATTACTTCGAAAAAAATTTATAAAAATAATCCTAATATGTCATATTAACATAGAATATTATTTTAATTTATAAAAAGTATCAAATTACATTTATCTAGGTATTTATAATAACAATTATCTTAATCTTTCATTAATACTGTAATTACTACATCATCATTGTGTCATGAATAAATTAAATTATTTATTATATAAAAATTATAAATAAAATACCATTATGTAGGAAATATTTTTATCTTTCTAAGTAATATTTATAGTCGAAATTTCAACATATATAACCCTATGTAAAAAAATTTTTTTCTAAAAGATATATGCTTATGTCTTTTTTGTATTTATTTTAACTAAATTAATATAAAGTGTCCTTATCACCAGAAAGTGGCTCCATGGTCCTATAATAAACCCAAAGATTCCCATGGTCAGAAATGTATCAACCAATTAGGTTAGGACATGTTTTAGGGTAATTTATTATTATTATAGTATTATTTGTTTACCCTTATTTACCGGATCTACCCTTTAACCATGGTAAATAAAATATTTACCGAAATAATTATTCAAAATGTCTAAAAATGAATGTTATCTATTTACACAATTTGGAAATCCTGATTCCAAATATGGAATCCATTTTTCCAAATTCAAAACATAGAAGTGGCAGAAATTTATTTAAAATTAATTCCTGTCGTGAAAATAAAAAGAATGTTTTCAAGAGATAATAACTATCAAAAGTTTGACGCTTGTTTATGTCTGGTCTAGTTGTGAAATTATGTCCAATGACCAAAATCATATTAAATGGTAAAATATATTCTATATATACTTTAAAACCACTAAAATTCATAATTTATCACTGTTAATTATTTCGATTAAAAAAGTTTTTTTAATTAAAATTTAGTAATTTTCACTATTCATCAAAATATAAAACTTATCCGAAAAGTTCCAAAAATTTCACCCTAGGATAATTTTGATATTAAAAATCCAAAAATAAAGTCCATTTTTAGAGATAAAATTTATAAAATTTCAAAAAGTGGATATTACTATTCATAACGGCTACTTTGATTGGTCCTAGCGTGTTAGAATCTCGTAGTTGCGTAAAACACATGCTATTGTATTATTCAAAGATAATTGTACCGTGGAAGCTTGGGGTGTTATTGTTAACTCGAGATGATGCCCAAGTATGTGGGATTCACTTGGTTCCCTATGTTCTTAGATCCTAGGAGTCATCGGCAAAGTCTCACTACATGGGTTGACTATTTTGAGTCCAATTTCAAGTAACATGGAAATATTGAAAAAAAATTGAATACTCATCTTACTATTGAAATGTGATTCCACCTAGCGCTTCCATAATTTCCCCCTTGAATAAATATTAACCTCCATGTCTATTGTGATACACAACACATACTCATACTTAATTTGTATTGGATAAAATGTGGCGATGAATTTGAACAAAAGAATGGACTTGGGATTGGGATTTTCTTATGAAACTATCTTGAATTAAAAGAATATTATGGGTTTAATATTTGTTTTGGTATATGTGTTTTTGGTTATCGTTGTGTATTAAAATGTTTTTGGAAAAGGGAATTCGAATTTCATATTTTTGAGATACATTTTTCTGAGGACTAGAAAAACTCAAGTTGGGGGTGTGATTAGCCACTTAATGAGACTAATATTCATTGTTAATATATATAATATTCCGGTGCTATATTATTCATAAACTCCATTTTAGAACATTTTACACTTTGAACATTATTTCATATTATAATTGTAATTCCTACTTAAAATTCACTAATACATGCTACATTTATTAAAACTCATTTAAAGTACCCAAAATGGCCATGATTTTATTTTCGTGTTTTATTTTTAGGTCTCTCATGCAACAAGGAACAATTAATACTTTTTATGTATTTTAATATTCACATTGTAAGACCACCAAAATGGGCTTTCATGGAAACACATTATGGGAAAAATAAACTGGACAATAGCCCAATAAAGAAACTATAGGGGCCAGAATCAAGCCCAATGATTCTCAAAATTTAACTGAATATAAGGGAAATCATGGGGAACATATAATTAAACAATGGAAAAGTCTAATTTGGATGTTTGAATGGAGTTCCTGGTGGACCATGTTGAAGATAAATTTCTGGGACAGATTCTGTGGCCCAGAAGAACATCCCACCATTTTACACATATCACGTAATACATAAAATATTTTGGGATAAAACCTTACAGACCAATATGGGACATCCGGGGATCCATTTTTGTCTTCTATGGCCCCCTCCAATCAGGAAATCTTGGTGCCTCTGTTCAGTGGATGAAGTCGGGCTGGAAATTTGGGTCAAGGGTGGAAAAGTATCATCTCCCTTACTTTCCACCACCCCATGTCTACCACCATTAATTGAGGAGACTTGGAAATATTGGGGCTCGACCCAAGGTTGTCAAAATTCCTATTTAATGTAGTGTTTTTATAGGATTAAGGGATATTGTATGCTTTCTTTCATTGTAATGTTATGCTTCCACTTTTCCTTTGTAATGTTCTTCCTCAATTGTAAGTTGTTTTAATTCATCTTAGTTTCTTAATAAAAGTTCTCCATTTCCTATAATTTTATTTTTCTCCATCTCACATTGATAACATTTCCTCAAGGTGTGAATTTATTCACACCAAACCTTGTGAAATTATTCACACAATGATGGAGTGATCATTTTCTTTTTATTGTTTTCATTCTTCTTAAATTCCTCCCTCATGAGTCTACTTCCTACTTCCATTGAAACCTTAGAATCAATGGTGGTCCAACCCACGTATGGGTTGATCCAAGGGAGTAGCAAGGGGATGGATTGAATTTTATTTATCACCCAATTAATTTCTAATCACTTCTTTTAATTGTGATTTTTATATGATGATCTTAGAACTTCTTTGCCCTTGTTGAATTTTAAGGCCACATACTTCAAGTGCTAATACGAACCATTACATTGGAGTGCTCATAAATTTGTTCATCCAAGTGTATAGGTGATTTGTATTATGGTGTGTTGGTATTAAATGAGTAAGTGATGAAGTTGTTTGATCTTCTTGAATAAACACATCTCGAATATAAGAAGTTGAAACTGATAAAAAAGGAATTTCATCCAATCCACCCCCAAGTGATAACCTATGATCAACTAATTATTTCAAATTGAATTAACTTAAGTATTTTAGTTCTATCTTAAAACCCATAAAAAATAAACACAAATTTGGAAACTTCATAGCCAAAACAATCCATAGAACGTACATGTCTATAGGTTTCTTCTTGGATCTTTGAGGTTTTGACAATCCAAGCTACACTTCAAGTAACCGCTTAACTCTAAAAACTAGGGTAAATTTGGGAGAAAACTAATTTTGGAACTATTTCCAGGGACCCAAGTAATTGATCTTAAACACCAATTCTATTCTCCCCCATTTCTTTTATTCTCATGCAAATTATCTCATCTTTTCTCTTTCTCATTTTTTTCTTTTGGCGCATGTCTACCAACACTCATGACCAATCAAACTGTCTTGTTAGGGTGGATAGTCCTCAGGTTGGGGAGTAAATTACAACAAGGGAACTCTTTACATTATGCCCTAATCTTCCTAATACTCCAGATTCGAAAATTGAGCCCATTTCAGTGGAAGGTATTCAAAGAAACCAACTCATAAACCCAGGAGGGAACCAAAATAGAAATCCAAATGTGGCAGCCCCAAAAATGGGGAATGCAATTGATCAAACCTTGAATGACTACCTCACACCTGCGTAGACCAATTCCACCTCATGAATTAGACACAATTACCTAAGAGATTCAAATTAACTATTTAAATCCCATGTCCTAAAGTACCTTTCGACATTCCTTGTAATGGAGTCTGAGATTCCTACCTTCACATTAAAGAGTTCAATGACATTGTAGAAACCTTGTGTCCCCCACATCCACTAGAACATGATAAGATAAGGATATTTACTTTTTATTTAAAGGATAAAGCTAAAAATTGGATAAAAAATTTAATACCATCATCCATCAACTCTTGGGACCAACTACAAAGGGAATTCTACAAAAAAATACTTTCCCCACCACAAAACAATTACACTTAAAAAGAGGATCCAAAACATATTTTAAAAAAGAGGGATAGTCATTCTATGAAACAAGGGAGAGGTTCAAAGAAACTCTAAACAAGGTTCCATGCCATGGTTTTTCTATTCTTGAACAAGTGAGAATTTTCTATGAAGGGTTGGTTATGGGGAACAAACAATTCATTGACATGATTTGTAATGGAACATTCAAAATCAAATCCCCAAATGATGGTTACGAGTATCTAGAAAGCCTTGTTGAAAAAAATAAAACATGGGGAACATCACCTTACTAAGAGAAGACACCTAAATCTAGTGGAATTTACGCACCTAGGGAGGAGGAAATACATAGGGATAAACTTGTTGCATTCACTAGGATGTTATTGGAGATAGATCTTAGGAAGGTCTATGAAATTCAAACGATTGACCCTGTTTGCACAATTTGTGTAAAACATGACCACAAGAATGAAAACTGCCCAACCATCCCTTAAATTAAACATGTTCTTCTAGGAGGACCACTAGAGATGGTCAATTCTCTAATCTTTCAAAATCCTCAATACCAAAACACATTCAACCCAAGGTATAATGACCACCAGGCTTCCGCTAGAAATATAACCAACGACCGAGCCAACCACAAAGACCAAACTCCTATCCTACAAAAAATTTCCAAAACCATAAAAAATTATAACCATAATTAGTCCAATACCAACATCCTCTTGTCCAATACCAACAACCCATCTTACAACCAAAGTATCGTCCTAGGATAAACCAACCCACACAAGCCCCCACTCAATCTATCCCTCTTCCAATCCTTGTACAGTTGTGTAATCAAATGGAAAAATGAAATCAAAATTATCATCCTTTAAATAAGAACTTCAAACAATCTAAACTGGAAAGTCACCCATGCCTAATCAGGTAGTATTATCCTAAAATTTAAAGGGAGAGTCAAGTTGCACTCAAACAACTCATGAACAACTAAAGGCTGTAAAAGTTTTAAAAGTGGGAAATCAATTGAGAAACCTGAAAACATATGTCAGAAACCATGTGATGCTTCAAACTCTAATGAAAATTAAAATGAACCACATGATCAAACTAAGGAAACTGGTAACAGTGTGAATGAAACAACCCTTCAACAAACAAACCTAAAACCTACACCATTTCCTCAATGTGTGAGGGGGAAAACCAAGCCTGAATTGAATGAAACATTGAGGGAAATATTCTCACAAGTCAAGTTTAACATTCTACTCCTCGATGTTATTCAAACCATTCCTACAAACTCAAAATACCTTAGGGACCTATGCACATTTAAAAGGAAATTCTCACATAAGAACCATGTCCTTCTAGTAGCAAATGTTATCACAATAATCCAAGGAACCCTTCCACCAAAGATGAAAGAACCAAGATTTCCTTACATCAATGTTGAACTAGGAGAGAACAAAGTTGTCAAAGCCTTGTGTAACCAAGGTTACTCTGTCAATATCATTCATAATGGTCTGTACTGCCAGTTAGGCCTGGAAGAGCTCCAACCCACATCTAACACACTTCAACTTTTTGATCGTTTCATTAGTGTTTTAAAGGAACAATCCTAAATTCGGAAACAAGGAACAAACCCCAATCATCCTTGGTCGTCCCTTCCCTACAACAATCAACTTTTTTATCTGAGTCCGAAATGGGAACAAGACCATAAACATTGGAAACATGAATCCATAATTGTACATATATAATGAAAGCTCACAAATAGGGGATGGTGATGAAATTCATGAAGTAAACATGATAGGAAGTGTAGATAATGAATACATAGAACATCAAGAAACATTTGAGGAATGTTTAAGTTAGGATGAGATTAATTTCCATTGATCACAAGAAGGAATTTTATCTCATTGGCTATAATCACTTTCAGATTACTCCTATGATGAAATCTTAAGACAAAAAATTAGTGAAATATTTTAGGAAACCACATTCCTGGAGACCACTCTAAGTTCCTTACCTAAATCTAATCAAGCTAATCTAGTATCTCAATCTTCTACACGTGGGGAATCAATCCTATATAAAACACAAAAAAGAAAAGAAATTTATCTTGAGCCAGTGTCCCAATATTCTGCTGAAATTTTTAACCAACCTGAACATGAATTGAAATAAATTTCTTCTGCACTTAATTATGACTTCCTATGAGAAAATGGAACACATCCTACTATCATTTCTTATTCTATTCAAGCCAATCATGAGAGGATTCCTCTATATGTCCTTAGGAAACACAAGAAATCCATTGGATGGAACCTGTCTGATATTCCTGGGATTATCCCACTTATCGGGACTTATAGGATTGTTCTGGAATCTGATTCAAATCCATGTCATCAACCTCAATGGAGACTGAATCCTAATCTCATGGAAATAGTGATAAAATAACTTCTGAAATTGTAAAAATATAGTATCATATATCCCATAGTTGAGAGTGAGTGGGTCATCCCAAACCATGTTTTTCCAAAAAAAAAGCTAGAATCACAGTGATAACCAATAAGGATGGAGAGATTCTTCCAACAAGGGTGAGTAGTGGCTGGAGAGTCTACATCGACTATAGGAAGATAAAATCAAAAAACCAAGAAGGGCCATTTCCCCATACCATTCATTGACCAAGTCATTGAGAGAGTCACAGGTCACACCTTATACTATTTCTTAGATGGGTACTTAGGGTATATTCAAATCGAGGTCTCCCTAGAGGATCAAGGGAAGTCTAAATTCACATGTCCATTTGACACCCTTACTTTCAAATGTATCCCCAAACATAGAGAAGTTATCCCTGAACAAGACATTTTAGGTATGTATAAGGATTATGGAGAGTGTCTTGTCAAGATGTGATGAAAAGAATCTAGTCATAAACTATGAAAAATTCCATTTCATGGTTATAGAGAGACTAGTCCTTGGACATCTAGCCTTGAGTATGAGGATTGAAGTTGATAAAGCCAAGGTTGACATCATTCATCACCTTCCATCACCCAAAATTGTCAAGGAAGTGTGGTCTTTCTTAGGAAATGCTAGTTCCTATAGAAGGTTCATTAGGAATTTCATATCTATTTTTCGACTAGTTTCCGCTCTATGGGTGAAAGATGCTCCATTTTTTTAAGGAAATAAAGCTATGAGGAATCATTCTCTACACTCAAGTTATATATTATCTCTCCACCTATCATGGAGTCTCCAAATTAGAAACTTCCTTTTGAGATCATGTGTGATGTGAGTGACTTCACTGTAGGAGTAGTCTTAGGACAATAGTGTGAGAAAAAATCCATGTGTCGTTGCATATGCAAGAAACTCATTAAATGATTCCAAACTCAACTACACCACCACTGAGAAGGTGTTAATTTCTGTTGTGTTTTCCATAGAAAAGTTTAGGTCCTAACTCTTAGGATCCCACATCATTGTGTTCACTGACCATTCTTCACTAAAATACCTCTTCCAAAAACAAGATGCTAAGGCTAGACTGATTAGGTGGGTCCTTATATTATAATAATTTGACCTCACAATCAAGGATAAAAAGGGTGTTGAAAATTTTGTAGATGATCATCTTTCTTGGATGGAATTAAAATACAACTCAAATCACCTTTCTATGTCTGATTCATTTCCTGATGAGCATCTCTCTTTAGTGAGTGATTGCACATGGTATGCCGACATAGAAAACTTCTTAGTTATAGGAGTCATTACAAAATTTTTATGGACTCAAGCTCTAAGTAAATTCATTTCTGATGTCAAGAACAATATGTTTGATGATCCACACCTCTATATGTTTTGTCCTCACCTAGTCATTAAGAGGTGTGTCCAAGAATCTGAATAAGAGTCCATCTTTAAATTCTATCATAGTGAGGCAAGTGGGGGTCACTTTTCCTCTATGAAAACATCTGCTATTATTATTAACTGTGGTCTCTTCTGTTCCACCCTCTCAAGGGGCTCCTACACATTTTTTCAAAGCTGTCTTAAGTGTCAACAAGTAGGGTCTATCACAAAAAGGAATAAAATTCCACTCACTCCCATCTTAGTGGTTGAAATATTTGATTTTTGGGGAATCAATTTAATAGGGCCCCTTCCCAAACACTAGGGGATATTTGAACATTCTTTTAGTTGTCGATTATGTCTCCAAATGGGTATAGTCCATTCCTAAAAAAGTCAATTATCATCAAATTGTGATTAGATTTCTCAAGGAAAACATCCTCTCTAGAATTGGAATTCCTAGGGATGTCATTAGTGATTGTGGAACTCATTTTTTCAATCTTCCAGTCTTAGCACTCATTGAAAAATATGGAATTTCTCACAAAGTGTCCACTTCTTTCCACCCATAGACCAATACTCATGCTGAGTTAGACAATCAAGAAATCGAACAAATTTTTGAGAAAACTTTTAATCCATCAAGGAAATATTTGTCGAGCAAACTCTTAGATTCTCTTTAGGCCTATCCAACTACATATTGAACAATTTTAGGAATGTCCTTATATAGGTTGGTTTATGGTAAAGAATGCCATTTTCCAGTGGAGATTGAACATAAGGCCTTTTGGGAAATTAAGAAAATGAATTATAACCTCTCATTGGCCAAAACAAAAAGGAAATTAGATATCAAAGAACTTTAGGAACTTAGAATGGAGTCTTATGTAAATTCAAGGATCTATAAAACTAAAGTACAAGCCGACCAATCTCAAAATATTAAAACCAGACTCATTGTACCAGGTAAAGATATTCTATTTTATAGTTTTAAACATCATTTACACCCGAGAAAGTTGAGTTCTAGATGGTCAAATCCATTCATAGTGCATAAGGTGTACCCCCTAGGGCTGTAGAAATTAAAGATCCCACCACTGGTGACACCTTTAATGTTAATGTTTATAGAGTCAAACCAATAATTGAACCATTCCAAAAAATGAATTTGATGAAAACCTTTGTGAACCAACATTAGATGAGGAAAATACTTAAATAATTAAGGGTCTATGTAGAGCTAGTGACATTAAACCAAAGCGCCACATGGGAGGCAACCCAGGGTTTTCATCTGTTTGAATCATCTTTTTTTAAATATGATTAATAAATCAATTTTATATTTAAAAAAATACTTAATTATGAATATGATTTTACCATAGACTGTTGACCTATTATTCTATTTCTAGTATGGATGGGTATGAAAGGGTATTTCCATATTCATTCGTGTCACGTGGTGTGATCCTTGAGTAATACCTTACACAGAAATTTAAAAAGAAGACAATGTATCATCAAATTATTTTTATGGGTTTGTAGGTTAAAATAAAAATACTAAAAAATATATATAATAATAATTATATATATATATAAGGATACGCCATAGGTCGTGGGGAAAACATCATCATAACCAATGAAGCTGCTGGGGCTCGAACCTGGGACCAAAGGGAGATAGGGGAGTGTGCTTACCACTAACCTACTAGTTATAGTGCTTCCTTTTTCTATAATTTATATTTATATACTTATATTTTAATTTTATTATTTTTATTATATATATATATATATTTGTTTTCTTTTTTTTTTCTATTTTCCACTAGGGAATTCTACAAGTGACATGGATATCAATGGACTAAATTGGAGTCTCACGAACTTCAACATCAACCCCCAGGTGACTTCATTCCATGATACTGTTTTTAAATTTCCTTTTTGAACTCCCCTTCTGTGCTTCTACCCCCTTATAAATTCGCTTCTCTTCAAACACTAGGGACAATGTTATTTTATGTTGGGGGGGATGAAATAAAAAAAATTATTTTGTGAAAAAAATTGCTTTTGTGTAAAAAAAATAATTTGAAAAAAATGTATGTCAATAGAATGAAAAAGATCATTTAACTTTGATCATGATAATACACATTACACAATTTGAAACTGAATATCAAATAATATACCATGCCCTAATTATAATTTTAATCCATGTATAATTTCATGAGAATAAATTTTGGAAGGTGTGGCTTTAAAATGTGAAATTTCATCAGTTATATTTTCACCCAAATTGAAAAAAAGAGATCAAAACGCATGTCCTTTGAATAGTGGGGTATTATTTTGAGTTAATGGGGTCCCCCAAATAAATACCATAGGTTTGGTGGTCCTTCTAGTTTCCATATGAGTACTAAAAAATAAAAAAACAATAAATTTCTGTGTAGAGCAATGAAATGACCTATTGTGTGGCTTTCGGCACCTGAGGATTGTTTCTCCATAGTCGTCTAGACCAGAGTTAGTAATTTTATCTCTATTTGTGGTAATTTGACTTTGTTTTTGACTGAGTTAACTCTATATGATGCTCAAGTATGTTGGCATCACTTTGTGCCATAAGGTCCTAGAGCCTGTGAGTCATCGGCAAAGTCTCGCTACATGGGTTGACAATTTTGAGTGCAATTTCAATTAAAATAGAAATAGTGAAAAAATGAATACTCATCTTAATATTTAAATTTGATTTCACCTAGAGATTCCATCATTTCCCCCTTGAATAAAGACAGACCTCCATGTCTATTGTGATACACAACACATCCTCATACTAAATTGATATTGGATGAAATATGGTGATGAATTTGAACAAAGTAATGGGCTTGGGATTGGTATATTTTTACAAATATACCATGTATTAAAAGACTTTTATGGGTTTCATAGTTGTTTCTTATAAGTGTTTTTGGTGATCATTTTGTATTAAATTGTTTTTGGAAACAGGATCAAATTTCTTATTTTTAAAATACATTTTGCACGGGACTAGAAAAAATCAAGTTGGGGGTGTGATTAGCCACTGAATCAGACTAATATTCACTGTTAATATATATAATATTCATTTGATTTAGTATTCATAAACACAATTTTAGCTCATTTTACACTTTGAACATTATTTTATATTATAATTGTAATTCCTTCTTAAAATGAACTATTACATGGTACATTTTTTTTAAATCATTTAAAGTACCCAAAATTGACATGATTTTAATTTCATGTTTTATTTTCAGGTCTCTCATTATACAAGGAACAATTCATACATTTTATGTATATTATGATTCACATTGGAAGATAGAAAAAATGGGCTTTGATGGAAACACATTCTCGGCAATGTAAACTAGACAATATCCCAATAAAGAGAATTTAGTGGCCTAGATTCAAGCCCAATTATTCTAAATATTTATCTAAATATAGAGGAAATCATGTGTAACATTTAATTAAACAATAGACATAGATAATTCAAATGTTTGAATGGTGTTCCAGGCGTCCGAAGTTGAAGATAAATTTCTTGTCCAGATTCTGTAGCCCAGAAAAACAGCCCACCATTTTACACATATATCGTAATCCATAACATATTTTGGGCTGAAACATTACAGATGGTTAGGGGACCTCCTGACAACCGTTTTAGTTTCTATGGACCACTCCAATTAGGCCATCTATAAGACCATATTGGCGCAAATTTTCAGTGGATGAAAGATGGCTGCAACTTCGGGTCAAGGGTGGAAAAGTCTCCTCTCCCTTACTTTCCACCACCCAAGGCCTACCACCACTTATTTAAGAGACTTGGACAGATGGGGGATATAACCAAGGATCTAAAAATTCCTATTTAATATAGTATTTTTGGAGGATTGAGGGATCATTTATGCTTTCTTTCATTGTAATGTTATGTTGCCACTATTCATTTGTAATGTTCTTCCTCAATTGTAAGTTGTTTTAATTCATCTTAGTTTGTTAATAAAAGTTCTTATTTTCCTATTATTTTGTTCTTCTTGATCTCAATTTGATACTATTTCTTCAAGGTGTGAATTTATTCACACCAATCCTTGTAAAATTATTCACACAAAGGTGGAGTGATCATTTTCTTTTTATTGTTTTCTTACTTCATCAATTCCTCCCTCACGAGTCTACTTCCTACTTCAATTAAAACCATGGAATCAATGGAGGTATAACCCACTTATGGGTTGATCCAAGGGAGTTGGAAGGGGATGGATTGGATATTATTTATCACTCCATTAATTTCTAATCACTTTTTTAATTGAGATTTTTATTTGATGATTTTAAAACTTCTTTGTCCTTGTTGAATTTTAAGGCCACATGCTTCATGTGATAATACGAACCTTTACCTTGGAGTGCTCATAAATTTTATCATCCAAATGTATAGGTGATTAGTATTATGGTGTGTTGGTATTAAACTAGTAAGTTATGAAGTTGTTTGATCTTCTTTAATAAACCCATCTCGAATATAAGAAGTTGAAACTGTTAAAAAAGAAATTTCCTCCAATTCACCCCCAAGAGATAACCTAGGAGCAACTCATTATTTCAAATTAAATTCACTTTAGTCTATTAGTTATATCTTAAAACCCATCAAAAATCAACATAAATTTGGAAGCTTCATAGACAAAACAATCCATCAAATGTACGTGTCTATATGTTTCTTCTTAGGTATCTGAGGATTCGACAACCCAAGCTACACTACAAGCAACCGCTTAACGCTAAAAACTTGGGTAAATTTAGGAGAGACCTAATTTTGGTGCCGTTTTTAGGGAACCATGTGATTCATATTAAATAACCATTTTATTCTCCCCCATTTCTTCTATTCTCATCCAAATTCCCTTTTCTTTTCCCTTTCTCATTTTTTTCTTTTTGGAACATGTCCGCCTACACTCGTGACCAGTCAAAATATCTTGTTATGGTGGATAGTCATGAGGTTGGGGAGTCATGTACCCTAAGGGAACTGTTTCCATTATTTCCTAATCTTCTTAATAATCTAGATTCAAAAAAAGAGCCCATTTAAATGGAATTTATTCAAAGAAACCAACTCATAAACATCGGTGTGAACCAAAATAAAAATACAATTGAAGCATCCCCAAACATGGGGAATGCAGTCGATCAAACCATGAATGACTACCTCACACCAACCTAGACTAATTCCCCATCATGAATTAGATAGAATTACCAAGTATATTCCAATTACATCTTTAAACCCCATGTCCTAAACCACCTTCCCACATTCCATGGAATGGAGTATGAGATTTCCTACCATCACCTTAAGGAGTTCAATGACATTGTAGAAACCATGTGTCCCCCACATCAACTAGAATCAGCTAATTTGTGACTATTTGATTTTTATTTAAAGGATCGAGATAAAAATTGGCTAAATAATTTAATACCATCATCCATAAAATCATTGGACCAACTACAAAGAGAATTCTTTAAAAAATACTTTCCCCACCACAAAACAATTTCACATAAAAAGATCATCCAAAACATTTTTGAAAAAGAGGGAGAGTCATTATACGAAACATGGGATAGGTTCAAAGACACTATAAACATGGTTCCACACCATGGTTTTTATATTTCTGAACAATTGAGAATTTTCTATGAAGGGTTGGGTCAGGGGAACAAACAATTCATAGACATGATGTGTAGTGGAACTTTCAAAAACAAAGCCCCAAATGATGTTTACGAGTGTCTAGAAAGCCATGTTGAACAAAATCAAACATGGGGAACATCACCTTACTGTGTGAAACCACCCAAATCTGGTGGAATTCACACACTTAGGGAGGAGGAAATCCTTAGGGCGAAACTTTCTGCACTCACTAGGAAGGTTTAGGAAATCGATCTTAGGAAGGTCCACGAAATTCAATTCGTTCGCCCTATTTGCACAATTTGTGACAAATATAACCACAAGACTGAAAACTTCCCGACCAACCCTTCTATTAAAGATGTTCTTCTAGGAGGACTACTAGTGGAGGTCAAACATTCAAAATCCCCAAAACCAAAACACATTCAAACCAAGGTATAAGGACCACCCAGGCTCCCATTGGAAAGATAACCAATAAACTACCAACCACAAGGACCAAACCCCTACCCTAAAAAATTTCCAAAACCATATCCAATTTTAACGAAAACATTTCCAATACCAACATACTCTTATCAAATACAAAAAACCCATCCACAACCAAAGTATCCTCCTAGGATAAACCAACCAACACAAGACCCAACTCAATATTTCCCTCTTCCAATCCTTGAACAGTTGTGTAAACAAATGGAAAAAATGAACTCAAAATTCTCTTCCCATAAACAAGAGCTTGAAATCATATAAACTGGGAAGGCACCCATGCCTACTCATGAGGAACCATCCTCAAATTTAATGGGAGAGTCATGTTTCCATCGAATAACTCGTGAACAACTAAAGGCTGTGACAGTTTTAAGAATTCGGAAATCAATTGAGAAATCTCAACAAATATGTCAGAAACCATGAGATGATTCAAACTATTATGATAATTCAAATTGACCACATGATCAAAGCGAGTAAACTGATAGCAATGTGAAAGAAACAACCCTTCAACAAAAAACCCACAACCTACACCATTTCATCAACGCATGAGGGGGAAAACTAAGCTAGAATTGAATGAATCATTGATGGAAATATTCTCACAAGTCAAGTTGAACATTCCACTCCTCAATGATATTCAAACCATTACTATATTCTCAAAATACCATAGAGACCTCTCCACATTTGAAATGAAATTCTCACATAATAACTAAGTCCTTATAGCAGAAAATGATAGCACAATAATCCAAGGAATGCTTCCTCCAAAGTTGAAAGACCTAGGATGTCCTTACATCAATGTTGAACTAAGAGAGAGCAAAGTTATCAAAGCCTTGTGTGACCTAGGTTCCACTATCAATCTCATTCCCTATGATGTGTACTTCCAGTTAGTCCTGGAAGAGCTCCAACCCACATCTTTCACACTATAACTTGCTGATCGTAGCATTAGGGTTCCAAAGGGGATTTTAAAGGATGTTCTGGTAAAAGTAGAAAACTATATCTACCCTGCTAACTTAATTTTACTTGAAAAAAATCATAACTTAGGCAACAAGGAAAAAACCCCAATCATACTTGGTGGCCCATTCCTTGCAACAATAAACTCATTAATCTGAGTCTGAAATGGGAACATGACCATCATCTTTGAAAACATGAGTCTAGACTTGAACATCTATAATTGAAGCTCACAAATAGGGGACGATGAAGAAATTCATGAAGTAAAAATGATAGGAAGTGTTGATAATGAATCCATAGAACATCAAGGTATATTTGAGGAATGTTTAAGTCAGGATGAGATTAATTTCCTTGGTTCACATGAACGAAGTTTATCTCCTCGGATAGAATCACATTCAGATTGCTCCAATGATGAAATCATAAGACCAAAAATCAGTGAAATCTTTCAGGAAATCACATTCATGGAGACCACTCCATCATCCTTACCTAAATATGATCATGCTTATATAGTATCTTAAACATCTACACGTGGGGAATCAATAATATCTAAAACTCAAATGAAATTGATCTTGAGTCAATGTCCCAATATTCTGCTGAAATTCTGAACCAACTTGATCTTGAATTGAAAGAACATCCTTACACACTTATGTATTCCTTACTAAGAGAAAATGGAACACATCTTATTTTCATTTCATCTTCTCATCAAGATGATCATGAGAGGATGCCTCTAGATGTCCTTAAGAAACACAAAAAATCCATTAGATGGACCCTTTCTGATATTCCTTGGATTATCCCACTTATCGGGACTCATAGGATTTTTCTAGAATCTTATTCAAAGCCATGTCATCATCCTCAAAGGCCACACAATCCTAATCTCATGTATGTTGTGAGAAAATAACTTTTTAAGTTGTTAAAAGATGGTATCATATATCTCATAGCTAAGTGTGACTGGGTCATCCCAATCCAAGTGGTTCCAAAAAAGATGGAATCACAGTGATAACCAATAAGGATGGAGAGATTCTTCCAACAAGGGTAAGTAGTGGCTGTAGATTTTTCATCAACTATAGGAATCTAAACTCATTTTCCAAGAATGACCATTTCCCCTTACCATTTATTGACCAAGTCCTTGAGAGAGTCGCAGGTCACGCCTTCTACTATTTCATAGATGGCTAATCGGGGTATAATAAAATTCAGGTCTCTCTATAGGATCAAGGGAAGAATACATTCACATGTCCATTCGGCACCTTTTCATTCAAACGCATTTCCTTCGCATTATGAAATTCCCATAGAACCTTCCAACGGTGCATGATGGGAATATTCTCAGACATGGTAGTGGATTTTCTAGAGGTATTCATGGATGACATCTCTGTGATTGGGGATACATTTGAGGGGTCTATGAGGATTGTGGAGAGAGTCTTGTGAAGATGTGAAAAAAATAATCTATTCCTAAACTCGGAAAAATTCTATTTCATGGTTAAATATGGACTAGTTCTTCTCCATCTATTCTTGAGTTGGGAATTGTTGTTGATAAAGCCAAGGTTGACATCATTTGTCACCTTCTATCACCAAAAACTATAAAGGTATGAGGTCTTTCTTAGGACATGCTGGTGTTGATAGATGGTTCATTAGGAATTTAAGCTCTATTTCTTGACCAATTTGTGCTCAATTGGTGAATGTTGATCCATCATTATGAATAGAAATCTATGAGGAATAATTCACTACACTCAAGTCAGATCTTATATCTCCACCTATCATGAAGTCTCTAAATTGGAAACATCCTTTTGAGCTCATGTGTGATGCCAGTGACTTCGTTCTAAGAGCTGTATTAGGAAAACGGTTTGACAAAAATCCATGTGTCACTGCTTATGAATGAAAATCATTAAATGATGCACAAATCAACTACACCACCACTGATAAGGAGTTACTTTCTGTTTTGATTTGGCTTAGAAAATTTTAGGTCCTACCTCTTAGGATCCCCCATCACTGTGTTCACTGCCCATTCTACACTAAAATAACTCTTCCAAAAACAAGAATCTAAGGCTAGATTGAATAGGCATGTCCTTCTATTACAATAATTTGACCTCACAATCAAGGATAAAAAGGGTATTCAAAATTTTGTAGCTAATCATCTCTCTATGATGGAATTCAAAGACAACTCAAACCATTATTCTGTGTCTGATTCATTTCCCTATGGGAACCTCTATTCTGTGAGTGATTTCTCATGGTATGCCGACATAGCCAACTTCTTAGATACAGTATTCATTCAAAAATCATTAGGGAATCAAGCTATAAGAAAGTTATTTTCTGAATTCATGAACTATGTTTTTGATGATCCATACCACTATAAGTTCTGTTCTGACCTAGTCATTATGAGGTGTGTCCCAGAATCTGAACAAGAGTCCATACTTAAATTCTGTCATAGCGAGGCATGTGGGGGACACTTTTCCTCTAAGAAAACATCTACTAAGATTATTTAGTATGGTCTCTTATGGACCACCCTCTCAAGGGACTCCAACACATTTTTTCAAAGATATCCTAAGTGTCAACGAGTAGGGTCCATCACAAAAATGAATCAAATTCCACTCAATCCCGTCTTAGTGGTTGAAATATTTGATTGCTAGGGAATTGATTTCATTGGTCCCTTACAAAACTCTAGGGGATATCTGTAAATCCTTTTAGGTATAGATTATGTCTCCAAATGGGTGGATTTCATTCCTAAAAAATCCAATGATCATTAAACTGTGATTATATTTCTCAAGGAAAACATCCTCTCTAGATTTCAAATTCCTAGGTCTATCATTAGTGATCGTGGAACTCATTTTTTCAATCATCCATTCTCAGCACTCATGAAAAAATATGGAATTTCTCACAAAGTGTCCACTATATACCACTGAGAGACCAATGGTGAATCAGAGTTAGCCAATCGAGAAATCAAACAAATTCTTGAGAAAGCTGTTAATCCTTCTAGGAAATATTGGTTGAGAAAACTCTTAGATGTTCTTTGGGCCTATCAAACCGCATATAAAACCATTTTAGGAATGTCCCCATATAGGTTGGATTATGGTAAAATATTCAATTTTCTATTGGAGATTGAACATAAGGCCTTTTGGGCAATTAAGAAAATGAATTATGACCTCTCATTGGCCGAAACAAAAAAGGAAATTAGATCTCAATGAACTTGAGTAACTTAGGATAGAGTCTTATGTAAATTCAAGGATCAATAAAGATAAATTACAAGCCTAACAATCTATAAATTGTAAAAACCAAACACATTGTACCAGGTAAACCTATTTTTTGTATAGTTCTAAACTTCATTTACACCTAGTATAGTTGAGTTCTAGATGGTCAGGTCCATACATAGTGCATAAGGTGTGCCCCCATGGGGCTGTAGAAATTCATGTTCCCACAAATGGTCTAACATTTAAAGTTAATGGTAAGAGAGTCAAACCATTCATTAAACCATTCCAAAAAATGAAGTTGATGAAAACTTTTGTGAACCAACCTTAGATGAGAAAAATACTAAAATAATTAAGTGTATAAGTCCACCTGGGGACATTAAACCAAAGCATTGCATGAGAGGCAACCCGTGGTATCCATATTTCTGAAACATATTTTTCATAAAATAGGATTAATAAATCAATTTTATATTTAAAAAATATAATTAACACAGCATATGACAATACCATAGACTATTGACATGTTCTTCTATTTTGAGTATGGATGGGTACAAAAGGGGAGCGCTATATTCATCTGTGTCATGTGGTGTGATCCTAGAGTAATACCTTACCCAGAAATTTAAAAAGAAGACAATGTATCATCAGTTAATTCTTATGGGTTTGTGGGTTAAAATAAAAATACAAAAAAATATATATAATAATAATTATATATATATAAGGACATGTTTTAGGTCATGGGGAAACCCCTGTCACAACCGGCAAAGCTGTGGGACTCAACCCCATGACCGAAGGGAGATATTGGAGTGCACTTACCACTGACCTATGGGTTATAGTTCTTCCTTTTTCTATATTCCTTGTACAAATACTTATATTTTACTTTTGTTATCTTTATTGTTATATATATATATGTGTGTGTGGGTGTGTGTATTGTTTTGTTTTGATCTGTTTTGTTTTGTTTGTTGTTCCATTTTCCACTAGGGAACTCTACGAGTGACACGGATATCAAAGGACTAAATTAGAGTATCATGAACTTTAACTTCAACCACCAGGTGACTTCATTCCATGATACTCATTTTCAATTTCATTTTTGAGCTCCCCTTCTCTAACTCTACACCCTTCTAAATTCACTTTTATTCAAAAACTGGGTATAGTGTTATTTTAAGTTGGGGGGCAGATGAAATAATTTTTTTGATTCTGTGTAAAAAAAATTCTTTTGTTTGAAAAAATATGATTTGAAAAAAAAATATGTGTAAATAGAAGGAAAAAATCCATTAACAATGAACATAATAATAAAAATTTCACACTTTGAAACTGAATATCAAATTATTTTCCAAGACCTGATTTTAATTTTAATCCATGTATAATTTAATGAGAATATATTTCGGAAAGTGTGGTTTTCTAATGTGAAATTTCATCATTTATATTTTCATCCAAAAAGAAAAAAAGAGATTGCAGTGCACGTCCATTGGATAGTGGGGTATTATTTTGAGATCATGGGGTCCCCCAAATAAATAGAATAGTTTTGGGGATCATTTAAGTTTTAATATGAGTATTCAAAAAAATGAAACATATAATAAATTTGCACGTAGAGCAATGAAATGACCTAATGTGTGGCTTTCGGAACTTGTAGATCGCGACTCCTTAGTTTTATGGCCCAGAGTTAGTAATTTTATCTATATTTGTTATAATTTGAGTTTGTTTTTGACTGAGTTAACTCAATATGATGCCTGAGTATCTGGGAATCACTGGTTTCCCTAAGGTCTTTGGGCCTGGGAGTAATCGGCAAAGTCTCGCTACATGGGTTGACTATTTTCAGTGCAATTTCAATTAACATGGAAATATTGAAAAAAATTTTTACTCATCTTAATATTGAAATGTGATTCCACCTAGTGTTTTCATCATTTCCCCCTTGAATAAAGATGAACCTCCATGTCTATTGTGATACACAAAACATCCTCATACTTAATTGATATTGAACGAAATATGGCGATGAATTTGAACAATGGAATGGGCATATAATTGGGATCTTCTTATGAAACTATCTTGGATTAAAATATTTTTATGGATTTTATAGTTGTTTGGTATAAGTGTTTTTGGTGAC
Organism: Viscum album; assembly: GCA_963277665.1. Classification (NCBI taxonomy): domain Eukaryota; kingdom Viridiplantae; phylum Streptophyta; class Magnoliopsida; order Santalales; family Viscaceae; genus Viscum; species Viscum album. Next base: position 65,889 of record CAUJRU010000046.1, on the reverse strand, counting down.
CATTGTGTATCAAAATGTTTTTGGAAAAATGGAATTCTAATTTCATATTTTTTTGACACATTTTGCTCGGGACTAGAAAAACTCAAGTTGGGGGTGTGATTAGCCACTTAATGAGGCTAATATTTATTTTTAATATATATAATATTTATGTGATTTATGTTTAGTCAATAAGGTTTTCCTTATGACTTTTCCATTCCTTCTTATTTTGAAAATCACAAACACCTTATCTTTAAGAAAATTGCTTTTATAAGGAAAATTTCTTTTATATGGAAAATTTCTTTTATAATGTAAATCGCTTTTGTAAGAAAAATTATCCTTATCATATTTTCATCCAGATTTTTCTTAAGTATGAGATTCGGATTCATTAATATTTTCTCGGAATTGTTTTAAACTTTGATATGAAGTATTCTGTTTTAGGATCCGAACTCTGGATAAGAACTAATAAAGTTTCACTCCGAAATCTAGATGAGAACTGTGATAGAGTTTCATTCTGAACTCCGGATATGAACTCTGATTAAGATCGATTCCAGATTCAGGATACGAATCCTTATGAAGTTCAACAATGAATTCTCATTACGAATTCTAATGATGAATTCTCATTACGAATTATGATGAGGAATTCTCATTACGAATTCTAATGACGAATTCTCATTACGAATTCTGATGAGGAATTCTCATTACGAATTCTGATGACAATTCTCATTACGAATTCTGATGAGGAATTATCATTACAAATTCAGATGACGAATTCTCATTCCGAATTCTCATTCCGAATTCAACTATTAAACAGAATCTGATCATCTTTGTTTTATACACTCCGAATTTATTTAGACTCCGAAAATCATTTTTGGTTAGTCTCAGAACATTCATCTTGCTTACGTTGTTATAATCTGTCTACTCTTTAATATTTTTTCTCACTCCGAATCTTCACTCCAAATTTTTCATTCCGAACTTTTGAGTTAGATTTTAAACGGTGTCGTACATTCCGTTACACTTGTTTTGTTATAAAACAATGTCGTCTATTCTGTTATAAACCAACTGTTGGCTAAGTTACACGTGTACAGGTCCCTCCGAATTTCACAGAAAATATGACCGTTGGAAGAGGAAGTTGACCGTTGGAAATTTTCCTATAAATAGGAGCTCATTTGAAAGATCTCACAACAACTTGGATTGACATTGTGCATACATGCCGTTTATGTGATTTCTAGAGAGAGAGGGTCTTATTAACTCTCAAAGCTTCGTGCGACTCTGAATTTTGGTGATTACATTCGAGGAATTCTGGGGATAGGAAGACAGAGGTGCCGACTCCCTTGAAGTTGACGGCTTCCTCGCTGAGGAAGAAAGAGGTTGCCAACTACCTTGAAGTTGAGGGCTTACGGGGATAGCAAGACAGAGACTCTGATCTTCGTATCGAGGGCTTACCCTGGTGTGGGTAAGACAGACATGCTTGAAAGTATAAATCAAGGGACCTTTATCCAAGGTTGTTGGATACCCTTCTCTTTGGGTTAAAAGACTTATATCTTGTTACTTGTAGTTCAACTACTTGTTCTTTTTCCACTGCATATTGTATTGTAATGAAAGTATAACTTTCTTATACATACTTGCTTGTACTCTATTTTATTTAGATTCTATACACGTTAAGGTAGAATCTCGTATTATAATCTTTTATTAAGTCTCAATTTCCGGAACCATATTTCCAGAACCTACTTTCGGAATCTCTTTCCAAGCTTTCATTTGGTATTAGAGGTGTTGTGAATTTAATTAAGTTTAACTTTGTTAAACTTAGCCCTTTCCTTTACTTAAGGAAAACACTGTTATTCATAACTAACATTAAAGGTTCCAAAGGAATTTTTAAAGTATACAATTCTCCCCCCTCTTGTAATTTGAGCATCAACATCATTATTTCGATCCTACAATTGGTATCAGAGCAGGTCTCTGAAATACTTATACTCACGAATAAGTTTTTCTTGCTCATTTAATCATTCTTAACTTTCTCATTCCGAACTTTCCCATTCCGATCTTTTTTATTACGAACTTTTTCTACTAACGAGTTTGTGTGCAAAAGGTATTTCTTAAGTATGGAAGGAATTAATTTTGGTTCCATTGATAATCTAAATCCTACAAGACCACCAATCTTTGATGTAAATGACTATGAGTACTGGAGAGATCGAATGCAGACTTTTGTTATCAATACTATAGTGGGAAACTTTGTTATGCTTACCGGTGATTATAAAATTCCTGACAAGGAAGTTAGAACTTTTACTAACCAGGAAAAGCAAGAGTATCAACTCAATTATAAGGTATGCAATACATTACTTTGTTCAATGACTAGAAATATATATAGCTAAATTTCTTCTTGTGAAGTAGCTAATTATATCTGGAAGAAGTTAGAGGTTACACACTTTGGAACTTCTAAAGTGATTGAGACTAGGAGAGCTATGCTTAGAGCTGAATATCATGGCTTCAACTTTCCTTATGGTGAACCAATCTGTAAAGTTCAACAGAGATTCATGACTATAGTCAACAGCCAACAGTCTATGGGAGAGAAAGGTTTAGATGATGAAGCTCTTGTGGATACGATAATTGATATTATGCCCAATGAGTGGGAATCCAAAAGAACAGCTATAGATGACAACAGGAAGGTCACTCAAATTTCTCTTGATGATCTATTTGGAACTCTTCTCCAACATGAGACCAGAATGAAGAGAGATGCTGACAACATCAAGAAGAAGAATGGAAACAGTACTATTGCTTTTACAACAACATCAAATCAGATGAAACCTAAGACTCCTGAGAGAGTAACCAGATCCAAGTCCAAGAAAGTTATTTTCTAATCCGAATCTAGTGAGAGTGAAGTCTCTGAAAATGAATTAGCAAATCTTGCTTGAAGGATGAACAACATAGCTGGCCAGAGAAATTTCCAATCCAAGTATAAGAAAAAGGAAAGGAATGATAAGAAAGATAGAGAAGTTACTTGTTATGAATGCAAGAGAGCTGGACATATTAGACCAGATTTCCCTATGCTAAAAAAGAATGAAAGAAAAGAAAGGAATTTAGACAGGAATAGAAAGAAGTATTATAAAGCCAAAGCTAAGAAAGTTCTAAAAGCTAATGACACCTGGAGTGCCAGTGGTGGTGACTCTTCAGATGAATCTTCTGATTATGAATCTTCAGGATAGAATAATCTTGGTCTTGTAGCAAGATTACCTATAGATAATCATTGTTTTATGGCTAAGGTACGAAATGCTGAATAATTGACCAATGTTTCTTTAAATTCTAATGATAGTAAGTATTATAACTCTTCTAAAGAAGAATCCTCTTCTGATGAAGAAAATACTTTACCTACTTATGTAGAAGTCTATAGGTTTTCTGAATTTCTTGAGATTGAGAATTCTAAACTCAACAAGAAACATGAAAAGGAAAACTCTAGGAATTCTATTCTTACAAAAGAAATATCAGATCTTTCTAAAGATCTTGATAGGAAAAATGATGATTTTGAATGTATTTCAAAAAATCTTGAGGAAGTATGGTCTGAGAAGAACAAACATTCGAAAGAATTAGAAAAAGTAATTTCTAAGGAAAATGTTTTCGAGCCTACCTCTAGTTATAAAACTAATGATTTTGAGGATAAAAACTTGGTTGTAAAACTCAAGTCTGAAATTTTTTCCTTAAAGAAGTTTTTATCAAACTTTACCCATGGTAAGGCAAAATTTTGATAAAATGTATTCCCAAATACGACCTTTAAGATATAAATCCGAATTTGGTTATACCCATGCAAAACAAATTTTAAGTAACAATTATTTTATTCCTCAAAGTGCCCCATTTTGTACCAAGTGTCAATGTGGTGGTCACTGGGCAAAGAATTGTTCCTTAAACAAAACCCAATCATTAGGATTTCACAAAGCTTATTTTTCTAAGAAAATGTGGGTACCTAAAATTTTATTATCCGGAAATCTCAGATCAAAACAAGTTTGGATTCCGAAAGTCTAATTTTCTTCTTGATTTCAGGAAAATAAAGAGAGTACCAGTAACAATACGTGGTACATGGATAGTGGATGTTCCCGGCATATGACTGATAACAAAATCGTTTTTGAAAAGATTATCAAAACGAAAGGAAGAAAGGTAACTTTCAGAGATAATGCTAAGGGAAAGATTGTTGGTATTGGTAATATTGTTTTTCTTGGTAAAACTTTGATTTCAAATGTTCTTTTTATTAAGGGTCTTAAGCACAACCTCATTATCATAAGTCAGTTATGTGAAGAAGGTTACCTTGTAAATTTTAGGAAGGATAAGTGCTTAGTTCACAATTCCATGGAAGAATTTATTCTCTTAGCCAATAGGCAAGATAATGTTTACACTTTGAACCTAGAAGACCTTAGAAGCCAAGATTTAACCTGCTTAAGTGCAATGGAAGATCATTCCTGGATTTGGCATAGAAGACTAGGTCACTGTAACCTTAGAAACTTATGTAAACTCTCTAAGAAGAAACTAGTTAAGGATCTACCGGATCATAGATTTGATTCTTCTAAAGTTTGTGATCCCTGTCAATATGTCACGAAACATAAATCTAGTTTTAAATCAATCGGTAAAGTCTCAACAACCAATGCATTATAGTTAGTGCACATGGATCTTTTCGGTCCAACACAAACTGGAAGTATTGGAGGCAAATACTACGTATTTGTTCTAGTTGATGATTATACTAGATTTACTTGGGTCTATTTTCTAGCAAAGAAGTCTGAAGCTTTTTCATATTTCAGAAGTTTTATAGCTCAAGTTAAAAATGAGAAAAACCTTCCATTGAAAACTATTCATTGTGATCATGGAGGAGAATTTCAAAATTCTTATTTTGAAACATTTTGTAGTAGAAAAGGTATTACTCACAATTTCTCAGCACCTAGAACTCCTCAACAGAATGGTGTAGTTGAAAGAAGAAATAGAATTCATCAAGAGATAACTAGAACCATGTTGAGTGAATATTCTATTGCCAGACAATTCTGGGTTGAAGCTGTAAGTACTGCTTTTTATACTATAAATCGAGTTTTGATTAGACCTTTTCTTAATAAAACTCCTTATGAGTTATGGAATGGTAGAAAACCAAGACTATCCTACTTCAAGGTTTTTGGTTGCAAAGTTTTTATTCTAAATACTAAAGATAATCTACATAAATTTGCACCAAAATCTGATGAAGGGATTTTATTAGGCTATTCCACAACCTCTAAGGCTTATAGTGTTTTTAATAAAAATACTTGTACTGTTGAAGAAACAGTACACGTAAAATTTGATGAGTCAGATCCTTTTGTTTTTAATCCACCTCAACCTATATCCTCGGATGTGTTTTCAAAAACTGATTGTCAACCTTTGATAGAAGAACCTTCTGATAAGGAAATTTTTCAAGAAGATAATTCTGAAGCATTTACCCCAGAAGACTTTCTACCCTATGTTGATGAACAAGTTTTACAAAATCCAAATCAGGTTTTTCTTAAGAATCATCCCAGTGATAGTATCATTGGTGATGTAAATCAACCTGTAAGGACTAGAAGTTCCTTAAGAAATTATGTATAACATCTAGCATTTCTTTCCCAATTAGAACCTAAAAGCACTGATAAAGCTTTAGGTGATGATGATTGGATCAAAGCTATGCAAGATGACCTAAATGAATTCGAAAGGAATAAAGTCTGGACATTGGTTGAAATACATAAGGAAACTTCTGTTATTGGAGTAAAATGGTTTTTCAGAAATAAATGTGATGAAAATGGAGTCATAGTAAGAAATAAAGCTAGACATGTTGCTAAAGTTTATAATTAGAAAGAGGGAATAGACAATGAAGAAACATATGCTCCAGTAGCTAGACTTGAATCTATCTGTATTATACTTTCCTTTGCAGCATTCTTTAATTTTAAAATTTTCAAAATGGATGTGAAATGTGCTTTTCTTAACGGTTATGTTCAAGAGGATGTTTTTGTTGAACAACCTCCTGGTTTTGAAGATACAAAACATCCTGATCATGTTTTTAGACTTACCAAAGCTTTGTATGGTCTTAAACAAGCCTCACGAGCATGGTATGATAGACTTACTGGATTTTTGCTTCAAAATAACTATGTTAAGGGAAATGTAGATTCAACCCTTGTTATAAATAAAGATAGGAAAAATGTTTTGATCGTTCAAATTTATGTTGATGACATCATATTTGGTTCAACCCAGCAATCATTAACTGACTCCTTTGCAAGTCTAATGAAATCTGAGTTTGAAATGAGTATAATGGGTGAGTTATCATTTTTCCTTGGTTTTAAAATTTCTCAAAAACCAGAAGGAACCTACATATCTCAACATAAGTATATTAAAGATCTTCTTAAAAAGTATGGTTATGACAACACTAAGAGTTTAAGTACTCCCATTTGTACCTCAAACTCTTTAGATCTTGATGAAGCGGGGAAACCAGTAGATCAAACATCTTTTAGAGGTATGTTAGGATGTTTACTATACTTAACAGCTAGTCGACCAGACTTAATGTTTTCAGTATTCTTATGCACAAGATTTCAATCCAATCCTAAGGAATCTCACTTAAAGGCAGCAAAAAAAATTTCGCTACCTTAAGGGAACCATGGATCTAGGATTATTTTATACTTCTGGAAATGATTTTGTTCTAAAAAGATTTTCTGATGCTGACTTTGGTGGATGTAGAATGGATAGAAAAATTACATCTAGAACTTGTCATTTCTTAAGAGATTCGTTAGTTTCCTGGTCCTGCAAGAAGCAACATTCTGTAGCACTCTCCACTACTGAAGCTGAATATGTAGCAGCTGGAAGTTGTTGTGCTCAAGTGTTGTGGATGCAACACACACTCACAGACTATGGCTTGAGTTTTACTAAAACTCAAATTTTGTGTGATAACACAAGTTCCATTTCCCTTAGTAAGAACCCTGCACATCACTCCCATGCAAAACACATAGATATTAGGAATCACTTTCTTAGGGATCACACACTTAAAGGAGATATCATTCTTCAGTTTATCGGAACACAAGATCAACTTGCTGATATTTTCAAAAAATCTTTGTCTTCTGATAGATTTGAATACATTAAATAGAATTTAGGAATGATAACCGTAAGGAAATCATCCTTAATTAACTTTCTATTGAAAAAGTCTCCTTACAGCAATAAACTCATTTTCATAGGGGGAGTACATCTGATTGTTAGAATAACAAAATTTTTCAAAATTTGTTTTCAAACTTTATGGAACTAAAATTACGGAATGGAATTTCCGGAACTAAAATTTTCCAGAATAGATATTTTCATATAGAAAACTTCTGAAATGGAAATTTTCATATTAAAAACTTCCAGAATGGAAAATTTCGTACTGGTATTTTCATAACAGAATTTTCATACCGAATCTGTCATAATGAGTTTTTTCGTTTACAAATTTTGGAATGAAATTTTTTTACTGAGTTTTCCGTACTGTGTTTGTTTTTCGTAAGTGAGTTTTATGAACATTGTCTTTTCGTAGTAAAGTTTTTTTATGAATGTTACCAATTATGAATAATCTTCCTAAGCCAATCCGAAAGGTATGATTTCCTTACTATAGTTTTCATAGTCATACTTTTCTTGCTGGCATTTTCTTATATTTTGTTTTCGGATTATAGTTTTCTTAATTCTTTGTTTTAATAAAAACCTCAAAAGATCGGATTCAAGTTTTCTTGAGAATTGGTTTTCGACCGTCAGATCTGATCTCAGCTTGTCACAACCATTCGATTAACCTTGGAAGATGAACCGTTTTCTCGTTGTCTATATAAATGGGACCCCAAATAGTTGTCTCACATCGGTTTTCAAGCTCCAGAATCCCGAAGCTCTGCCTCTCTGTTTTAAGGCCATTCCGAACTTCAGTTTTCTAAGTTCCGAACTTCTCAGAGGTCTTCAGATCCGAATGTCTGCGGAAGCAGCTTCTCAAGACATGTCTTCATCTAAGCCGATCATGAAGTGGTTAGTATATAGATAGAGGCTGGTTCATCAGGATTTCTTCAACAAGTATGATTCTCTTATTTATAAGAATATCAAGCTTAATGGTTGGGAAGATGTTGCGGTGTCAAAACCCGGGAACCAAGATGAAGTGTATTCAGATTTCCTTATAGAGTTCTATGAAACAGTTTCTTTTCATAAGGAAGATGGAAGGGAGAAGTTGTCTTTTAAGTCTTATGGTAAGACTTATAAACTTTCATATACCAAGGAAGCCATCTTGGTAGGGCTGAATAATGAAGTTGAAGCTGAATTCATATCTCATGTGTTGCCAGATTCTAAAGGTAGCTTCGACAAGGAAAAAGCATTAGAAACTCTCGGACTGGCAGACGACAAGGCTCCGAAGATCGCTAGTTTATCTATAAATTTCCGGATTTTAGAGTTATGGGTACAAGGTATTATCATACCATGGAAATTTGACAAAGATAGCTTGAAGAAGAGTGAGGTCTACATCCTAGATTTTCTGATAAATCTGAGGAAGTTTAATTTGATGAATCACATTCTTATTGCTCTTGAGAATGTGAAGAAAGGGAATCTGAGAGGTCAGATTATAATGTATCCAGCAATTCTCTCAAAGTTGATTGTTCGGTGCCTTGATTCTTTCAAGGAGGCTTGCAAGTCTAAGCCAAGAGTTTGCAATATTATGTTGGTGAGTGATGGTACACTCAAAAGGATGGATGTAGCTTTTGACGAGAAGACTGGTCAGTTTGTTGATTTACCTGCTCAAGAAGAAGCAGTTCTGAAAGTTGCTGATCCGGAATCCTTTAAGCCAGTAAGGAAGAGAAAGATGAAAGAAGTGGAAGTAGAAGAAGAGAATCAAAAGTCTATGGAATTTCATTCCGCACCTCAAAAACCCAAGAAGAAGAAAGCTTACCCAGATGAGGTAGTTTCTAAATGGAGTGAGATGAAAGAGAAGCGAGTGCAAGGGGAGCCTCAGTTTGGCTTGGACCCTACGGAGGCTAAGGCCTTGAAGGAGAGAACTGCTGATGAGGTCGAAAAATAAGAAAAAGAAAAGAAGCTCAAGAAGAAGATGTTTGAGGCTGAGGTAGCTCAGGCTTTATTGAAGTTCAATGAGATGGTTTCAGCAAATATCCTTGTTCTGAGATATTTTTCTCTGGAATCCCTACCTGAGACTCCAAGAAGAGACTTTGTTGCTCCGGAAGAGGAAGTAGCTAAGCCTGTTGAGCAAGGTGAGCACATTGAGCAAGTGGAACACGAAGAAGATTTTGCTGAAGGAAGTGGTGAAACCGGAGATGTGTTGAAGAAATTAGATGATTATAAGAGGACACCTTCGGAACACTTATCGCTCCGAACATCAGAAGCTGAATCTTCGAAGCTCGTAACTCCAGCGATGGATTAAGAGAAAGGAGAAGAATAAGTAGCTTATCACGCAGAGGAAGAAAAACTTCTACAAGATATTTCTCTAATGGAGAATATAGAGGTTGGTGCTTAGGAAGTTGCTGATGAGGAAGACAATGTTGTCCATGTTTCTAATAGTGAGAAGATAACTCCGGAATAGGACTCCATTCCGAAAAGAGACAAGGGATAGAAAATTCTTGCTGATACTCCGAGCTCCGTAGTGGTGAAGATAAATGAAGTTGGTAGCTCTTCAAAGAGAAAGCTTGACCATATTGAAGAAGAAAATTCTCCAAGAAAAGTTTTGGATTCGGAGTCATCCTCGTTGGGACATGACTTTGTTTTTAAATCTTAGAGGAAGTTAGTGGGTTCCATTCCGACCATCTCGACTATAGATTCAAGATGCCAAATGCTCCAACATGCTCTAAATCAGAAATCAGATTCCGTGTCCATGGTTATAGATAAGTGTGTCGAGATAGAAGCTGATTTCAAATCTTTTCTTGTTGGCTATGAAGCCCACAAAAGATCTTGCAAGAGGATGACGAGCTGGTCGAGGAAAACTGTAGAAGACATGAGGCTATTTGATGAATTTCAAGACAATTTTAAAGATGCTTTTGAGACTGAGGACAGGAAAATAAATGAGCTGACTTATTCCTTTGAGGAGAAGCTGACTGATGAAAAGAACTTCTGGATTCAAGAAGTCAGAGATCTGAATGGGAAGCTGAATTCCGTTTCTCAAAACTGGAAGTTTGAAAGGGATCATCGGATTGAGTTTGAAGAGAAATTGAAGGCTTGGGAAGAAAATATCGAAGCTCGGGAAGAAAAGCTTCATGCCCAGGAAGAAAAGAATGAAGCTCAAAGTGCAAGAATAGTGGTCATAGAGAAGCAAGCTGAAGAAGATCATAAAGACTTAATGAAGATAAAGACTATTATAAAAGGTCTCATGGCGATGGAAAAAGATCCAAAATAGACAGATCCGATCTTTTGTTGTATCTAAATTTCTTTGTTGTTGAGCTTTTCAAACTTAATGAAAAAATTTTGCTTGCTCGTTTCTTTTTGTTGTTACTACTAATTTTTCAGGTACTTTGTTATATTTTCCATTCCCTTGTATTTTTTTTGAAAATCACAAAGGGGGAGAAGGAAAAGAACTCTAATGAAAGGGAAAAAGAATCCTAAGAAAGGGTGAGAAAGAAAACAAACTCTAATAAGAGTTTATCTAAGGGTGAGTTTTTCATTAAAGAAGACTTTCTTATTCGTAATGAAATGTCACTCCGGAAATCTAGAATACTATCCTTAGAGTTTCAAAGCCTAAGGGGGAGTTAGTCGTATTCATCAATATCCTTAAAGAAAAGGGAGATAAGCCTTAATGTTTTTCTTTCTTCATAGAATTTCTTTTTCGTAAGGATGTTTGTGCTTTCCAAAAAGGGGGATATTGTTGAGTCAATAAGGTTTTCCTTATGACTTTTCCATTCCTTCTTGTTTTGAAAATCACAAACACCTTATCTTTAGGAAAATTTCTTTTATAAGGAAAATTGCTTTTATAAGGAAAATTTCTTTTATAAGGAAAATCGCTTTTGTAAGAAAAATTATCCTTATCATATTTTTATCCATATTTTTCTTAAGTATGAGATTAGGATTCATTTATATTTTCTCGGAATTTTTTTAAACTTTGATATGAAGTATTCTGTTTTAGGATCCGAATTTTGGATAAGAACTAATAAAGTTTCACTCTGAAATCCAGATGATAACTGTGATAGAGTTTTATTCCGAACTCCGGATACGAACTCTGATTAAGTTCGATTCCAGATTCAGGATACGAATCCTTATGAAGTTCGACAATGAATTCTCATTATGAATTCTAATGATGAATTCTCATTACGAATTCTGATGAGGAATTCTCATTACGAATTCTAATGAAGAATTCTCATTACGAATTCTGATGAGGAATTCTCATTATGAATGCTGATGACGAATTCTCATTACGAATTCTGATGAGGAATTCTCATTACAAATTCTGATGACGAATTCTCATTCCGAATTCTCATTCCGAATTCAACTATTAAACAGAATCTTATCATCTTTGTTTTATACACTCAGAATTTATTTAGACTCCGAAAATCATTTTTGGTTAGACTCAGATCTTTCATCTTACTTACGTTGTTATAATCTGTCTACTCTTTAATATTTTTTCTCACTCCGAATCTTCACTCAGAATTTTTCATTCCGAACTTTTGAGTTAGATTTTAAACGGTGTCGTACATTCTGTTATACTTGTTTGGTTATAAAACGATGTCATCTATTCTGTTATAAACCAACTGTTGGCTAAGTTACATGTGTACAGGTCCCTCCTAATTTCATGGAAAATATGACCGTTGGAAGAGGGAGTTGACTGTTGGAAATTTGCCTATAAATAGGAGATCATTTGAAAGAGCTCACAACAACTTGGTTTGACATTGTGCATACATGCTGTTGAAGTGATTTCTAGAGAGAGAGGCTCTTATTAACTCTCAAAGCTTCGTGCAACTCCGAATGTTGGTGATTACATTTGAGGACTTCCAGGGATAGGAAGACAGAGGTGCCGACTACCTTGAAGTTGAGGGCTTCCTTGCTGAGGAAGATAGAGGTTGCCAACTACCTTGAAGATGAGGGCTTGCGGGGATAGAAAGACAGAGACTCCAATCTTCGTATCGAGGGCTTACCCTGGTGTGGGTAAGACAGACTTTCTTGAAAGTATAAATCAAGGGACCTTTATCCAAGGTTGTTGGATACCCTTCTCTTTGGGTTAAAAGACATATATCTTGTTACTTGTAGTTCAACTACTTGTTCTTTTTCCGCTGCATATTGTATTGTAAGGAAAGTATAACTTTCTTATACCTACTTACTTGTACTCTATTTCATTTAGATTCTATATGCTTTAAGGTAGAATCTCATATTGTAATCTTTTATTAAGTCTCAATTTCTGGAACCATATTTCCGGAACCTACTTTCGGAATCTCTTTCCAATATTTCATTTGTTATTAGAGGTGTTGTGAATTTACTTAAGTTTAACTTTGTTAAACATAGCCCTTTCCTTTACTTAAGGAAAACACAGTTATTCATAACTAACATTAAAGGTTCCAAAGGAATTTTTAAAGTATACAATTCACCCCCCCCTCTTGTAATTTGAGCATCTACATCATTATTTCGATCCTACACTTTATTATTGATAAACACCATTTTAGTTCATTTTAGACTTTGAACATTATTTCATATTATAATTGTAATTGCTTCTTAAAATGAACTATTATATGGTACATTTGTTAACATCATTTTAAGTACCAAAAATCCCCTTGATTTTATTTTCATGTTTTATTTTCAGGTCTCTCACGTTACAAAGAACAATTCATACTTTTTATGTATTTGAATATTCACATTGGAAGACCACCAAAATGGGGTTTCATGGAAACGCATTATGGGCAAAGTAAACTGTACAACACCCCAATAAAGAGATAGTAGAGGCCATAATCAATCCCAATGATTCTCAAAATTTAACTGAATATAGAGGAAATCATGGGGAACATTTAATTCACCAGTGTATAAAGCTAATTTTGATGGTTGAATGGGGTTCCAGGTGGCCCATATTGAAGATAAATTTCTGGGCCATATTCTTTGCCCAGAAAAACAGACCACCATTTTACATATATCCCGTAATACATAAAATATTTTTGAATGAAACTTCTCATATAGTTAGGGGACATCCATAGAGCCATTTTTGTCGCCAGTGGAGGACTCTAATTAGGCCATCTTGAGGGCCATCTAGGTGACTCTGTTTAGTTGATGAAACCAGCTGGAACTTTGGGTCCAGGGTGGAAAAGTATCCTCTCCCTTACTTTCCACCACCCTAGGCCTACCACCATTAATTGAGGAGACTTGAACAGATGGGGGCTCGACCCCAGGCTCTAAAAATTCCTATTTAATGCATTTTTTTGGAGGATTTAGGGATATTGGATGCTTTCATTCACTATAATGTTATGCTGCCACTTTTCCTTTATAATTTTATTCCCCAATTGTATGTTGTTTTAATTCATGTTAGTTTCTTCATAAGAGTTCTTTTTTTTCTTATAATTCTATTCTTCTCTATCTCACATTGATAATTTGGTCTCAATGTTTGAATTTATTCACACCAAACCTTGTCAAATTATTCACATAACGGTGGAGTGATCATTTTCTTTTTATTGTTTTCTTACTTCTTCAATTCCTCCCTCATGAGTCTACTTCCTGCTTCCATTGAAACCATAGAATCAATGGATGGCTAACCCACTTAATTGTTGATCCAAGGGAGTATCATGGGGATGGATTGGATTTTATTTATCACCCCATTAATGTCTAATAAATTCTATTAATTGGGATTTTTAATTGATTATTTTAATACATCTTTGTCCTTGTTGAATTTTAAGGCCACATACATCAAGTGCTAATACAAACCATTACCATGGAGTTCTCGTAAATTTGATCATCCAATTGTACAGGTGATTATTATTGTGGTGTGTTGGTATTAAAATAGTAAGTGATGAAGTTTTTTTATCTTTTTGAACAAACCCATCTCGAATATAAGAAGATGAAACTATTAAAAAAGGAATTTCATCCAATCTACCCCCCAAGTGATAACCTAGGATCAAATCATTATTTCAAATTGAATTCACTTAAGTCTATTAGTTCTATCTTAAAATCCATAAAAAATAAACCCAAATATGGAAACATTGTAGCCAAAACAATCCATAGAATGTAGGTTTCTATAGGTTTCTTCGTAGGTCTCTGAGGATTCGACAACATATGCTACACTACAAGTGACTGCTTAACCATAAAAACTTGAGTAAATTTGGGAGAGACCAAATTTTGGAACCATTTACGGGGACCTAAGAATGTCATATTAAACACCCATTCTATTCTCCCACATTTCTTCTATTCTCATCCAAATTATCTTATCTTTTTCTTTTCTTGTTTTTTTATTTTCGTGCATGTCCGCCTACACTCATGACCAATCAAAACATCTAGTTAGGGTGGATAGTCCTGGGGATGGGGAGTCAAGTAACCTAAGGGAACTCATTCCATTAGATCCTAATATTACTAACACACTAGAGTAAAAAATTTATCCCATTTAAATGGATGGTCTTTAAAAAAACAAACTCATAAACCTGGGTGGGAACCAAAATGGAAATCCAAATGAGGCCGCCCAAAACTTGGGGAATGTAGTCGATCAAACCGTGAATGACTGCCTCACACCTGCCTGGAACAATTCACCATAATGAATTAGAAAAAATTCCCTAGGATATTCCAATTACATATTTAAACCCAATGTCTTAAACCTCCTTCCCACATTCGATGGAATGGAGTACGAGATTCCCTACCTTCACATTAACGAGTTCAATGACATTGTAAAAACCATGTGTCCCCCAAATCAACTAGAATCAGCTAAGATTAGGCTATTTCCTTTTTCATTAAATGATCGAGCTAAAAATTGGATAAATAATTTAATAAAATCATCCATCAACTCTTGGGACCAACTACAAATATAATTCTACAAAAAATACTTCCCCCACCACAAAACAATTGCACTTAAAAAGAGCATCCATAACTATGTTGTAAAAGAGGGAGAGTCATTCTACAAAACATAGGAGAGGTTCAAAGCCATTGTAAACATGGTTCCACTCCATGGTTTTTATATTCCTGAACAAGTGATAATTTTCTATGAAGATTTGGGTCCGGGGAACAATCAATTCATTAACATGATGTGTACTGTAACTTTCAAAAACAAAGCCTCAAATGATGCTTACGAGTATCTAGAATTCCTTATTGAAGAAAATCAATCATGGGGAACATCACCTTACTATGATAAGCCACCAAAATCTGGTGGAATTCACACACTTATGGAGGAGGAAAGACATAGGGTGAAACTTGTTGCACTCACTTGGAAGGTCGAGGAGATCGATCTTAGTAAGGTCCATGAAATTCAAACTATTGACCTTGTTTGCACAATTTGTGAAAAACATGACCATAAGACTAACAACTGCCCAACCATACCTTCCATTAAAGATTTTCTTCTAGGAGGGACACCAGCGGAGGTCATTGCTATAAGCATTCAAAATCCCCAATACCAAAACACTTTCAACCCAAGGTATAATGACCACCTAGGCTTCCGCTGGAACGATAACCAACAACCTACAAACCACAAGGACCAAACAACTACCCTAACGAAAATTCCCAAAACCATAACCAATTCAAACCACAACCATTCCAATACTAACATCTTTCAATCCAATACCAATAACCCATCCAAAAACCAAATTATCCTCCTGGAATAAACCATCCAACACAAGCCCTCACTCAATCTATCCCTCTTCCATTCCATGAACAGTTGTGTAAACAAATGGAAAAAAAACTAAAATTCTCTTCCCTTAAAAAGAAATTTAAACCATAAAAATTGGAAGGCCACCAATTCCTACTCAGGTGGTACCATAATCAAATTTAAGGGGAGATTCATGTTTCACTCAAACAACTCATGAACAACTAAAGGCTCTGATAGTTTTAATAAATGCGAAATAAATTGAGAAAACTAAACAAATAAGTCAGAAACTCTGTGAAAATTAACACTCTAATAAAAATTCAAATGAACCATATGATCAAACTAAGGAAACTAATAACAATGTGAAAGAAAAAACCCTTTAACAAACAAACCCACAAGCTGCACTATTTCCTCAATTTATAAGGGGGAAAACCAAGCATTAATTGAATGTAACATTGAGGGAAATATTATCCCAATTAATGCTGAAAATTCCTAACCACATTTCTATTGAAACCACCCCTGCATACTCAAAATACCTTAGGTACCTCTAAAAATTTAAAAGGTAATTCTCACATAATAACCAAGTCCTTCTGGCTGCAAATGTTAGCACAACAATCCAAGGAACCCTTCCACCAAAGATGAAAGACCCTGGATGTCCATACATCAATGTTGAACTATGAGAGAACAAAGATGTAAAAGCCTTGTGTGACCTAGATTCCAGTGTCAATCTCATTCCCTATGTTTTATACTGCCAGTTGGGCTTGGATGATCTCTAACCTACATCTGTCACAATTCATCTTTTGGATCATAACATAAGGGTTCCAAACAGGATTTTAAAGGATGTTATGTTAAAAGCAAAAAACATCATCTACCCTACTGACTTCATTATCCTTTAAAACAATCCTAACTTAGGAAAGAAGGGAAAACCCACAATCATCCTTGGTCATCCCTTCCTTGCAATAATCAAATCTGTTATCCGAGTCTGAAATGGGAACATAAACATCACCTTTGGAAACATGATTCTAGACTTGAACATCTATAATTCATTCTCACAAATAGGGGTTGATGAGGATATTCATGAAGGAAACATGATAGGAAGTGTTGATAATTAATCCATAGAACATAAAGGAATATTTTAGGGATGTTTAAGCCAGGATGAGATTAATTTCCTTTCATCGCTTAAAGGAATTTTATCTCCTTGGATAGAATCACTTTCAGATTTCTCCTATGATGAAATCTAAAGAACAACAATTAGTGAAATCTTATAGGAAATTACATTCATGGAGACCACTCCAACATCCTTCCCTAAATCTGATCAAGCCTCTCTAGTAGCTGAAACTTCTACATGTGGGGAATTAATCCTATCTGATACTCAAAAAATTGACCTTGACCCAATGTCCTAATATTCTATTGAAATTTTGAACCAGCCTGATCTTGAATTGAAAGAACATCCTTCTACACTAAAGTTTGCCTTACTAGGAGAAAATGGAACACATCCTATTGTTATTTCTCATTCTCTTCATTTTGATCATGAAAGGATGCTTCTAGATATCCTTATAAAACACAAGAAAGCCATTGGATGGACCATTTCATATATTCCTACGATTATCCCACTTATCGGGACTCATAGGATTGTTCTGGAGTCTGATTCAAAGCCATGTCGTCAACCTCAACAGTGACTAAATCCTAATCTCATGAAAGTAGTGAGAAAATAACTTCTGAAATCATTAAAAGATGGTATCATATATTCCATAGTTGAGAGTGAGTGGGTCAGCCCCATCCAAGTGGTTCCAAAAAAAGATGGAATCACAGTGATAACCAATTAGGATGGAGAGATTCTTCCAACAAGGGTAAGTAGTGGTTGGAGAGTCTGCATCAACTATAAAAAAAAAATCATTTACCAAGAAGAACCATTTCCCCTTACCAATAATTGACCAAGTCCTTGAGGGAGTTGCAGGTCACGCCTTCTACAGTTTCTTAGATGGGTACTCAGGTTATAATCAAATTGAGGTCTCCCTAGAGGATCAAGGGAAGATTAAATTCACATGTCCATTAGACACCTTTGCTTTCAGACACATTCCCTTTGCGTTATGCAATTCCTCTGGTACCTTCCAGTGGTGCATGATGGGAATATTCTCAGACATGGTAGGGGATTTTTCTTGAGGTCTTCAGGGATGATTTCGTCATGTATGTGGATACATTTAAGGGATGTTTGGTGATTTTAGAGAGATTATTTTCAAGATGTTAAGAAAATAATCTATTTCTAAACTGGGAAGAATTCCATTTCATCATTAAATAGGGACTAGTCATTTCCCATATAGTCTCGAGTAGGGTTATTGAAGTTGATACGGCCAATGTTAACATCATTCATCACCTTCCATCACCCAAAACTATCATGGAAGTGAGTTCTTTCATAGGACATGCTGGTTTCTATATAAGGTTCATTAGGAATTTCAACTCTATTTCTCGACCAATTTTTTCTCTATTGGATAAATATGATCCATTTTTATTGACATAAAGCTGCGATGAATAATTCTCTACACTCAAGTCATCACTTATCTCTCCACCTATCATGTAGTCTCTAAATTGGGAACTTCCTTTTGAGCACATGTGTGATGTGAGTGACATCACTATAGGGGCAGTCTTAGGAAAATAGTGTGAGAAAAATACTTGTGTCATTGCTTATACAAGAAAATCATTATATGATGCACAAATAAACCACACCACAACTTAGAAGGAGTTACTTGTTATTGTGTTTTCCTTAGAAAATTTTACATCCCGCCTCTTAGGATCCCCTATCACTGTGTTCACTAGCCATTTTTCCCTAAAATACCTCTTCAAAAAACAAGATTCTAAGTCTAGATGGATTAGGTGGGTCCTTCTATTACAAGAATCTGACCTTACAATCATGGATAAAAGGGGTTTTGAAAATGTGGTAGTTGATCATCTCTCTAGGATGGAATTCAAAGAAAACTCAAATAACCTTTCTCTGTCAGATTCATTTCCTGATGGGCACCACTATTCAGTTTTTGATTGCTCATGGTATGCCAACATAGCCAACTTCTTAGTTACATGAGTCATTCCAAAAATTTTAGGGACTCAAGCTGGAATAAAATTCCTTTCTAAAGTCATGCACTATGTGTTTGATGATCCATACCACTATAAGTTCAATCATGACCTAGTCATTAGGAAGTGTGTCCCAGAATCTGATCAAGATTCTATCCATAAATTATGTCATAGAGAGGCTTGTGGGGGTCACTTTTCCTCTAAGAAAACATCTAATAAGATTATTCAGTGTGGTCTCTTCTGTCCCACCCTCTCAAGTGACTCCTACAAATTTTGTCAAATTTGTCCTAAGTTTCAACAAGTAGGGTCCATCACAAAAAGGAATCCAATGGAACTCACTCCCATCTTATTGGTTGAAGTATTTTATTGTTGGGGAATCGATTTCATGGGTCACTTCCCAAACTCTAGGGGATATCTGTACCACATTTTAGCTGTCAATTATGTCTCCAAATGGGTAGAGGTCATTCCAACAAAATATAATGATCATCAAACTGTGATTAGATTTCTCAAAGAAAAAATCCAATCCAGATTTTCAATTTCTTGGGATATCATTAGTGATTGTGGAACTCATTTTTTTAATCATCCATTCTCAGAACTCATGGAAAAATATGGAATTTCTCAGAAATTTTCCCCTAAATACCACTTATAGACCAATGGTCATGGTGAGTTTTCCAATTGAGAAATCAAAAAAATTCTCCAGAAAGCTGTTAATCCATCTAGGAATGATTGGTCGAGAAAACTCTTATGAGTTCTTTGGGACTATCTAATTCCATATAAAACCATTTTAGGAATGTCCATATATAGGTTGGTTTATGGTAAAGAATGCCATTTTCCATTATAGAATGAACATAAGGCCTTTTGGGAAATTAAGAAAATGAATTATGACCTCTTATTGGCCGAAAAAAAAGGAAATTAGATCTCAATGAACATGAAGAACTTAGGATGGAGACTTATGTAAATTCAAGGATCAATAAAGCTAAAGTACAAGCCTACCAATCTCTAAATATTAAAAACCAAACACATTGTACCAGGTAAACCTATTCTTTTGTATAATTCTAAAATTCATTTACACAAAGTAAAGTTGAGGTCTAGATGGTCAGGTCCATATATATTGCATAAGGTGTACCCCCATGGGGTTGTAGAAATTCAAGATCCCATGAATAGTTAAACCTTTAAAGTTAATGGTCATAGAGTCAAACCATTCATTGAACCGTTCCAAAAAATCAAGTTGATGAATACTTGTGTTAAAAAACCTTAGATGAGAAAAATAATTAAATAATTAAGGGTCTAGGTCGAGCTGGTGACATTAAACCAAAGCGCTGCACGAGAGGCAACCCGTGGTTTTCATCTTTGTGAATCATATTTTCTTTAAAATTGGATTAATAAAACAATTTAATATTTAAAAAAAATACATAACTTAGAATATGATAGTACCATATACTGATGACATGTTATTCTATTATGAGTATGGATGGGTATGAAAGGGGAGCACCATATTCATCTATGTCACATGGTGTGATCCTTGAGTAATAGCTTACCAATAAATTTAAAAAGAAGACAATGTATCGTCAGTTTCTTTTTATGGGTTTTTTCGGTTAAAATTAGAATTAAAAAATATATATAATAATTATATATGTAAATATAACGATATGTTGTAGGTTGTGGGGAGAACCCTGTCACAACCGGAAAAGCCGCGGGGACTCGAACCTGGGACCGAACAGAGACATGGGAGTACGCTTACCAATGACCTACAGGTTATAGCGGTTCCTTTTTCTATAATTTTTTAATATATACTTATATTTTAATTTTATTATTTTTATTATTATTATTATATATATATTGTTTTTTTTTGGTATTTCCATTTTCCACTAGGGGACTCTACGAGTGACATGGATATCAAAGGACTAAATTGGAGTATCACGAACTTCTACTTCAACCACCAGGTGAATTCATTCCATGATCCTCATTTTCAATTTCCTTTAGGAACTCCCCTTCTCTGCATCTACCCCCTTGTAAATTCTCTTTTCTTAAAACATAGGGGACAGTGTTATTTTAAGTTGGGGGGAGATGAAATAAAAAAAAAATTGATTTTGTGTAAAAAATTGCTTTTCTCTGAAAAAAATGATTTCAAAAAAAATTCTGTAAATGGAAGGAAAGATTCCTTTATCTTTGAACATGATAATACACATTGAAAACTTTGAAACAGAATATAAAATAATTTAGCATGCCCTGATTCTAATTTAAATCCATGTATAATTTCATGAAAATATATTTTGGAAAGTTTGGATGTCTAATGTGAAATTTTATCGTTTATATTTTCATCCAAACAAAAAAAAAGAGATCACAATGCACATACTTTGGATAGTGGGGTGTTATTTTCATTTCATGGGGTCCCCCAAATAAATATCATATTTTTTGGGATCATTTTAGTTTTAATATAGGTATTCAAAAAAATTCAAAAAAAACAATAAATTTGTGCATTGAGCAATGAAATGACATAATGCATGGCTTTAGGCACTTGAGGATTGTGACTACATAGTTTTCTAGCTCAGAGTTAGTAATTTTATACCTATTTGTTGTAATTTTACTTTTTTTTGACTGGTTTAATGCAAGATGATGCCTGAGTATGTGGGCTTCACTTGGTGCCCTAAGGTCTTTCAGCCTGGGAGTCATCGGCAAAGTGTCGCTACATGGGTTGACTCTTTTGAGTGAAATATCAATTAATTAGAAATATTGAAAAAAAATTGAATACACATCTTAATATTGAAATGTGATTCCACCTATCACTTCCATCATTTCGCCATGTAATAAAGATGAACCTCTATGTCTATTGTGATACCCAACACATCCTTATACTTAATTGATATTGGATGAAATATTGTGATGAATTTGAACAAAAAAATGGGCTTGGGATTGGGATATCTTATGAAAATATCTTATATTAAAATATTTTTATGGGGTTTATAGTTTTTTGGTATAAGGGTTTTTTATGATCATTGTGTATTAAAATGTTTTTGGAAAAGGGAATTCGAATTTCATATTTTTGAGATATGTTTTGCTCGAGACTAGAATCTCTCAAGTTGTGGGGATATTAGCCACTGAATGAGGATAATAATCATTGTTAATATATATAATATTTATGTGATTTTTAATTCATAAACACAATTTTAGTGCATTTTACACTTTGAACATTATTTTATATTATAATTGTAATTCCTTCTTAAAATGAACTATTACATGGTACATTTTTTAAAATCATTTAAAGTACACAAAATAGACATGATATTATGTTAATGTTTTATTTTCAGGTCTCTAATTCTACAAGGAACAATTCATAATTTTTCAGTATATGAAGATTTACATTGGAAGACCACCAAAATGTGCTTTCATGGAAACACATTCTGGGTAAAGTAAATCGGACAACAGCCCAATAAAGAGACTGTAGAGGCTAGTATCCAAACCCAATGATTCTAAAAATTTAAATTAAGATAGAGGACATCATGGGGAACATTTAATTCTGCATTTTCCATAGCTTATTCGTATTTTCTAATGGATTTCGTGGTGGCCCAAGTTGAAGATAAATTTCTGGGCCAGATTTTGCAGCCAGGGAAAATAGCACACCATTTTACACATATCTCGTAATCCATAAAATATTTTGGTCTGAAACATTACATACAGTTAGGGTAAATCCTGATATAAATATTTTTCTTCTATGGAGCACTTCAATTCATCCATCAAGAAGGCCATATAAGCGCCTCTGTTCAATGGATGAAAGATACCTGCAACTTCCGGTCAAGGGTGGAAATGTCTCATCTCCATTACATTACACCACCCTAGGTCTACCAACTTTAATTTAGGAGACTTGGAATGATGGGAGATCAACCCAAGGATATAAAAATTCCTATTTAAGGAAGTGGTTTTTGGGGATTGAAATATATTGGATGCTTTCTTTAATTGTAATGTTATGCTGACACTTTTTCTTTATAATGTTCTTACTCAATTGTAAGTTGTTTTAATTAATCTTAGTTTCTTAATAAAAGTTTTTCTTTTCCAATTATTCTATTATTCTACATTTCAATTTGATACTGTTGCCTCAATTTTTGAATTTATTCACACCCAACCTTGTGAAATTATTTACACAATGGTGGGGTGATCATTTTCTTTTTATTGTTTTCTTACTTCTTCAATCCCTCCCTCATGAGTCTACTTCCCGCTTCTATTGAAACCATAGAATCAATGGAGTTATAAATCACATATGAGTTTATCCAAGGGAGTAGAAATGGGATTTATTGGATGTTATTTATAACCCCATTAATTTCTAATCACTTTTTTAATTGAGTTTTTTATTTGATGATTTAAAAACTTTTTTTTCATTGTTGAATTTTAAGGCCACATACTTCAGGTCCTCATACGAACCTTTACCTTGTAGTCCTCATTAATTTGATCCTCCAAGTTCATATGTGATTAGTATTATGGTGTTTTGGAATTAAAAAAGTAAGTTATGAAGTTGTTTTATATTCTAGAATAAACCCATCTCGAATATAAAAAGTTTAAACTGTTAAAAAAGGAATTTCATCCAATCCACCCCCAAGAATTAACCTAGTATACACTCATTCTTTAAAATTGAATTCACTTAATTCTATTAGTTATATATTAACAACCATAAAAATCAACCCAATTTTGGAAACTTCATAGCCATAACAATCCATATAATGTACGTGTCTGTAGGTTTGTTCTTAGGTCTCTTTGGATTCAATAGCCGAAGCTACACTACAAGAAACCTCTTAACCCTAAAAAAAAGGGTAAATTTGGGAGAGACCACCATCATAGTGTATGAAAAGGGAAAATCATAACTTATTATGAATAATATAGCATGATTCTTATTATTCCTATGATTTATTATGGAAATTAACTATTAGCTATTAACATTCTAATATATAACATGCAAGCTATTATTTACATTTCATAAGATGGAATGCATGGGATAATTTAAATGGGATAAGTTTTATAAGAAATTATAACCAACATCCCATTTACTCATATTCAATGAGTGTAATGATTAAATTTATGGATACATAGGGATAAGACATCAATTCTAATTAAATAAGGAAAGCCTTTGGGATGGTGTTTTTTAGCTTGATAAAACTTATATTACTCAATTATCATCCTAGATATCATTTTCTAGTTCCCATTTTACCACCGAGAGGTACTTGAATAACATAAGAGTTTGGGAGAATCCTATAAAAGTTTTGGGTGTTTTAGATTATCTTTTAGAAACACCAAATTGGAATAACTCGTTGGTTTCTCCTCAAGGATTTTACTCAAGTATATTTTTAAATATTAGGTGTAGTTTCCACCTGTGATGAAAGGTATAATTTCATCATTATATTTATACGTGGTTTTAGTTTCTCATAGCATAATTATCCTAGGATTGATGTTTCCATTTCCTTCTATTTCATTGAATAAGTGTTATTTTATCCTTAGAAACCAAAAACATGCCAAAAATTTAAAAAAATGATGGTAGATCATAAAAAAACATTCCAAAATCTTTTATGATCATTTATGGAAAAATATAAATTGTATATAGATATGAAGAGAAAATAAGTAGTACAATCAAAATATTTTAAAAGAATTTGAAAATCAAGATAGAGGTCTATAAAAAATTTATAATGCTTTGCAAAAAATGAAATTAAAACAAGACATACCTTTTAGGTAATTGATAAGATATTTTGTGATATTCAATGTGATATAAAGATCCACTCATCATACTTCTATTTAAATTAAAGGAAGTATTCCGATGATAATGTAGGATGCTCTATATTCCAATAAACTATCATTTCACTGACATAATTCTATTTTTATCTCTAATAATAATTTTTAAGATTTAGTTGTATACATTATCACCACATACATTGAAGCAATCAGATGAATTCTATGTTCTTTCATCATACATTGTTCATGGGTTAACATATTATTCATTCAAACCATAAAAAAAATTAGAAATTTAAAACTGTGTTGACATAGAATCATATATCATCACTTAAAACATTGAGTGTCAAAAAATGAAGTTTATTTTACATATTATGTTCTATGAAAGTCATCATTTGTTATATAACACATATATAGTTGATAAATTTTCTCCATATCACCATCTAACATGCACAATGTCCAATTTCCATTGTTTATTAAGAATTTCATAATTATAAAATTTCAAACTAATCCACTCTTGAGTAAAAATGAATATAAAATTCTCCATGTGTTACCATTTTAAGATCAAGTACTAATAATAATGACTTTATAATACCAATATATTCCCAAAAATTTCCACCCATAACAATTAACTAAAATTTCCAAATTTCTAATATTTGGAAATATTCCCAATTGAATATCCATTTTTCCAATATTAATATTAATAAAATAAATCTTAGTTACTTTTAATGGCTTCATAAATATTATTGGTAATTTATTTTAAAAAAGATTAAATTCCAAAGTAATATAACCTTTCAAAACAAGCCCTCTAAGGAAGTTATATCTCACTTCTATATTCTTAGTCCTCGAATGTTGAATATTAGTCAATATGGGGATAACATAAAAATTATCACACATTATAGGTATTATATCATAATGAATTCCAAAATTTTATAAATTTTATCTTATATAAAGAGTTTTAGTAATAAGATTTAGTAATAACCACATACTCAACTCTTGTATTTGATAAAGTAACTGAATTTTTATTCTGGGAACTCCAAAAAACATTTTTTTCAAGATATTTATAAATTACACTTGTACTATTTTTTTGATCTTATAACCTTTAAATTCAGAGTTATAATAGCTTGATAGTTCAAAAGAGGCACTTTCTTGGTAAAATAACATGATATTAACTATTCTTTCCACATATAAATGATTCATCAAACATTTTTCATATGAAACTCTTAAGGATATTCCTAAAACCTTTCAACCATGATCAAAATATATATAAAATATGGGTTGTTTTAGTTATATATATGAGACACCTAATCATTCTTCAAAAGGTCTTATAATCAATAGATTTTCTAGTTGGGACATCATTTGATATATATCCAATACTCATCAATGTACTCATAAGACTCATCTCAATTTCATATACATTAAATTATAAATGTATTTATAAATGTAATGAATTTAATATCCAAATATGATGTTATCTACAAATATATATACAATAATCATTTCCTTTGAGTACTTATAAATAAAAAATATAGGTTAAAATATTTATTTCTAAAAATAGTTCCCTAAAAAACATGGAAAACTTGCATACCATGCTTATGGATAATTCATTAGACCATACAATGCATTAGAAACCCTTAAATCATTGTTGGACTTTTACTCATGTCCTAAAACTGGGGATTTGTATTAAAAAATTTCAATTATTAATCTATTTAGTGAAGAAATATTCTCATTCATCTGGTATAACCTAAAACCATTATGATCACCATATGCTATTAAAATATTTATACCTTATAATTTGGATACTAGAGAAAATTAATCTCTCTCTTCATCCCTTTACTTCTAACTACAATATAGATATATAATTATTTACTTATCTCTAAAAATGTGTATAGATTCATTCTACATGTTCTTGAATATCCATTTTTTACAATGAATTTTTTATCTTTTTAAGGGATTACAAGATCATAGACTTTATTCCTTAAAAACTAGTTCAAATCTTCTTATATTGGCAACATCTATCTTAACTCTTTAAATATTATGAAGAATCAATCAATGGTATAAACAAAAATCTTTCATAGAGGTTACTTACTATATTTTTTTGTTTGGATTATCAAATCCACATATATTATTTATTTATCAATTGGTTAATCATCACGAGGCTTCCATATTCTAGGTTGAGAAGACACATGATTCCCCTCAACTAGAACATCTTCCCAATGAATCTATAATTCATAGTTCCTTGATTATTCAAAATTAAACTCTCTAAAATATTATTCCAAATATTCCATAATGGTATAATTCTATGAGGGGTATTTATAATAAGATTTGTCATCAATAGGATCCTATAATTTCATGGACATCTTATTATGTACACTATATGATTTATGGTGATTATAAATTTCCAAAATTCTACATTTATCTTAATTAGAATCAAATTTAAAAATATTTTACTTAGTATTTAGTTTGAATAGCTTATATAAAAAACCATACAATATCCAACAATGATTTCATTCTATTATAAAGTGTATAAGGATACTTCTTGATAACTTTCCTAGTAATAATTTTTTAAGAAACATAATATGTTATGTTAATAATTTTTTCCAATAAGAACCTAGGTAAATACAACTCATTAAATAGATATTTTTGACTCATTAAATTTTTTATTTCTTATTTCAAAAACAAAATTGTTCAATTGAGTCCTTAGAGTTAGAAATTATGTTAGTATATATTCCCCTTATAGAGCTTTTTAAAATCCCTGGTTTTTAAATTATTCTCCATGGTCACTTTTGGTTGATATAATCTTGAACCCTTTCTCAATCTCTACTAGATTGACATAGGTAGTAAAAATTAAAAAAGTATTAATCTTTAATACAAAATAATATGCCCCTAAAAATAATTTTTAGTCATAATCTAAAACAATGGTTTACTTATTTACTTTGATACATTTATTCTATATTGTTATAAATGGGTCAATGTGGAATATGTAACATCTTATTTTGGTCTACACTTCCTTGATAATCTTCAATGAATATTTTTTATTCTTCTCATTTATACAGGGATCACAAAATTGTTTCTTCACAAATTTCATTAGAAAATCATAAAAAAACATTTGTACTTAAAAATATTATATAGTAATATAAAATTTCAATTCCAAAAACTTACATACCATAAGAAATAGTTTTTCTATTAAATTATTAAAAAATTACATTCTTTACTATTAGTTCATCAAGATTGATGGTATAAAAATAATCCTTGTGATTAGTAGTACATAAAGATTAATCATGATTCATAAAAATGCATTATAAATTGTTAATTTAACTGGTAGAACATCATCACAGGATTGAGATATACTAATTGAGTTATTTTATAAGCCTTTAATATAAAATAATTTTCTAATAAGTATAGAATCTATAAATCCAACTTCTCTGAAACCTTTTATCATTCCATTTGAATACTGTCAAAAGTGAAAAATGCCTCTATCACATCCTTTAAAGGATTTTAATTTTGATTGATCTCTATTCATGTTCCTTGAGAACCCATTTGTTATGTGCTATATTTCTTTCTTGAGACATCTAAGTATTTTTTATAAAATAATCTAAAAATTGTTTTTGGTAGCCATGATACTTTGGGTAAAATTGGATTAATCATAGTTCCCGTAGGTATGAAAACACATTTCAAAGTATAATTAAAAGGGGAGTTATTAAATTAATATTTTTAAATGAAATATTTGACATGAGCCAAATATTGATAAATTCTATGTGATAATTCACTAACATAGAGACCATTCATCCCATATAAAAAAAGTTAGAATACGAGTCACTTTAGTGTTATTTATAAAGAAACTCTGATACATTTAAAGAAACTTCCCACTATAACCAACACCATTTATGGTCCCTATCGTTCTTTACAATGAATTTTTTTATAATTCACTTTACTCGATAGAGTCATTTAAACATTACAATTTTCCATTTTGTTTTTATATCCCTTAAAATTCAATATTATTTACTAATAGAAGTATAACTTATTAGATTTTAATCTTTTTAAATCACATTCATATTTTCCTAAATATCTTTTATTGTATTTTTGTTTCCCCATATATTCATGTAATGTTTACAATTTCATCTTGATAATTTTTAGATATATAATTTAACTATTTTATATAATTATTATTGCAATCAAAATCATCATCATAATCACTAACCTCATAAAAACATGGAATCGAGAACAAATTATAATATTCCTTATCTTGTTTGAATTCATTAATCAAATAGACATCCTCACTACATATATTGGAAGACATTATTATTCAATTATCATTTATCATGAACATTCCTCAACTTTAGTAAAAAAAATTAATATTTCCTTTCTTCCAACATTTAGAATTTATGACATTTTATGATTTAAAATTATTGTGATAGTTAACTTTACAATATCTTCTTTTTCATCCACCATATTTTTTCTTCTTGGATACTTATTATAACCTTGAATTTTCCTATTAATTCCTTACACCCTCCTTGTTATTTGTACTAAATCATCATCACTAGTATGTTTTTCTTAATCAGAATAGTCCAAAGATATAATATTTGTTGATATAACTTATAAACATTTTTTTCTATGTGGTTTCTTTCACACTTAGGTTTATCTTCTCAAGTTCATACAAGAATAGTGATATAATCATCTCATCAAAAGTGTATTCCTTGAAATTTTTACTCTCATCAAATGGAATTATTCTTATAATGTTATTCATTAGGAAATGATATGACTATTCTTTATACCATCACTAAATATTCTATTGTTTAACAAAGTGAACTAATACTATTCATAATATTTCTGAATATTCAGAAAATATTATCAAGAGTTTCATTATCATGATTCCTAAAATCATGGAAATCTTTTCAAAGAATTCCATTCATGGTCCTTTATAGAATTTTAGTTCAATAGTGTTTCTATTTTAAAATTATCCAAATTTTTAAAATGTATTACATATTGAAACATTTTTAAAAACATTTTTAACATATATAAAAATATAGAATATTCATGACATTATAATTAAAATAATATTTAGTACCATAATTACTGATGAGAGTGTCAAGATCAACCTTAATAAGTTTATATAGTTTTACCATGTAATTCTAATGCCCAATTCTTAGATTCCTTAAGCATGCGTCCACATAGGTCTTCCAATAACCATAATAATTTTTGACAAACTACAGTAGATTCTATAGAATCTGAACATTATTTATACCTTGGACATCCATAAAATACAGATCATTATTTTATATAGTGTAATATATAGTTTGTGTTTAATAATAATAAAAAAATTTCCCCAAGATCCATGTTATCTGATTCCAATTTTTTACAAATATAACATTACATAAATATGTCAAGCAATGGTGAATTTAAAAAATTTAAATAAACTCAAAGAAGGAAAGTATAAAAGATAAATAACACATAATTTGTAAACAATTTCATAATCCACTCTTCATAACCTCTTAACTACTCCAGAGGTGTACATATTACTATGTTTTAAATTTATTTGGGGTGTAAAAACTCAAATATGCCCGTCATTTTATAACGGAGGAATAAGAATACACGTCTACAATTTCGTTAGGAAACAGAACCAAATACGAACACGTACATTTTTAATATTTTTATAATCATTAAAATAAACTTTCTTTTATCAGGAAAAGTATAAATAAATTTCAATGAAAAAAATTAAAAAATAATGAATATAAGTTATAACCCAATACAGTAAAACCTATTTAAATGTTGAATCCTAGAAGAAAGTTACAGTATGATCACACAAGCAAAGGATTGTAGTAGTAATGTGAATGTGGTAGTGTAATAGTAGTTGATCAATATTAGAAAATGTGGTAGTTGGGTTTTCATTATTTTCCATCTTATAGATGTAGTCTCAAAAATAAACATCTCAATTTGATCTTAAATTACATAATTCTTCCATGTTATGATCAACGGTTGAGTTCTGTAGTTTCTAAATTATGAAGGAATTATTGATGCATCAATGTAAGATTTCATTATATGTCCAATTATAACATAGATATGTGGATCTAACATTATCTTATGGAACAAAAATGAGACATTTTTTATGTTCTATTTATGTGTTTATACTTGATAGTGAATTCATGTAACAAATTGTCCTAAGCTAGCCTTACATGTCACACAACACAGATTGATAATAAGATTGAAGGCAATTCCCAAGAACCATGAGTTAGTGATACATTACTGGTATCAAGAAGATTGACATGGATAAAATTTAACCCAAATAAAAATATTAAAATCTATTAGAATAAACTAATAAGTATACGACATGACCAATCTACACCATGGATTCCTGTAAATATAAATAAACAGATACAAAATAATAAAAAAGAATCATGTGAAAAAAACAAATAAAAATATACAATGTGATATAATAAATATGGGTGACTATGATCACTAGGAATATAAATAGAGTAAATAACTAAACATCATAATAATAAAGAATTAACATGATTAATATGTACAATAGAAGAAGAATATAAGAAATACACTTGTCTATGTTAGCATATACACAAGAATCCTAAAAATAATATAGTATAAAAGTTAAAAAAAATTATTTTAAAGTGAATACCTGGTCACATAACATGCCAAAAACCATTCTCCAATGGAATAAACAATAAAAATCAAACCTAATATCACAATATGGGAATCAGAAAAACCCTAACAGTCATACACACACATGCGCCAATGTGTGTATAGGCTATGAGCGAAACATTATTGGTAGGATACCACCAATGTTTATATGATTTTCTATTCATAATATATTTTATAAATTCTATTTTGAGCATAATTTATAGATATAGTTTTCTCATATGGTCAACCACAAATAAAACAAATATCATACCTTATCACATTCATTAGAAAAACAAGATAACAATATTTGATAACAACTGACACTCATTTGACCTAAAACCATAATTTTTAAACTTGAATAATAAATCAAATAATTCCTCTAAAACTATTTTTTAAAAAAATTAATTTTTAAATTCATGATAAATGCCAACCTCATTTTTGTTCCTCCATTCAAAAAAAATAAAAATACCATTTAGAAGAAAACAGCACATCACATTCAAAGAGACTCAATATCCAAAACCAATTTGAGAATTATTTTAGAAATAAATCAAAACTATAACCAATATAGAATATAAACATGAGTAAGAACCAAGATATCAATAAAGAGTAGTGAATATAACCGAGAAATGGATCCATATAGCCAAAAAAGGATTGGGGATACAAGAAAGGAAAGGAAATATACCCCCCCCCCCAAATCCTTAATAGGAATAATCATCATGGGAAACTCACTAGATCCTAACATGAGATATAACTATACATACTCAATGGAATACACTTTATCATCATAATCCCAAAGTATTACTAGGTCTCTTTGATCTTGTTCTATAGTCTCACCAAGTGATATATAATGTATCCCATAATTTAATTAGGTTAATGGATTTATTATAACATAAATTAAATCCCTCACTTAGATACCTAGGGTCTCATGACATCATTAAATGTTGGTGATAGATAAATTAAGCCTGAAATCATTACATAAATCAAGAATAAAACATTTGAATTAAACATCAACTTACCTGTGACACTATATCAAGAAATATCTCCTTTTATAAATCAAGTATCGCATAAAAATAAACTATGAATATCCCATAAAAGGGGGACAAGTGTATAAGAAACAAAGAATCAATAGGATCATAACATGTTATTTTGAGGTCCTCCTTTATAAAGTGATAAATAGACCTTCAAAATCAATTTTAGTTTTCCATGAAAATTTTAATCATTTGAAATCTCACTTTAAACACTAATTAAACATGAATAATCAAATAAAACATTAAAATCCACATAGAAATAAAACACCTTCCTAGAAATCACTTTAAACCACCGGATGAGTATAAATTATTAAAAATAATTTCATGTGACCAAAGTAAGCCCCAATGTAGAAATGATCCCTTTTAAAATTCAAAATATCTTTAAAAATAAATTCAATCCTTAAAATCATATATTTATCTTTGAAAACCACAAATATATTTTATTAAATACTTATCATCCATAAACATACAATTTAAAATAAATTAAACAAGTGTTATCAAAATAAAACCATTCCAATTAAGAACAACAATTGAAAAAAAATTGACCCCTCATGGATAACACATATCAGTATACTTTGGAAGTAAAATATTTTTAAAACATTAAATATTCTCATAGAGTATAATATAAAGGAATAAAACAGAACAAACTGACATATTAACGAATAAATATATCACAACCTGCTTCCTTCAATAGGGAACACCAACCATGTAAGGAAATATCTTATCCAAATATTAAACACCCAAAGAGCCATTGTTAAACCCATAACACACCATAAACCCAACCAACATAATGGTAAGGTTTTTTATAAAGGAATATTAAGGGGAAAGGAAGAAGGGATAGTGGTGGAATGGAAAATATTCATAATACCATAAAAATAAACTTGAAATTGAAGAAAATGAGGCTTGAAATTAAGTTAGAGGAATGAGAAGGAGATCTACATACACACCCAAGACCAACCAAATAAGAGGGGAGAATAGGGATGGAGAAAATAATTCTATTAAAGGAGAGGGAAAATGATAATTTCATGTTTTTATGAACTTGGGAAATATGCATGGTTTAGCTACACAGTTAGTGAAACCATGCGTTAATCACATAGAGGATACTAGATGTAACCCACATACCTTATATAGTTTAGGAAAATGGTTTCCCATAACCATGTTTCAAACATGTGGGATACCCTCAAACAAAAAACTAAGTCCTAGGGTAACTTGGTGAGTACACATGATTTGATGTTCCATACACCAACCATGAATAATCCACTATTAAAAGATACAACACTAAGAACAGTCAACATAGATGATTTTTCCAAGATATGAGATAGATTTGTAATAATGATAAAATTAATAAAATTATAAATTTAAATTCCAAATCACTCAAAAATTTAAAACACTCTATTATATCATAAATTAAATCACAACTGTGAAACATGGTTATCACAGTTCATGAATTTACACTACTACTATTCATTAAAGTTGAGATATTTTTTATGAATCATTATAAAATGGTAGTTTAAGATACGGAATTGGAATTCCATTATTGAGTGTATTGTAAAACATGATACAAAATTCACTTGAATTCATTATATGACATAGATTCTTCAAATAACATTATTGTGGTACCACTATCTCATGAACTCATTATTACAGTGTTATCATTCAGACATATTTTTCATCATATTATTATTAAAACACTCATGTATTCAATATTTACAAAAAAATTACATATTTCATTATCCTTTTAACACCATATTAGCTCAACTTAAAATATGTTAATTCTTGATGAATTGAGTTGACACTATATTTGGATAAATATTGTTATAACATTGAACTTCAAAATAGCCTCTTTAGTGAATAATTATTTTCCTTATAAAAATTCAAATTTATCATATCTCAATAATAAATTGATCTATTTATTAAATTATATTATAAAAACACAAATAAACAAGGAAGTGATTAAATAATAATGGTCAAATCAATATAAAAACATAAAGGTAAAGTATGAAATTTTAAAAATAGAGGATTAGAATTCTAAATACATTTTTGTTTCATTTTAGCTTCTAACATAGGTTATAATGTCTCTAATTTCATGTGAGTCTCCATCACATAGGTTGTTTGGTGTTTCAATGTAGAGAAAATACACAATATAGAAAAATATTAAACAAAAACAAAAACACAATTTCTATGAAATAAAAAGAATGATTGATGTACTTATAAAAAAATATTTTATTATCTCAAGGATTTAATAAGGGATACATTCATTTTTTATTGATTAAAAACTGCATGTTGAATACCAAATGTTGAATATAACCGGTGAAGGAAAATAATAATAACATATAGAAACCCCTAAAAAATTTTAATTTCTCCTCCAAATATAGAAAAAAGTGAATAATAACAAAATAAACTCAATTTATTACTTTTTATCACTTTGATGGATTCACTTTTTAAAATATATCACAATGAGGTTATTTAACAATATCAGTTTCAAAAGGATGATAATGGAGAAAAAATATGGAGTACTACTGGAAAAAGCGATTTTTGTGACGGTTCATTTGGAACGGGTTCCCATCATAAACTGTCCGTTGAAAAAAAGGGCGTTGTAAATATTACCTTTTGTGATGGAATATTGCCAAAAGGCATTATTTGTAACGAGCAGTGGTACCATTATAAATACGTTTGGAGATTTTTTTTAAACCCTATTGCGATGGGCCAACCTCCCATCCTAAATAGTATTCCTAATTTCTTAAAAACTTTTGCCACCGTCCATTCATAGATACTGTGGAAAATAAATAAAATAAAACCTTTTTGTGACAGGGCAGTCACAAATTCTTCCAAAAAATAAAAATATAATATAATATAATATTAATATAAATGAAATTTTAATATCAATATTAGTGTGATAAAATTATTTATAAAATAATAATATTATTAATAATAATATAGTATTAATATAAATGAAATAATAATAATAATATTAGTAATATAAAATTATTTATAAAATAATTAAATAATAGTATTATTATATTATTATTATTATTAATGAAATAATAATATTAATATTAGTAATATAATAGAAATTTCATTATTCACAAAAACATAAAAATATATTAATTAATAAAATAATAATCATAATAAAAAATTAAATAAATAATTAAAACTGTAAAATTCAACACAATATCAAATGTGCACTATTTAAATTTTAAATAGTTAATATTACAAAAAATTACTGTTAAATGTTTCATCATAAAATAAAAAAAACATCACTGATGGGGGGAGTCATCTGGGGGAGATGGAGGAGGTGGTGGAGGGAAATGTATCCATAAATTATGAATCAGAAGTCGCATGTACTCCATCTGCTCTTGCTCCTGCTAATGCCATCATCGACGCATCTCATCATGCATCTCCTATTACTACTACTAACATCATAGGAAATATTCTTGCTGATGTTTCTACCACTGATTCACATCCTCAAGCTCCCTACACATAGTCTCTGAAAGCCCACTCCGAGCTCGTAGCTACTCCTGATACTATGCAAGAGATGATGATGACTCTCCACGAGCTCCTATCGAACTACACGATGACATCACAGAGGTTCTATAAAACCCCCATGGGTCAATCAAGAGCTGATACCAACAACACCTCTTTTCTAAAGGCATACTGGGTCGCCTACATCTATGAGGCCTCATCAAATCTGGGGGCACTGGTCTGACCAGTGGCCTCAGCCTGACTCTTTTTATGTGTCTGAGACGCCACAGACACATATGGATCCTTTAATATCAATATAAAATTAAAATAGTTAAAATATTATTTTTAGTTAAATTTAAATCTCAAAAAGAAATTATACTAACTACAATCTAACACTGGTGGGCACCTCTAATCTCACCAGTGGCTGGATCACTGTACATCCTTCTATAAACGTCATACTCTATAATATTAGGTTGTGCAGCCACCTATATGAATATAAAATAAACTATTTATATTTAAAGTTATATATAATATTTAAAATAGATGTAATTACCATATTCTCCCTATACGTACTGAATGTACGACAACTAGCTTGATGTGTCACCTCATGTCTCCCCAGATTTTACCGACCATCTAATGATCTACTCTAAAACCGCCTACTCAACTAGTGTGTACATAATCTATCCCAAAACTGAGATGAAATATAATCATGTCTGTGGACACAACATGTCTTGTCAAACTCTATCACTCCTGCATTCTCCATTTCATTCCTTTTCATATTGTGAAAAAACTGAGTACAATGTAGATGCATAGCTCCCTGCCATGCCTTATAGATATCCTCACACATGCTCTCATTAATGGGATACCATAAAACCTTGATTATCCACTAAATGAGGCTAATATTTATTGTTAATATATATAATGTTCATGTGATTTATTATTCATAATCACCATTTTAGTGCATTTTACACTTTGAACATCATTTCACATTATGATTGTAATTCTTTCTTAAAATGTACTATTTTGTGATACATTTTTTAACATCATTTAAAGTACAGAATGATTCATCTGATTTTAAGGAATATAATTATCCATATTTCAATTTGATATTTTCGAAATTTATCTAAAATTCAATATGATCATGTTTCATTTAGGGGTCAATATAGAATTCATGAAAGAAGATGGGGATATTTTGTGATGAAAGGAAACAATTCTGGAGAAGTCAGATTGGACACCAGCCCACTTTTGGGAATGTGGGGCCCAACATAAGGGCCCAATAAGGCCCAAATTTAGTTGGATGCTATAATAAATATAGAGGAACAAATAATTTTTTTGGAGCCATTTCTAATTCGGCTTCCATTGTGGTTATTTAGGCGGCCCAAGTTAGAGATAAAATTCTGGGCCAGATTCTGCGCCCCAAAAAAACAGCCCACTAATTTAATCATATATTTGAATATACAACTCCAAATATGCCCAAATTTTATAGGAGGGTATGAGCCATCCGGGGCTCCATTTTTTTATTCTATTTCCCACTCTGATTATTCCATGTAGAATGTGTTACAAGCGCGTATGTTCGGTAGATGCAAGCTGGATTCCACCTCGGGTCAAGGGTGGAAAAGTCTCCCCTCCCTTACTTTCCACCACCCTAGGCCTACAATACTCAAGTGTGATATTTTGTACTGTTGGAGGCTCTACCAAAGGCTCCAAAAATTCTTATTTAAGGCAGTGGTGGTGAAGGAGTTTTTCATATTTGATCTTTCTTTCATTGTAATGTTATGTTGCGGTTTTGTTGTCTCAAATTTGTCTTCCACATGTATGTTGTTTTAATTCATCCTTGCTTCATAATAAAAGTTCTTCCTCTCTTATTATTCTGTTCTTCTCCATAAAACTTTTATACCTTTGGTTTAAGGTGTGAAATTTTTCATACCAAACCTTGTGATATTATTACACAACGGTGGAGTGATTGTTATTTTATTGTGTTTTTTTACTTCTGCATTTCTTCCCTCAGGAGTCTACTTTCCACTTCCATTGAAACCATAAAATCAATGGAGGGATAACCCACTTATGTTTTGATCCAAGGGATTAGAAAGGGGCTGGATTTGATGTTATTTATCACCTCATTAATGTATAATCACTTCTTTAATTGAGATTTTTATTTAATGATTTTTAAACTCCATCGTCCTTGTTGAATTTAAGGCCACACGCTTCAAGTGATAATACGAACCATTACCTTGAAGTGCTCAAAACCTAAATCCTTCAATTGTATAGGTTATTAGTATTAAAGGGTGTAGTAATTAAACTAGTAAGTGATGATGTTTTTTATCTTCTTAAATGAACTCATCTCAAATATAAGAAATTGAAATCATTGAAAAGGAAATGCGTCCAATCCACCCCGAGCGATAACCTAGGATCAACTCATTATTTTAAATTGAATTCACTTAAATCTATTTGATATCCTCTAAAACCATCTAAAATCAATCCAATTTGGCCACTTAATATCCGAAAAAAATCCATAGAATGTATGTGTATGTAGGTTAATTCTTAGGTCTCTGAGGATTCGATAACCCAAGCTAAACTACAAGGACCGTTCTACCTTCATCTATTGGGTAAATTATAGCGAGAATCAAATTTTGGCGCTGTTTCTGGGGACCTAAGTATGTTATCTTAGACACTATAATCTTTTTTTTCATCCCACTTCTATTATCTCATCCCCAATTTCATTCCTATGGAAAACCCTTTTGAACAAATCCAAACATGGGGAACCTCTCCTTACTTTGATCACTCCACACCAAGTGAGATGTACAATGACCATCCTAGTTTCTACTGGTGGGATAATCAACAACCTAATGAACCACAATGTTTTAACTCCTATGATCCACAAAAAATTCCAACATATAATGAGTTTCAATCCTCACAAATCCAATCTGAACACCCTCTTGTGCAATTCGAACAACTTAATTATCCACCTAGAATAGACCATTCGAATCAACCCCTTATCTATAATAATCCACATCCATTACTTGAAACACTATGTCAACAAATGTAGATAATGAATTTTGAGGTTTCATCATTGAGGTTAAAACTACAAAGCATTAAAACTTGTGAGGAACCCATCCATACACAAACTATCCCTTCCATAAACTTATGTGAAGTTTCTAGTTTCCCACAAACCTCTCATGAATTTATTGAAGAACCATACTTTGTATTCGGTATAGATAAAGAGGATAAAGTAATTTTTTAAGGGTCTTTAAATAAAGAGTAAATTGATTTTTTGGATTCAAAAGATGAGAATTTGACATCATGGATTGAGTCTCATGAATATAACCCCAATGATGATTTTTCAAAAACACCAACTATTGAACCATTGAGAGAAATCACAAACATTGGGTCCATACCCATGCCTAACACTGATCATTCCAATTTTTCAGTTGAATATTCTATTCAAAAGGAACCAATTCTGTTGAGAAATTTTGAAAATGGAACTGAGTTTGATTCAAAGTGCAAACCTATGTTTGAATTTCCTATCCAAACCAAGCTCAAAAGTAGTGTTCTTATTTCCTCTCTCAAGTATCCCTTCATAGTGTATAACCATTACCTTTTTGATAAAATTAATTCTTCTCCTAAAACTAATAATGTAGTTATGACCATTGATGTCTTAGGCAAGACTAGTGAAGAAACTATATCCACCATTTCTGATATCCCTTGGATTTTACCACTCATTTTAGAACATAGGTTTATGAATGAAACAAATTCAAAACATAGAATCAATATCAAACTTATATAATTTGTGAAACATGTTTTCCTTATAATTTGGAATGTTGGTATTGGGTAAGTTGTGGGGATCATGTCGGGCTAACGACGTTAAACAAAGCGATGCATGGGAGGCAATCCATGGTTTAAAAGTTTCCAATCATTTTGTTGTTTTAATCAACTTTATATTTTAAATTGGATTAATTAATCATTTTTACATTTAAAAATAAATAGATTGTTGACCTGTTCTTCTATTATGAGTATGGATTGGTATGAAAGGGGAGCACCATATTCATCCGTGTCACGTGGTCTGATCCTTGAGTAATACCTTACCCAGAAATTTAAAAAGAAGACAATGTATCATCAGTTTATTTTATTTTATATATATATATTTATATTTTGCTTATATATATATATTGTTTTTTTTTGTTTTTTTTGTTTTTCCTTTTTCTACTAGGGAACTCTGTAAGTGACATGGATATCAAAGGACTAAATTGGAGATGCAAGAACTTCAACTTCAACCACCAGGTGACTTCATTCCATGATCCTCATATTCCAATATCCTTTTTGAAATTCCCTTATTTTCCTATACTCCTTCTAAATTTTTATTTCTTCAAACACTGGGGATAGTGTTATTTTATGTTGGGGGGGATATAAAATAAAAAATTGCTTTTGTGTAAAAAAAATGAATGATTTGAAAAAAAAATGTGTAAATGGAAGGAAAAATTACTTTAACTTTGAACATGGTAATACACATTTCACACTTTGAAACTGAATATCAAATAATTTAGCATGCCTTGATTCTGATTTTAATCCTTGTATAATTTCATGAGAATAGATTTTTGGAATGTGTGGCTGTCCAATGTGATATTTCATCATTTATATTTTCATCCAAAAAAAAGATCATAATGCCCATCCTTTGGATAGTGGGGTATTAGTTTGAGTTCATGGGGTCCCCCAAATAAATAGGATAGGTTTGGTGATCATTTTAGTTTTAGTATGAGTATTCAATTAAAAAATATAAAATAACCATAATAATAAATAATAATAAATTTGTGCTGTGAGCAATGAAATGACCTAATGCGTGGCTTTTAGCACTTGGGTATCGTGACTCCATAGTTGTCTAGCCCAGAGTTAGTAATTTTACATATATTTTTGGAAATTTTAATTTTTTTTGAATGAGTTAACTCGAGAAGATGCCCGATTATGTGGGCTTCACTTGGTGCCCTAAGGTCTTTGAGCTTGGGAGTCATCGGTAATGTCTTGCTACAGGGGTTGACTCTTTTGAGTGCAATTTCAATTACCATGGAAAAATTGCAAAAAAAACAACAAAAAATAATACAATAAAAAAATTGAATACTCGTCTTAATATTGAAATGTGATTCCACCTAGAAATTCTGTCATTTCTCCCTTGAATAAATATGAACCCCCATGTCTATTGTGATACACGACACATCCTCATACTTAATTGATATTGGATGAAATATGGAAATGAATTTGAACAAAGGAATGGGATTGGGATTGGGATCTGCTCATGAAAATATCTTATATTAAAATATTTTTATGGTTTCATGATTGTTTGGTATAAGGGTTTTTGTTGATCATTGTGTATTAAAATGTTTTTGGAAAAGGGAATTCGAATTTCATATTGTTGAAATATATTTTTCTCGGGACTAGTAGAACACAAGTTGGGGGGGTGTGATTAGCCACTAAATTAGGATAATATTCATTGTTAATATATATAATATTCATGTGCATTATTATTCATAAACACCATTTTAGTTCATTTTACACTTTGAACATCATTTCACCTTATGATTGTAATTCTTTCATAAAATGCAATATTATGTGGTACATTTTTTAACATCATTTAAAGTACCCAATGATTAATCTAATTTTATGGAATATAATTATCCATATTTCAATTTTATATTTTAGGAAATTGATCTAAACTTCAATATGATAATTTTTCATTTAGGGTTCAATGGATAATTCATGGAAGAAGATGGGGATATTTTGTGATTAAAGGAAACAATTCTAGAGAAGTCAGATTCGACACCATCCCACTGATGAGAATGTGGGGCCCAAAATACAGGCCCAATGAGACCAAACTTTATTGGGATGATAGAATACATATATATTCACAACTCATTCTTCAGGATCCAGTGCTAATTCGGCTTCCATTCTGGTTATTTAGGCGGCCAAAGTTAGAGATAAAATTCTGGGCCAGCTTCTGTGGACAAGAAAAACATCCCACTAATTTAATCATATCTCCTAATCTACAACTCCAAATGGGACCAAATTGTACAGGCGGGTAGGAAACATCGGAAGCTCCATGGTATTCCTCTATGTCCCACTCTGATTCGGCCATCTAGGAGGACATACAAGCGTGTTTGTTTGGTGGAAGCAAGCTGGATGTCACCTCGGGTCAAGGGTGGAAAAGTCTCCTCTCCCTTACTTTCCACCACCCTAGGCCTACCATACTCAAGTGCAATCTTTTGTAATGTTGGAGGCTAGACCCAAGGCTCCAAAAATTTCTATTTAAGGTAGTGGTGGTGAAGGAGTTTTTCATCTTTGAGCTTTCTTTCATTGTAATGTCATGATGTGGTTTTGTTGTCTCCCATTTGTCTTCCACATGTAAGTAGTTTTGATTAATCCTTGTTTCATAATAAAATTTCTTCTTATCTTATTATTATGTTCTTCTCCTTATCACTATTATACCATTGGTTCAAGGTGTGAACTTGTTCATACCAAACCTTGTGATATTATCACACAACGGTGGAGTGATTGTTATTTTATTGTGTTTTTTTACTTCTCCATTTCTTCCCTCATGAGTCTACATTCCGCTTCCATTGAAACCATAGAATCAATGGAGGGCTAACCCACTTATTGGTTTATACAAGGGAGTAGAAAGGGGATGGATTGGATGTTATTTATTACCTCATTAATGTTTAATCACGTCTTTAAATGAGATTTTTATTTGATGATTTTTAAACTCCATCGACCTTGTTGAATTTAAGGCCACATGCTTCAAGTGCTAATACGAACTTTTACCTTGAAGTGATCAAAACATTGATCCATAATGTGTATAGGTGATTAGTATTAAAGGGCGTAGGCATTAAACGAGTAAGTTATGATGTTGTTTTATCTTCTTAAATGATCTCATCTCAAATATAAGAAATTGAAATTATTGAAAAGGAAATACGTACAATCCACCCCGAGCGATAACCTAGGATCAACTCATTCGTTTAAATTGAATTCACTTAAATATTTTAGATATCCTGTAAACCCATCGAAAATCAATCCATGTTGTCCACTTCATACCCGAAAACAATCCATATAATGTACGTGTCTGTAGGTTACTTATTAGGTCTCTGAGGATTCGATAACCCAAGCTAAACAACAAGGATCATTCTACCTTCATCTCTTGGGTAAATTTGAGCAAGAATAAAACCAAAAAAAAAATTATAATATCATATTATTAATTAAATTAACTTCAAAATAAATATTATTTATTTACGCACCAGCCAATGCTCGAACATGTGGTGTTGTACATCAACGGGAATCTGATCCCATAAAACCCATGCATCAGAAAAATAATTGCATAATACAGCACTCCCATGTCCAACAGCTATATGTGTAAAGCTATGAAAAAAAAATAAAAATTAATTAAACAATTAGAATATAAATAAATTAATGAAAAATAACTAAAATACATATATAAAAATACCTCTACGTGCGTGGATTGAACTCAAGATGTGGACATCGCTCGGGGATAGGGTCATGAATCATTAGATGGGAAAAACCACAATACTAGAAATTTTAGCTTTTCCAATGGTTTAAAATCATTGGAAAAGGCTGGACAACCGTTGGTATAAACTATACCAATGGTTGCCCAAACCGTTGGTATAAACTATACCAGTGGTCGTCCAAACCGTTGGGTCTTGAGGTGTAGGGATAGACATATCCCAACGGTTCTATGAAAACCATTGGTATATGTCTGAACAAATCAATATATACCAATAGATTCAGTAAACCATTGGTATATATGTTTTCCAACGATTTTAAACCATGAGTAATAGCATGATGTATCTCTATACCACTAGTTTTGTAAACCGTTGGTATAGACATTTACCAACGGTTTTCCACAAACCATTGGTAAATCTCAAGTAAAATTATCTATTCCAATGGTTTACAAATCCTTGGAATATACTTATACCAATGGTTTAAATAAAACCATTGGTATAATTTCTAGTTTTACACATATACCAAAGGTTGTAAACCATTGGCATATCTTTTTTATACCTGCAGTAGCAACCTGGCTTGCTGGCCTCCCCCTGTAAAATTACATCAATTCCACCAGCAGACCCCCTGTGGAGCGGTATTAATTCCACCATCAAGCCTACAAAATTCATAGAAAACAGAATATCTACATAATACATACACATAGAATAAGTAACACAATACACCATTAACAAGTATACTTATATAATACATACATAATTCTGTATGAATTCATATAGATTTCTGTATGAATTCATACAGAATTCATCAAACACATAATTCAAACATAAATCTGAATACCTCCAATTCTGTATTTAATTACCCTCTACACACATACTGAATTGACACATAATTCATAAGGTAATTATAGAAAGTATACACATACAAAAAGTATACCCACCCAAAATTAATACAAAATTTATAAGTTAATTAAATACATAAAGAATTCAATTCAGAATTCAGGGGGTTGGGGGTTTGGGGTTGTTCAGTGGTTTGGGGTGGCTATCAAAGGGGGGTAGGGGTGTCCAGAGGGGTGGGGGTGTCTGGGGGGGATGGGGGTGTCCGGGGGGTATATATGGGGGTTTCTAGGGGTTGGGGTGGTGTCTAGGGGGTTGGGGGATTTCTAGGGGTGGGGGTGTCCAGGGTTGGGGTGGTGTCCAGGGGGGTCGGGGCAGTCTAGGGGTTTCGGGAGGTCCAAGGCGGGTGGGGTGGTGTCCCCGGGGGTGGGAGTTTCCCAGGGGGTGGGGGCTATCCAGGGCGTGGGGGTGGGGGGTCCATGGGGGTGGCGGGGCTCTCCCGGGGGTCGGGGTGTCCAGGGGGGTGGGCGGGGCTGTCCACGGGGGTGGGGGATGTCCAGGGTGGTAGGGGGTGTCTACATGGGTGGGTGGGGCTGCCCCGGGGGTACGGGGTGTCCAAGGGGGTGGGTGGGGCAATCCATGTTGGTGGGGGTTGTCCAGGGGGTGGGTGGGGCTATCTAGGGGGTGGGTGAGGCAGTCCACGGTGGTGGGTGGGGCTGTCTAGGGGGTATGGGGTTCCCAACGGTTTGGCGGGGCTATCCAGTGGGTGGGAAGGCTGTCCATAGGAGGAGAGACTATCCATGGGTAGGTGAGCTATCCACGGTGGTGGCGGGGCTGTCCAAGGGGTACGAGGTGTCCATGGGGGATGTTGGGGGGAGGGGGGCTATCCATGGGGGTGTCTAGGGGGTG
Source organism: Viscum album (assembly GCA_963277665.1). Classification (NCBI taxonomy): domain Eukaryota; kingdom Viridiplantae; phylum Streptophyta; class Magnoliopsida; order Santalales; family Viscaceae; genus Viscum; species Viscum album. The sequence goes on along the minus strand of CAUJRU010000046.1, from coordinate 21,067 downwards.
GGGGATGTCCAAGGTTGTGGGGGTATCCAGGGTGGTGGGGGCTCTTTAGGGTTGTGGGGGATGTCAAGGGTGGGGGGGGGGTTGTCCATGGGGGTGTCATGTGGGGTGAGGTAGTGTCCAGGGGGGTCCATGGGGGTGTCCAGGGGGTGGGGTGGTGTGCAGGGGGGTGTCCAGGGGGTGGGTGGTGTCCGGGGTGAGGTGGTGTCCAGGGTGTTGGGGGGCATTCCAGGGGGTGTTGGTGTCTAGAGGGGTGGGGTGTCCATGGGGGTGGGCAGGCTATCCACGGGGGTGGTCAGGCTATCCAGGGGGTAGGGGGTGTTCAGGGGGTGGGCGGTCTGTCCACAGGAGTGAATAATTTTTTCGAGAGTTATCAAAAGTGAAAGTTAAAAAAATTAGAGTAACATGTTTTGAATAAATTGGTGAAATGTTCTTAACATGTTACACAAACATCTATAACCCCATTTTTCTATAATAATCACTTGCATAGTTGTATTTATCATAGAGATACATAACTATACGTATATATCTAACATGATTTTATCCACACTAAAGAATTTTTTTTCTTTTGGATTTTGTGGTATTGGATTATTTACAAACCATAACATGGATGTAACTATTCTTTTTGAGTAGTGAACCATTTAAATAATTTATTTCATGTGGAAGTGTGATTTTTTTTTGTTTTTTGAAAAGTGATAATTCTTTAACATGATTCAAAGATTGTTTCAATAGAAAAGATAATTAAAAGAAAAACATATAAGTGATTTTTCCCATCCCCCTCTAAGTGTGTAAGATCCTGAACTTATCATGGGTTGTCTAGGGGGTTGGGTGGGCTATCCACAGGGGTGAGCGGGCTATCCACAGGGGTGGTCGGGCTGTCCAGTGGGGTAGGGGTATCTAGGTGGGTGGGCAGGCTATTGAGGGGGGGGGGGAAGCTGGCCACGGGGTGTAGGGGTGTCCATGGGGTAGGTGGGTTGTCCACGAGGGTGGGGGCTGTCCTCGGGGAGGGAGGGTGTCCAGGGGGGTGGGTAGGCTGTCCACGGGGGTGGTCAGGCTGTCCAGGGGGTAGGGGGTGTCGAGGGGGGTGGGCGGGCTGTCCACAAGGGTGGGTGGGGTAGTCCAGGGGTTACGGGGCGTCTAGAGGGGTGGGGGTCCATAGGGGGAGGGGTGTCTAGGGGGTGGGTGGGTTGTACATGGGGGTGGTTGGGATGTCCAGGGGGTAGGGGTGGACGGGCTGCCCATAGGGGTGGTCAGGGATGTCCAAGGGGTCAAGGGTGTCTAGGGGTGGGGGGCTATCCACAGGGGGTGGGGCAATCCAAGGGGTGGGCGGGCTGCCCATGGGGGTGGCGGGGCTGTACAGGGGGGTACAAGGTGTCTAGGGTGTGGGGGATATCTAGGGGAGCGGTGAATTAGTCACAACAAATCATAAAGTCATGTTGTATTATTTATATATAAAAAAATAATGATAATGTGACCTACCTAATCACTCAAATATTCTGGCACAACAAATCAATAAACATCAAAGGTCAATAATATCATTCAAAAATATAACAGATCAGTCTATCCCTCATCACCATCACTATCATCACTATCATCATCACCCTCACCCTCATCCTCATTATCATCCCCATCATCGTCCTTACCCTCATCCTCTCCCCCGTAACCATCCTCAGCCTCCTCATCACCCTCCTCCTCCGCCTCGTCCTCCTCCTCGCCCTCCTCCTCCACCTCGGCCTCCTCCTCACCCTCCTCCTCCACCTCAGCCTCCTCCACACCTTCGTCTCTACCACCACTAGAACTGCCCCCTCATGCACCATATATAGAACACATCAATGAAATATATTCATCACAATCCGTTCTGGTCTCTAGTGCAAGTGTTGGCCGTAAAACTTCCTTCAGCTTCAAAAATTCTTTTTTTCCCTAGCATATTGTTCTTCCGTCTTTATGGCCCTATTTTCGGCATGTTCTGCCTATGCCTTAACCTACTACAACTCGGTGTCACTATAACTCATACCTGATGAGGTCCAATACCTTGTCAGAACTATACTCTTCCCAAGTCGGCAATGTACTCTTCCAGGGTGCTCATCTCCCAACACCAGATATAAGTGATTGTTTGGCCCAAAATTGTCAGGTTCCTAGGAATCAAGGGACTCTAAAGAACCCTTTTACAAATATAAATAGATTATTATGTTACAAAATAGAGATTAAAATTTTAAATCTAGAAAGTAAAACTTACAATCTGCTATTGAGTCGGTTCATTAATCGCACTTCCATCTTTCTTCTTTCTACTCAAGCAAAATAGTTTTTCTCGAGGCACACATCCTTCTATATTCAATTTATGCCTCTATAATGACATTGAATTTATGAAACCATAATTATAAATAGGATACCATAAAATAGTAATTTCATAAATAAAATTATATAACAACTTTAGTAATCTAATAAATTATAGAGGAATCAATAGAAAGTGAAAGTCGTAATGAAAAATTATAAATTGTCATACATACTGCCTCTCATGATCTAGCATCGTAGTACGTCCCAATGTGTGGACGTTTTTCTTAGCATCAATGTTTTCTTATTTCGTCCAGATAAATCCTAAATAAAATTAAATAATTTGTATTAACAAAAAACATGAAAATTTTAATTTAAACACCTCTAATTTGATTAATACCGTAAATTGTCTAGTCATCCAATAAGTAACCATCTTTCGGTATTTTTCTAATGGGAAATCATCCACAATAGGGACCGCCTCAAACTCTGTTCCCACTCTAGAATTCTATCCAATGTACAACTCAGGCTTATAAGCTCTCCAAAGCTCGCCTAAATCCTTTAGATGTGCGGGCCGTGCACCCTCGCCATCGAGGAAATTACACTGCAGCTGAAACCAAAATACTAATTCATATAAATACAAAAATTAATATATTTCATTAAATACAATATATTTTTTACCCATATCTCTACCCAGGATTTATCCGTGACTTCTTTTTATAGATGTCTCCATGAGAGCGGACTGACAGGAATGATGTCGGAGTATTTGGAAAGCGTCGCCAAAAAACTCTATCATTGCTGCCCGGATTTTTCAATCATCTGATTATCATCATTGTACTCCAACATCAACTGCGTGCGGCGGTTCCACATAGCACACGTGTGTGTACGCCCCTGCCCCCGTCTCCTATCAGTAGATGTATCTATTATGAAATAAAAACAAATATTTTATCAATAAATGATATAATGAATATAAATAATGGTGTAAAAATTTATTAGGGTTATACAAGTATACTTGTGGTATTCTGATTAATGGGTCTCACTGGATCAATAGAAACTGAAGTAACACCCTGTACAGATGGAGTGGGTCCAATGTATGCTCTGTAGGGACAGACTCTGGTAGAGCAGGAGTCAAAGAAGATGTAATATAAAATCCTAGGGAGAAGGAAGCATAAGTAAAAAAAGAGGACATGGATTGCTGATCGAATGCTGGATTGGTAGTGGGAATCATCATCGGATATGGTACTAACGGGTGAGGAGGATCAGATGTAAATGGTGGTGAAAAAATGGGAGGCCGAAATATCCCGTGTGTCCCTAATGACACATCGGGATCAGCATGTGGGATGGATGGTATGTCAGTGGGAGGGGTAGGGTCTAATCAGGTACGCCGACCAGATCGTCTAGCTCTCATACCACCCCCCTCGTACGAACACCCTGAGTACTGGGACCACTACAAGGTTGCTCATAAAATAAATATTTCCTAATAGATGGATCAGGAAAAAGTGTTTAAAAAAAATTAATCACATGAAATTATATATTATTTAAATATATATATTTGAAATAAAATACTCACTACTAGAACAAGTGGTGGAATTCCCAGCTTAGTCATGTGATTATTGTTGTCCATAATCTATTTTCATCACCTCTCTTCAATTGGATTCATTTCCTGCATTTGAAAACAAATATAGAATTAAATAGAAAAGGATAAGTAAAGTGTAACCCAAAAAAACAATATAAATGAGTGGGAAAAAGGGGATTCATGGATACTTTAACTAAACATTTTTTAGGGGAGCTTGAAAAAATATATAATGAAGTCAATAAATCGTACAAGATGTAATAAAGAAATTTAATTCTTAGTAGGATGGTTATTTACTAAGTGTCATCAGTCTATTAAAATCATGGAACATTTATTCTACAAGATTCTTACGTGGTAAAGAAGTTGTCAAAATTAAGAAAAATTTTAATTTCTTTAGCTGAGATAGATGATACAGGTTTCAATACATGTTTTATAGAAGAATAAAAACCATCATGTTCAATACCTAGTAAAATGTTAAAGAGAGGTCTTAGAGTCAAAATTTTTTTATACAAATCAGAGTTGAAACATTGAAATGTTCACCAAGTTAGAAATGTTGGTTTCGTAGGGTTGAATATAGTTCAATTCCAAATTAGAAAATGAAATTAAAATAAAATTTCCATCCATAAACATTGAAAATTAACATAATGTTCAAGGAAGATACAACATATTTTTAATCAATATAAAATCAATTTGAATAGTACCATCCTTAATAGCCCAAGTTGAGGTAAACCAAAATAATTGAGAACATGAATGGATGATTTTATATATTTCACACGACAACTTTAGGTTCACACTCAAATATGACAATTGAGCTATTGAAGTCATTAAAAGTAATAAATGGATCATTTCGAATGGCAGTAGGGATGCTGTCAATTCCATTATCACCATCATCAAAAATATGTCTTGGAATAACTTCAAAAATGACACCAAATTTAGGTCGAATATGGTCTTTGACATAAAAAATTTGTTTCACCATTGATGCCAATACATATAGTTCATCGATAGAAAGAGTCTGAGTCATATCAATTAATCGAAATCCACAATCATTAATAGATATTCCATTCATCATCATCAAGTCAAACAACTTACATTTCATCAGTGTGACTTGTCCATGAGAATAATAGTCCAATATTATTATTTTTTCAATGACCCCGTAATAGCATACATTTTTAAATCATGGTCTACTATCTGATACACTAGTATAACAGTCTGTTGTGGCAGTAAACATAACACCATCATGTTTTGTTCTCATGTTCTTTGCTCGTTCATTGATAATAAATCTATACCCCTTGATAACAATTGATTTACAGTCACGAACCACAGTATTAGGACCAAAATCCAAAGCTATTATTTCCCGAGAGACAGAGTCAGAAGGAAAAATGAATACATGAAATATAAATAAATATTAAACTTAATTAATTGTTGTTTTAATTATATTAAACATTAATATTATTACCTTCAATTTTAACAAAGAAGAAAACTCTTTGTTATTCAATGTATCCCTCCTTATCAAAGATAAAGAACAATGCTTACTATTTATCATCTCTTTATGTTCCATGTAGATAAAAATATGAATAGTTTAACATATATATATATATGTATAAGATATAAATATACAATTTACTTACAAGATGTAGTCATTGAACAAGTCTTAGTTGAACACAAATATGTGATGTGCCATATCCTAATCTTCAAGGATTAATGTCATCAATGTATATGAGCCATGAATTCCTCCTGTTTGAGGATGTGATTGAAAACTGGGTTCAATTTTCTCCTACTGTTCTTATTCATTTCTTATTGGTCAGTTCATTCTTGTTGTAAGATCAGACAAATACATAGATCAGAAATCCATAAATTCTTGAGCCAAGTAACTATTTACGATAGAACCTTCAAGATGATTCCTGGTATGGACATAATAATTTAATGTGTACATATTTCTTTCAGTTGGATACATCCAACAAAAAATAGGTCCTCTGAGAAGTATTTCATTGGGAATATGGACATTCATATGCAGCATGCTTGTGAAAAATGATGGAGGAAATATTTTCTCTAACTCATATAAAATTATTGGGGCATCTGCCAACATTTTTTTTCAAGAAAGACATTGACAACATATTATCACAAAGATCTATAAAAAAATGGAGGAAACGAATAACATACTCCCTTACATTATTGGAAAAAACCTGACGAATTTCTATTGGAATGAACTCATGAAGAAGGATGTGATAATCATGAGTCTTCAAATATTTTAGCTTCAAATATCTTATGTTGACCCGTTTGGATATGTTTCTTGAATAGCCATCAGGAACTTTAATAGTCTCTAGTACTTCCAGAAATTTCTTTTTTTCTATAGGTTTCGTCACATAATAAGCACATGGAAGTTTCAATTTATTTTCACTAATACACAAATGATGCAATTCCGGTCTGATGCCACAATCCACCAAGTCACGTTGAGACCATAAATCATCTTTTGTCTTTCCGTTAACATTTAGAAAAATCAAAAGAATCATTTCACATATAGTTTTTTAATGTTCATTACGTCTAATAAATGAGGTAAAAAATTTGTTGACCAATAAGGAAAATCAAAGAAGATACTTCTCTTCTTCCAATTGTAACAGGTTTCAGTGGAAAAATTCTTTCTATTTCTAGATTTCATTTGACCCTTCCTATATGAAAAACTAAAATCCTTCAATTCATTAAGCACATTAGTTCTAGACATATGCTATGGTGGATCATCAGTCTCCATGGTATTGTCAAATATTCGACGATTATATCTATATGGATGGTTTATTGGTAAGATTCATCGATGTCCCATAAAACAGAAACTACAATGATGTTTTGGTCTTCTAGATTGTGTATTATTCATAAAAATAGGACATGATAGTTTTCCCTTCGTGATCCATCCAGTAATCATTTCTTAAGAAGTAAAATAATTGATTGTCTACTCAAGCACATCAGGAATCTAAAATAGGTCTTTCGAACATGCATCGTATGTACGCACACCCACATCCCAAAGAAGTTTCAACTCTTTTAATAAAGGATTCATGTATGCGTCTATATCATTTTCGGGATCAGAAGGCCTAGATATGAGTATAATCATGAAAGTGAAATGTTTTTTCATTCACAACCATGGGGGAAGATTATAAATGTGTACAAAAATCGGCCATGTATTGTGTGATTTAAGCATATGCCCAAATGGATTAAAATCGTCACATGAAAGACCCAACCTCACAATACTCACGTCAGCGGCAAAATCAGGATATCGAGCATGAAATATCTACCATGAAAATCCATCTGTAGGGTGAACCAACTCATCATTAGTCTTCTTTCTCTTGGTATCATGCCATCACATTTTTATTGATATCTCATTAGACATAAAAAGATTCTAGATTTTGGGGATCAATGTAAAGTGCCGCATTACAATCTATGGAACATGAGTTGGTGTTCCATTAGCTTTTGGCTTCGAGTGGGATGTGCCACATTTTATACAATCATTCAATTCATAATTTTCCTCCCATAATAAACTGCAATCTTTTGGGCAAGCATGAATTTTGTTTCTTGAAAATCCAAGTTCCTCACATAACTTCCATGCCATATAGTGGTTTTAGGAAATATTGGTGTCATATGGTTGTAATTACTTCATGAAGGTAAGAATGAAATCGATGGAAGTATTAGAAATCCCATAAATAGTTTTCTAATGAAACAATCATATTAAAAATTCCTTCTTTTTCATTTTACTGCGTTGTCAATATACTGGAGTCCTAGCAGAATCATTCAACTTTTTCACCCTAACAACATCATCATTTTAATTAGATACATCACGTGTGATCATATTGAAATCTTATTGTGTTTGAATCCTTTCTTTTTTATGATGATGAAAAAATGGAAACCGGTCATATAACAAATTCTCCAATCCAGTCCTCTCATTTGGATCATCAGCAATTTCAGATGTCATTTTTACCCCATTGTGATACCACAAAGAGTATTTTTCTTGAAAACCATATTTGGTTATGTGGTAGCTAACTTCTTCAAGGCTCAACCAAGGTCTTACAACACACTTGTAACAGGGGAAGTGTGTGTGACCACTATCTGAAGCACTGTGAAATGAAAAATCTAAAATGCTCTCCAAATTGTTTGGAAAATTTCTTGAGATCCGATCGGTTTCATACATCCAACTTATATCCATTCTGTAAAAAAATTTCTTATAAGTCATTTCGTCAAAAGCACTTCAATAAGATTGAAGTCTGATCGAAAATATATTTAAGTAAACAAGAATTGTTCACTTTATATGAAATCATAATTGACACACTACTATATATGAGAATTATAATATAAAAGACAAAAAAATATTATATTTATAAAAAAAATATCTTTGATGAACTATACATGGGTGTACAAGATCATGTACACCTATGGAGGATAATTATTCAGGAGTTGACGAAATTTTAGATCAAAGAAATTTTATATTTTAGTAGATAATTTGAGTGATCAAATACCTAAGCCAAAGGGGGTGGGGGTGTCCAGGGGGTCCGGGATGTCTAGGGGTGGCGGGGCTGTCCAGGGGGGCTGACGGTGTCCAGGGGGTGGGGGACTGTCTAGGGGGTCAGGGTGTCCAGGTGGGCAGGATATCCACGAGGGTGGGGGTTGTCCAGGTGGTATGGGGTGTCCAGGGGGTGGGCAGGCTGTCTATGGGGGTGGCGAGGTTGTCCATGGGTGTCTGGGGTGTAACAACCCGAGATTTTATAAGATACATTCTTTTTAATTTCATTCATATCTTCTATTGTAAGACACACCTAGATTATCTTGCGCTATACGCAACACCGTATTCGCTTGCATTATACGCAACACTTTTCTTGGCTCTTGTTACACACAATTTCAAGTTCGTTTGATAGAAGTTATTCTACGCAACATTGAGTGTATATATATATATATTCAATGTATAAATAAAATATGGCTGGATTCTATTATAGGCAACAACAAAGGAGTCGTTCACTACACGCAACCCTGACATGGCTTGCATTACACGCAATCGCGACCTTCCTCGATAGCGTGTGTCGTACACAATACCGGGATTTACTAAACAACGATATATTATTATAATATTGTTATGAACTAGCCGTTATGAATAGTGTTAACTAAATTTTGAATTTTATAACATTATTATTCATCTTACACATTTCCTAGAAAATGGTATAAGAACAAAATAAATTTTTCGGGTAAAATAAGTATTTTTAAAAAAAATGCAGTTTTGCCGCATTTTGATGGCGCACCCACTTTAAATCTAGTTTTTGACATGTTTATAAGTTCCATTTGACAAAATAAAATTATTCTTTGGAATCAAGAAATAAAAATTTACATTGGATAAATTTTTCATTTTATTCTGATGACTTTCATATTTTAATGAATAGTAAAAACACGCTATATTTTAATTAAAAACATCTTTTTTCATCGTAATATCTTATGTGGTTAAATTATAATATTTAATGGTTTTAAAGTATAAATTGAATATATTTTTACCATTTAATATAATGTATGTCATTATCATTGATTTTACCTTGAATTCGTAGGTTAAATAAATTCAATCTTTTGCAATGTTTTAAAGAAAAGCCCATTTTCTTTCGACAACGGGATTAATTTTAATTTAATTTCTTCAACTTTTGTGTATTGAATTTGGAAAAATTGATTTCATATTTGGAATCAGTGGATCCAAATTATGTTAATAAGCTACTTTTTATTTTTGGGATTTATGAATAGTAACTACGGTAAATTTTATTTACCATAGTTAAAGGTAAATCGGGTAATTAAGGGTAAATATAATATTATAAAATTACCCTAACACATGTCAAAATCCTATTGGATGACTAAAAGTCGACACATATCACCTAAGGGTCAGATTAGATTCATTTAATGGACTTTTTTCTATGAAAATAATTTAATTATTATTAAAACCAAAGAATGTGACAACATGTCACTTTCTTAAATCTTATAAGTATAATAATTTTAATTTAGTAAAACAATTAATGAAACTTCTAACATGAATAGTCTCCAGAAATATAATACAATTATCTACATCATAGGAATTTATTTAGAATTTTTAGGGATTAAATAATTATCATTTATTATGACACAAAGATGATGCAGTAATTGTCTTATTAATGAAATATTGACATAATTGATGTTATAAATGCCCAAATAAATGTAATTTGAAGCTTTTTATGAATTATACTAATTTTCTAGTTTAATATGACATGTTATTGTTTATTTAAGTAATTCTTTTATAACTTATCATTCTGTTATGAATTTCATAAAAATAATGTACCAAATAGTGTCAAAATTGACATAAATTAGTTTTTAAAACAAATATTATATTATTAATTATTATTTAATTCCTAAAAATCTAAGGTTAGGCCAAATGACTTAGATAAGGATAGATATATTAATAATAAACAACCTGTGGTTCTTTTGTCTTGTTATGGTAAGTTTATTAACCATATAGTGTAAGAAAACAAAAAGACAGGGTAAAAGTTAAATTATTTAACTTAGAGTAAAATCTAATTGATAAGGTTAAAATAATAACCTAAACTTGCCTAAATCCTATTGGATGAGGGAATTGAGACCCATACCCACTTTATCTTCGAAATATGACCCTTTTGAACCATTATAAATTGAATTTGACCTTAATATAAAATAATATTTTGAGATTTTCCTAAGGTGCCCCTCACCTCCCTTATAAGGGGGCACCTCCTCCCTCTCCTCCTCACACCAATTTGAGCATTAAAGCTCGTCCAACCCCTGCCAAAATCTTTTCTCCACTTCCCTAGTATCATCCTAGAGGTCATGGTCCTCTTCAAAGACCATCCTTAGTTCTTTAAGTGGAGGTTAAGTGAAGGCGCGTCAAAAAGAGGTAATATCCATTACCGATCTTTTTCAATTTATTTCTTATTCAACTTCTTCTTCTTTAGTTTTTTCATGTTAAAGTAATAAAATAAGTATTTCTTATGGTCTGATATGTTATTATAAATATGAAACAACACTAATTAACCTTCTATCCGTCCTATGGAAAAAGGAAATCATCGCGCGTGCGTACGTACGGAATACCGTCTCCACGCTTTGGTGTAATCTATTTTCCGCCACCACCTTAATTGGATGGGTATAATGGTGTAATGAGTAACTATATATGATTATTATAAAGTGATATTGATACTGAATTATTATACATACACTTCAACACAATTCCACGACCATGGGAACGATATCATCGCTCGTGCATACGTACGGACTACCGTCTCCACGACGCGATGAGATTCATTATCCATGTTAACCATTACAGAATGATTATAAAGTATATATAATGAATAATAATATAAGACATGGTAAATATACTTGATTTATGTATATATATATATGTATTTCATCTACTTACTTCCATTCAAGACAATATGGAAAGGAAAACAGTGTTCATGCGTACGTACGGACTACTGTCTCCACGAACGGTGTGTTTCATTTAATTTATCTATCTAATATATATATATATATATATACTGAATATATATGATATATAAATCATGTTTTATATTCTGGAAGTAAGTAAATCATGATATAAGTAATAATAATGTCAAGAACAACAAGTCCAAACACCTACGATAAATGAAACGATTTTACCCAAAACACTTCTTTAACATGGAATTTACAAAAGAACGGGTAATATAAATTCATAAGTTAACCATATATGATATCATAACAATTAATATGATTCTTTAATAAGTTAATGACATTATTTAAATCATTATACAGGAGGTTTGGATACGTACAAAGCATATCATACATAAGGTAAGGGAAATATCACAATCTCAGTTTTATCCGAGATTTATTATACTTTAGTATTTACTGGGGTGTATTTTATCATCCACGCCCATGTTCCCTCAATATGTAATATTGTTTCCATCCACCTACAATTTTTTAAATCCAATTTTACCCTTTGGTGAGTTTTTAGTAGACGATATGAAAGGAATCTTTTGTCATTTTTGTATGAGGTACTTTTTTTACTTTTCCGACAAAAGTACGAAGAATGTTTTTTTAACTTATATGGCATGAATGGATTTTTAAAACATTATTTCCAAGAATCTTCCTTTACATTTTTTCAAGTTTATTTTTAAACAACTTCTTTTAGTTTAAAATTGTATGACATGTTAAGAAAGGAAAAATGTTTTTGAAGTAGAAAGTATATTTTCCTCAAGAATGGAGTTCAAGTGTTTTATCAAAATTATTTTCCATCTAAGATAATATAGGGTTCTGATTCTATCCCTATAATTATATTGATTTGATTATGTTGTGATGGAATTATTTTTATTAATTCATTTATCTTATATGAATTGTTTTATGATGTCACGATGTTTAAGAATTCCATTTTTATTACATGGGTTATGCAATGATGTATGATTTAAGATTTTGTGGCAAACATAAGAATGGTATCATTATGGGATGGGTGGGACCTATATATCCCTCCAATGCATTGGGTAAAGATTTTATATCTCATGAGATAGACATGGATGAAATGGTAGGTTATACCGGTTCAGTGCAACAGGACTGAAACAAGGGTGACTCGGTTCAGAAATGGACTTTGTCCACTAAGATAGTCTTGGGAATGAGTCTTGACTAATAAGAAATGATTATCTATGATTATGTGTGTATGACACAAAGTTTCATGTTTTAAGTTATGATTATTGGGATTACATTTCACTTCTATGATTTATCCCATGTTATGATATTATGATCTCTTTTGCAGGTTAAGATTTTTAAAAGTTATGTTCTTATGTATATGATGTGATTGATATTTCTTTTGTTTACCCTTACTGAGCATTTGAGCTCACCCTTTTGTATGTTTTATTTCCCCAGGTCAGGAAGAAGGTTATTAAGTAGAATATTCCAAAAAGGGACTATAGATATGATGAAATAAATTGGAGGCAAAGTAGATGCTTTATGAACCAGTTGTTTATGTTTCCCAGTTTCTAAAGACACTATACCTATACGGTCCGTTCTTGGTTTTGTTATATGTTGTAATAAGTGTGCTTCAATTCTGAAGTAATAACAATGTTTGTAATGTATGGGTCATTATAGTTGGTATCAGAGGAAAGGTATAGTCAACCTTTGGAAACTAGGATGCAAAAACATTAGTGAGATCCCTAGAGATATTTCTAAGGTATGTCTAGGGATGTCCCTAAGGATAAGTATACGTATACGATATAGTTCTAGAACTATGGTAACGATATTAGATTAAACCAAAGATGTTAGATATTTATGTTACTCCCCCTTTATTATGATTTTTGCCTCTTACACTATTCTTTTTGGGTTTTAGAAAATGGATGGAAATAAGATGATTCACGATAATGGAGGATATGATGGACAATGGAATGATATTCTTCATGAGAAACCAAATGAAATGGGATTTAGAAGTCCAAACATCATTATTATGCCGAATCAGCAATCTCATAATATGATCAATAAAGTAAAATTTGGTAAGTTTCTTGACCCGGCTAATAAGAGAAAGATGGAGTTTCATGATGATCATAGAGGAAAGAAAGTTCAATTTCCCCTATGTAAATCATGTGGGAAGAGGCATCAAGGAGAATGTTTCAAAGGAACTGGAAGATTCTTTAGGTGTGGAAAAGAAGGACACAAAGCCAGTAAGTGCAAAGGAAAATGTTCAATTAACACCAGGGATGAGGATAATGGTATTGCTACGACATCAACAATGGTTAAATGTTTTAAATGTGGAATTTACGGGCATTATGCAAACCAATGCCCTAAGGGAAAGTCTCATGAAGAGAATCAGTATTGTCGTATGGGTAGTATTTATGTGGATGATGATGAAGAGACTAAAAATGATATGTGAGATGAAAGAATTTTTGAAGCTCGATCAATGGTTTAAGAATGTAGTGGAATGATTACATGTTTATCATGTGTAATGTTGTATAAGTAATATCATGGTGCTATGGAATAAAGAGACATCTAAGGATTGTTACATTGTTGTCTTTCCTTGAGTTTTGAAAGTGTATGATTAATGTTACCAGTATCCATGAAAGGTTATTCAGATATTTTTTAATGTAGATGATATGCGCATAATGAAGGGATAAGGAGAAAATTAAATGTTTGATAGTATTCATGAGCTCCTGACTGATATAATGAGAAGGTTATATCATGGTTTGAGTATATACAATTTTGAGGATTTTGGTATGTGGAAAGTGTTAACGTTTAACTGCATTCATGTTTTCACTAAGGATCAATGGGTATTCAAGAGAATACGTGATTAAGGCCTTTGAATGCATAGAATGTGACCAACAAGACATATATTATGATATATGGGGATCAACGATGGTATTAAGTCTCTGGTAATAGTTTTCACTATATTATGACAGTGGACTGAAGTATTATGGATAAGCCTAAAGATTGGAATGGATTATGTTGGAAATAAGTTAGTATTGTTTATGGATAGAAGTTGTTTCGATATTATTGATGGGATGTTATAGTAATATAGTTTTAGAAAAAGGATAAACTGCAGGACGAGCGACAACCCATCGCGTTGAACAAGGCTATGGGAATCGAACCCACAACCGAAGTACGACTGGCCTTTATCGCCTACCACTGGCCTACAGGAAGTCCCTGTTTAGTAGAAACTAGTTTTATTATATTAAGGAGTATGATATATGAAGTATAAGTCCATTTTAGGAACTATATAAGATTAATCTCACTATAGATGGACTTATGTATTTTTTTGATAACTTTTATAACCTTTTGTTTGAGACAAATGGAATGACCCATCATTCTATCACATGATCTGCTAACACATCACGAATGAAAAATTCAAATTCATTTCTTTAAGAGATGAAGTGGAAATTGTCCAAAGAATGAAAAACGGTGAGACTATACCAAAATCACGAACATGATGGTCAGATTTTTCTTCCATATCCATATTTTCACCTATGTGGAAACCCATTGATTATTTTATTTGGGTAACCGTTACGTTTCATACTTTTGTTTTTAAATATTGGTTTTGGTATTCCTTTTTACTATGTGGGTTTCTATTAAAGAAACTTTCGAATAGTAAACCATTTATAAACCCGACGAATTTCGAGGGCGAAATTCATTTTAAGGGGGGTAGAATGTAACAACCCGAGATTTTATAAGATACATTCTTTTTAATTTCATTCATATCTTCTATTGTATTACACACCAAGATTATCTTGCGCTATACGCAACACCGTATTATCTTGCAGTATACGCAACACTTTTCTTGGCTCTTGTTACACACAATTTCAAGTTCGTTTGATAGAAGTTATTCTACGCAACATTGAGTGTATATATATATATATTCAATGTATAAATAAAATATGGTTGGATTCTATTATATGCAACAACAAAGGAGTCGTTCACTACACGCAACCCTGACTTGGCTTGCATTACACACAATCACGACCTTCCTCGATAGCGTGTGTTGTACGCAATACCGAGATTTACTAAACAACGGTATATTAATATAATATTGTTATGAACTAGCCATTATGAATAGTGTTAACTACATTTTGAATATTATAACATTATTATTCATCTTACACATTTTCTAGAACATGGTATAAGAACAAAATAAATTTTTCGGGTAAAATAAGTATTTTTCAAAAAAATGCAGTTTTGCCGCCTTTTGATGGCGCACCCACATTAAATCTAGTTTTTGACATGTTTATAAGTTCCATTTGACAAAATAAAATTATTCTTTGGAATCAAGAAATAAAAATTTACTTTGGATAAGTTTTTCATTTTATTCTGATGACTTTCATATTTTAATGAATAGTACAAAATCGCTATATTTTAATTAAAAACAACTTTTTTCATCGTAATATCTTATGTGGTTAAATTATAATATTGAATGGTTTTAAAGTATAAATAGAATTTATTTTTACCATTTAATATAATGTATGTCATTAGCATTGATTTTACCTTGAATTCGTAGGTTAAATCAATTCAATCTTTTGCAATGTTTTAAAGAAAAACCCATTTTCTTTCGACAACGGGATTAATTTTAATTTAATTTCTGCAACTTTTGTGTATTGAATTTGTAAAAATGGATTCCGTATTTGGAATCAGTGGATCCAAATTATGTTAATATGCTACTTTTTATTTTTGGTAATTATGAATAGTAACTACGGTAAATTTTATTTACCACAGTTAAAGGTAAATCCGGTAATTAAGGGTAAATATAATATTATAAAATTACCCTAACACATGTAAAAATCCTATTGGATGACTAAAAGTCGACCCATATCACCTAACGGTTGTATTAGATTCATTTAATGGAATTTTGTCCATGAAAATAAATATAATTATTATTAAAACCAAAGAATGTGACAACATGTCACTTTCTTAAATCTTATAAGTATACTAATTTTAATTTAGTGAAACACTTCATGAAACGTCGAACATGAATAGTCTCTAGAAATATAATACAATTATATACATCATAGGAATTTATTTATAATTTTTAGGGATTAAATACTTATCATTTATTATGACACAAAGATGATGCAGTAATTGTCTTATTAATGAAATATTGACATAATTGATGTTATAAATGCCCAAATAAATGTAATTTGAGACTTTTTATGACTTAAACTAATTTTCTAGGTTAATATGACATGTTATTGTTTATTTAATTAACTTTTTTTGAACATATCATTCTATTATGAATTTTATAAAAATCATGTACCAAATAGTGTCAAAATTGACATAAATTAGTTTTTAAAACAAATATTATATTATTAATTGTTATTTAATTCCTAAAAATCTAAGGTTCGGCAAAATGACTTAGATAAGGATATATATATTAATATTAAACAACTTTGGGTTCGTATGTCTTGTTATGGTAAGTTTATTAACCATATAGTGTAAGAAAACAAAAAGACACGGTAAAAGTTAATTTATTTAACTTAGAGTTAAATCTAATTGATAAGGTTAAAATAATAACCTAAACTTGTATAAATCATATTGGATGAGATTATTTTGACCCATCCCCACTTTATCTTCGAAATAAGACCCTTTGGAACCATTATAAACCGAATTTGACTTTAATATAAAATAATATTTTGAGATTTTCCTAAGGTGCCTCTCTCCTCCCTTATAAGAGGGAACCTCCTCCCTCTCCTCCTCACACCAATTTGAGCATTAAATCTCTTCCAACCCCTGAAAAAATCTCTTATCCACTTCTCTAGTATCATCCTAGAGGTCCTGGTCTTCTTCAAAGACCATCCTTAGTTCTTTAAGTGGAGGTTAAGTGAAGGCGCGTCAAAAAGAGGTAATATCCATTACCGATATTTTTCAATTTCTTTCTTCTTCAACTTCTTCTTATTTAGTTGTTTCATGGTAAAGTAATAACATCAGTATTTCTTATATACTTATATGTTATTATAAATATTAAAAAAACTCTAATTAGCCTTCTATCCGTCCTACGGAAAAAGGACATCACTGCGAGTGCGTACGTACGGAATACCGTCTCCACGGCATGGTGAAATCTATTTTCCACCACCACCATAATTGGACGGGTATAATGGTGTAATGAGTAACTATATCTGATTATTATAAAGTTATATTGATACTGAAATAGTATACATACACTTCAACATAATTCCACGACCATGGGAACGATATCATCCCTCGTGCGTACGTACGGACTACCGTCTCCACGACGCGATGAGATCCATTATCCATGTTAACAATTCCAGAATGATTATAAAGTATATATAATTAATAATAATATATGACATGGTAAATCTACTGGATTTATGTATATGTATATGTATTTCATCTACTTACTTCCATTCAAGACAATAAGGAAAGGAAAACAGCGTCCATGCGTACGTACGGACTATCGTCTCCACGAACGGTGTGTTTCATTTCATTTATCTATCTATTATATATATATATATATATATACTGAATATATATGATATATAAATCATTTTTTATATTCTATAAGTATGTAAATCATGATATATGTAATAATAATGTCAATAACAACTAGTCCAAACACCTATGATAAATGAAACGATTTTACCCAAAACACTTCTTTAACATGGAATTTACAAAAGAACGGGTAATATAAAGTCATAAGTTAACCATATATTTTATCATAACAATGAATATGATTCTGTATTAAGTTAATGACATTATTTAAATCATTATACAGGAGGTTCGGATACGTACAAAGAATATCGGACCATAAGGTAAGGGAAATATCACAATCTCATTTTTATCCGAGATTATTTATACTTTAGTATTTACTGGGGTGTATTTTATCATCCACGTCCATGTTCCCTCAATATGTAATATTTTTTCCATCCACCTATAATTGTTTAAATCCAATTTTACCCCTTCGGTGATTTTTTAGTAAAAGATATGAAAGGAATATTTTTTCGTTTTTGTACGAGGTACTTTTTTGACTTTTCCGACAAAAGTACGAAGAATGTTTGTTTAACTTATACGGCATGAATGGATTTTTAAAACATTATTTCCAAGAAGCTTACTTTACATGTTTTCAAGTTTATTTTTATTAAACTTCTTTTAGTTTAAAATTGTATGACATTTTAAGAAAGAAAAAATGTTTTTGAAGTAGAAAGGATATTTTCCTCAAGAATGGAGTTCAAGTGTTTTATCAAAATTATTTTCCATCTAAGATAATATAGGGTTTCTGATTCTATACATTTGATTATATTGATTTTATTATGTTGTGATGGAATTATTTTTATGAATTAATTTATCTTATATGAATTGTTTTATGATGTCACGATGTTTAAGAATTCCATTTTTATTACATGGGTTATGAAATGATGTATGATTTAAGATTTTGTGGCACACATAAGAATGGTATCATTATGAGATGGTGGGGACCTATATCTCCCTCCAATGCATTGGATAAAGATTTTATATCTCATGAGATAGAAATGGCTGAAATGGTAGGTTATACCGGTTCAGTGAAACAGGACTGAAACGAGGGTGACTCGGTTCAGAAATGGACTTTGTCCACTAAGATAGTCTTGGCAATGAGTATTAGACTAATAAGAAATTATTCTCTATGATTATGTGTGTATGGCACAAAGTTTCATGTTTTAAGTTATGATTATTGGGATTACATTTCACTTCAATGATTTATCCCATGTTATGATATTATGATCTCTTTTGCAGGTTAAGATTTTTAAAAGTTATGTTCTTATGTATATGATGTGATTGATATTTCTTTTGTTTACCCTTACTGAGCATTTGAGCTCACCCTTTTGTATGTTTTCTTTCCCCAGGTCAGGAAGAAGGTTATTAAGTAGAATATTCCAAAAAGGGACTCTTGATATGATGAAATAAATGGGAGGAAAAGTAGATGCTTTATGAACCAGTTGTTTATGTTTCCCAGTTTCTAAAGACACTATACCTATACGGTCCTTTCTTGGTTTTGTTATATGTTTTAATATGTGTGCTTTAATTATGAAGTAATAACAATGTATGTAAATTATGGGTCGTTATAAGGGGTGTCCCGGGGTGGGGGTATTTCTAGTGGTGGGGGCTATCCAGGGGGTATGGGGTATTCAAGGGGTGAGTGGGGTGTCCAGGGGGTGGGCGGGGATATCCAGGGGGTACGGGGTGTCCAAGGGGGTGGGCGGGCTGTCCATGGGGGTGGAAGGGTTGTTCAAGGTGTATGTGGTGTCCTGGGGGGTGGGCGGGCTGTCCAGGGGGTGGGCGGGCTATCCATGGGGGTGGTCGGGCTGTCCATGGGGGGTGCTGGGGATGTCCAGTGGGTTGGGGTGTCAAGGGGGTGGGGTCTTTCTAGGGGTTGGGGGCGTCTGGGGGGAATGGGGGGTTCGGGGGTGGTGGAGGGTGTCCAGGGGGTGGGTGGGATGTCCACGGGGGTGGGGGTGCTGTCTAGGGGGTATGAGATGTCCAAGGGTGTGGGCGGGCTATCCATGGGGGTGGCAGGGCTGTCCAGGGGGTTGGGGTGTCTAGGGGGTGGGGGTTGGTTTCAGGGGTGGGGGGTTGTCCAGGTGTTACGAGGTGTCCCGTGGGTGGGCGGGTTGTCCAGGGGGTGGTGGAGCTATCCCGGGGGTACATGGTGTCTAGGGGGTGGGTGGGCTGTCCACGGGGGGTGGTGGGGCTGTCCACAGGGGTGGCGAGGCTGTCCAGTGGGGTCAGGGGTGTCTAGGGGGTGGGGTGGGGGATTTCCATGGGTGGGGGTGTCCGGGGGGACGGGGGTGTCCAAGGGGTGGTGGGGCGGGTGTATAGGGGGTGGGTGGGCTGTCCACAGGGGGGGTGGGGGATTTTCCACGGGGGGGAGGGGGGTGTCCAGGGGGTGGGTGGGCTGTCCACGGGGGTGGTGGGGGTTGTCCAGGGGATCAGTAGTGTCTAGGGGGTGGGGGGCTTTCCTGGGGCGGGGGCTGTCTAGGGGGTATGAGGTGTCCAAGGGGTGGGAGGGGGGGTCTAGAAGGGTGGCGGGGCTGTCCAGGGTGGTATGGGGTGGTTGGGTGGGCTGTCTATGGGGTGGTGGGGTTTTCCAGACGGTACGGGGTGTCTATGGGGCTTTCTTGCGGGTGGGGGTTGTCTAGGGTATGAGGCGTACAGGGGGTGGGCGGATGTCCAGGCGAGTGGCGTGGCTGTCCAGGGGGTACTGGGTGGTCGGGAGGGCCATCCACATGGGTGGTGGGGCTGTACAGGGGGTACAGTGTGTCTAGGGGGATGGGCGGGCTGTCTATAGGGGTGGGCGGGCCGTCCACGGGGGTGGCAGGCTGTCCATAGGGGTGGTAGGGTTTTCCTGGGGGTGGGGTGTCCAGGGGTGGGGGGCTATCCAAGGGGTGGGGGGATTTCCAAGGGGTGGGGGTGTCCACCCCCAAACTAGGGGTCGTAAAATCCAATCTTTATTCAATTGTAGAATGATTTCAAGCCTAATATAGATGACCGAGAGGACTGTTGGTGTAACCATGAATATCATACATATAAATCTTAACGCACCTGATTGTAAACACACCAACAAATATTACACGTGGATCAGATTTTATGAGCCATGGCATTCGATTCATGGGACACTACTCATAGGAGTATGATCTTTGTTATATCATTAAGTGGCATGTATTTGTATGAATGTTAAATTTTCATGAGATCAATATGGATAGTGGATAAGAACTTGCGTAAGATTTCGTTGCAGAG